>CM043116.1:38623677-39083677 GCA_023701765.1 Hylyphantes graminicola
AGAACAGTTGTAGAATCACTCCAATAGAAACATTTAACGTCGGTCCAGCCAAAGGCATCTAACACAGATTTCGTTAACCTTGCTCCAATCAGTGCCGCAAGAAGCTCCAATCTAGGTATTGTTGCGACTTTTGAAGGGGATATACGGGATCTTGAGGTTAAAAAATTCACTTTTTTGCAATCTTCTTGTACAAGATAAACAACGGCGGCATAAGCGTCTTTGCTTGCGTCGCAAAAGGTATGAATGGAGAAGCTTCCGAGATCTTCCGAAGTAACGTTTATCCAGCGGGGAATGATAACTTTCTCCAATTCTCTAAGATCCTCAAACCAAAGCATAAATTCTTCTCGAAGGGTTCCGGTTATTTCGTCGTCCCATCCTAAGGATAATTTCCAGGCTTTTTGAAGCATGAGCTTGGGGCAGAGCATTACTGGAGAAGCGAATCCGAATGGGTCAAACACTTTGTGAGCTACTGACAACATAGTACGTTTAGTGACGTTATCAACATTTACTTTTTCCAACCAGCTGACGCTCAGCGATAAACTGTCTTCAGTTTTATCCCATTGAAGACCTAACAATTCCGTTTTATTAGAGGCTCCGGTTTCTGTCGTTGAATACTCCCAATCTCTTAGTATGAAACCACCTGTCTTCAGTAGGTCATTAGAAACATCTATCAATCGCTTCAGCTCTACTTCATTATGGACACTAGTTACAAGATTATCCACATAAAAACTCTTCAAAAGACACTGAGTTACAAAAGGGTCAACGGCGACATTCTGTTCAATGTGATACTTCAATACAGCTCCTAATAGGAACGGACTGCTGCGGACACCAAAAACTACTCTGGCATGGCGGAAAAACTTATAATTTTCACAAGATTTATCAGTCCACCATAGAAATCTCAAGTAATCTCTGTCTTCTCTACTAAGACTGATTTGCAGAAAAGCCTTCTTTATATCTGCAATCACACCAATCTTTTTCTCTCTAAACCGTAATAAAATATCAGGTATGAGCTCAATCAAGTTCGGACCACTATGTAAAGAGTCATTTAGTGAAGGATATCCCTTGACTCGAGCAGAGGCATCAAAAACCGGTCGTATAGGAGTAGTCTTACTGGCCTTGATGACAGGTCTATGCGGTAGATAATTAGCAGACAAAGACATTTCTTCAACTGGTACTTCTTCGATAATCCCTTCACGAAGCCAATCTGAAAATATTTGCTCATAGCTGTCATATAAATTTTCTTGAAGCAGCTTCTTGGTCGTAGTTTCTAATCTTCTTTTAGCCTGTTCAAGATTATCAGCTAATGGCACACTGTTATCCAACCAAGGCAAGTGAACTTCATAACGATTATCCTCATTGTACCTAATAGTTTGAAGGAATTGTTCTTTAGTCAAATCTTCTTGCTCTCTCTTAGAGAGCTTTTCAATAGGATCCTGGATCCCTATGGAATCGAGTTTCCAATAGTCTGAAATGTCAAATTCTTTGACGAAAAGTGATGTCACCAGCATAGCATTGCTTGAGGTTGCTTCATTTTCAGGAACTTTTCCTAAGAGAGTCCAACCAAGTAAAGTCTCAATGGCTACCAATCCGCTTGACAAGACTCTTCGTTGGCCGGTCAAAATCTTTCCAAAAATGTCAGCCCCTATAAGAACTTGTACGGGTTGTGGCTTTTCTCCAACGTCACTTAAAGATATATCCATATTCTGAAGCTCTTTTATCCATGGACCCGAATTCACAGGTGAGATATCATTGCAGATTGTAGCTTGATCTAATGCTTCAAAGTTGCACGTGAAGTTGTTCTTCATATTTCTCAACCTGATTCTGTAGCCTGTATGAGCAAATTCTCCGGTTTTAACTCCGCCAAAGAGAGAGTGTATCAGAGTCTCTTTCTTCACTGTTGTGTATCCCATGTCTTCGGCGAGATTTTTCACAATATAAGAATTTTGAGAGCCGGTGTCCAGAACTATTCGCACGACAACTTCCTTTTTATCTGAAATAAGCTTGCATTTCAGAGTTTGTAAGAACACTCTAGGACCGGTACTTATATTTGCCATGTTAACTTCGTCAACGACTTCATTTTCGTCTGTCTTCTTTTCTTCAATTTTTCTTGCTTCATTTGTTTCACACATCAAGGGTACATGTTTTTTCCCACAAATACAACATCTCAGAAATGCACGACATCTTCGGACAGGGTGACCAGGTGCCAGGCAGGCAAAACAACAATTCTTTTCTCTAAGAATTCTTTGTTTTTCCGATAAACTCATCTTTTGTGCGGAAAAACAGTCTGCACTCGAATGAGCTTTATCACAGAAAACACACATCTTTTTCGTTTCCTGAGTATGAGAAGTCGTGAAAAGTCCGGAAGCCGTTGGCGTGTTATTCTTTTTTACCCTCTGATCAAATTTTTTACCTTTGAAGCAATTGTTTTCTTTCTTCTGGTTCAAGCCAAAACCTTGCATCGCTAAACAAATCCTTTCCTCGGATTCCACTTCAGATTTTAGGAATTTCAGCAAACCATTTAGTCTTTCTTGTGGATCACCATTGTGGTTGAAATCTGGACCTCTTTGTCTTTGCCATGCTCTAAGTATATCTTCAGGCAAACATGACTCAACTAACGGGTGAAGAAGAGCAGCGCTTTTGTCCGTTGTTACGCCAAGAGTCTCTAGTGCACGAATCTGAGACTCCAAATTATCGTATAGTGCGCATAGATTTATGGGAGAACTTCGCGCAGCATTTTGGATGACCAGATTTAACAGTTCGCGAACATAAAATTCAATTAGTAAATCATTTCGACCGTAACGAGATTTTAAAGATTCGATGGCTTTTTCGTAGTTGGCGCCGGTTGGCGGAAAACTTTCAACAACCTCCCGAGCTCGCGACTTACTAACAGTACACTGTATCAAGTATTGAAACTTATTTTCTGGCGCAATATCTACATCATTATGTACATGCTCGAATTGACTCCAAAACGGCAGCCAGTCCTTTAAATCTCCAGAAAATTGTCTTAATTCTAATTTAGGCAAATTGAATTTCTTTTTGACGTTACCTGTTAACTCTGCAGTTTCCTCGGGAGCATCCAACGCTCTTCGGGCATTTATTCTGGCCAATTCTAATTCATGTTGCCTCTGACGTTCTACATCTTGCCTTTGACGTTCTTCGTCTTGAAGCCTTCTATCTTCTTCGTCTTTGCGCCTTTTCTCTTCTTCGTCTTGGCGAATTTTCTTTTCTTCGTCTTGGCGTTTTTTCTCTTCTCTTTGCTGTCTTTCAGCAACAGTTGTTTCGAACACAGAAGTAATAAAATTTGGATCTGCTTTGTATTCATCACTGTTCAAAATTTCTTCTTTCAGTGCAAAAATCGTAGTTTTAGATGGTAAGGACCCGATAATCTCTTGGCACAAGTACAATAAATCTTCTTTTTTAAAGCCTTTAACTGCTTGAAACATTTTGAATTCGCTTACCAGATCCTGTCGCGGACGCCAGATGTGAAGAGTTCTCAATAGAATTTCAGTCCTCACTTAACAAAAATAACTTTTATTATTGCCTACTTATACAACGTCGCTTTATAAACTAATTTTACTAATTTTAACACTTGAACCACAGGTTCACCAAGCATAAAATATTTTTAAAGTAAATAAAAAAGCAGCTTCACACACAAAATTCTTTCATGGAATGTCAATTCTTCGAAAAATAAACACATAGTCTCCATGGCAACCGTTTTCGCCAAACGATATAAAATATATTTTAATTGTTCGTGCTAGAAATAAATAAATATTTTCAGACGATCTCACACAAGGTTTGAAATTCTTTTCAATTATGTACTGTTTGGGAAAATAATCAGGTTTTAATTTAATAGTAAATTTTTAATTGTTGCTGTTAGTAGATAGATGATTGTAGCAAATATATATTTAAAAAAAAAAAGGAACAGCTTCATTGCCTATAAAACCGTCGTTTACCGTAATCAAGTAAGGTTTCGTTAATTTTTTTCAAATGAAGAATATGCTTCCAATAAAAAAAGAGTTTACTTACATAAAAAAATGAATGCATTCAAATTTCTTAACAATTTCTAATTGAAAGCAACTATCATGCTGATTTTATTCTTTAATAAGTAACAAAACCGCCAAAAATGGTGTAAGACTATGGATTACAGGAAAAGAGTTAAAGAAAGAAAAAAATATTTAGATACGTGAATATAAAGATACTTGACCTAATTAAGTTATCAGTGTTTATCCAAAATTGTATCAATAACTGAAATAACACAAACAAATACTTTTCCTCTATACCAAGCATAATATACGTAAAAGGCGTCTTACAATAATCACATTTTCCTAATTCAGCAATGCGATATCTGATTAGTGCCCTTTTAAACACAATAACATCTTTATCCTTAACCAATTACCCTGTGCCGTTTTCCCTTAAGTTTCTGTTTTCAAACAAAACACTAAAAGACAAATCAACTGCAATAATAAATTGGAGGAAAAAAATGTACCTATCACATGCATTTGTCACCACGAAAGCCGGTTTCTTTGATGTGCACCCCTCAGGTAACATTCAGACAAAGGGGAAACACTTGCTAAAGATACGCATCCAAATTACATTTATCTTTGTCTTCAGACATGAGATGATAAATTAATTTACTTGCTTGGGATTCCCTCTTTCTCTTTGGATTTCTTTATGCTTTGATAAAGGTATTAGTTTTATTTTGCTTGAGTGATTCCCTTACCATGAGAGCTATCGCTAGGTGTTGTTTACAGTATAAAAGACACCGAATATTAATAGGGTTTTTCAAGGTTTTAAGGAATCGGTAAATTGAATGATCAATACGAGTTTAATGTTCAATTGTTATACATATTCTATGAATTTCACTCGAATGTTAATAGCAATACCGGTTTTGAATAATTTGAAAAATGCACAGTAATATTTTATAATTCTCATATAGAAATCGGTAATACATAATAAAGTTTTTTAATACGTCATTCAATAAACCGAAAATTTTGTTTAAATTAAAATATTTAAAAAATAAAACGTAATAGCCGTATCTGATGTAGTCACACAGAATGTTTAAAAATAGTATGATATTAAAACTGAAGTTGCAATACTCACATTCTCCTAAGTATAACTAAGATATATGGTCCGCCCCCTTTATTGGCGATTTCGTCTAATTAAATTTACCATTATCAAAAGTCGCCAATGAACTGACTGTACCCTGTATCAGAGTTAAACTTTGAATGATGTGAGTTTTGCATTTAGACCCTTCAAATATCTATTTATTCAGTGTAAAGTATTTTCGAGATATATTTTGATTAAAAATTGAATTTCACGTATTTTTCTTAACTACTACTCCAAAAAACGATCTTTTCGAAAATAAGTTAAATTTTCTTAAATTCATGGACGTCGCTTAGTCAAAATGACACAGAGTAAATATTAATATAATTTTATACTTGCAGAAACTTTTTCTGAAACTTTCCAAACACAGATCATGGCAAAGGCATTTCGATCATGGCAAAGCTTCAAACATTAGTTAAAATTGACCTTAAGTTCGCTTTTTTGAACATGTCCTTGTTGCAAAATTTCATATCCATTTGGAAACCTACCCTTGGAGAAACTTACAACACTTAACGAATGAAAAGTAATATTGTTTGGTCCTGAAGTTATTTCATATGGAAATGAGAACATAGATTTGCTTATATTCAAAACTGTCAATTTTCTAAGGCTATGGAAGGTCGTCCGAAAGAAATAGCAGATGTAATTACGCAAAAGAAAACAAGAACACTTCAAACGCTCAATTTTAATTGGCTGAAATGTGTTATGTTGGGGAAAATATTACACTATACACTGTTAAAAATTTTGGCGCAGGATTGCACCGGAATTCTGGAACTTTCTAGCTGCCACCACTATTTGGAGCGCGAAATAACCAATTTTGTGCTAAAACTATAACTGTTGTGCACCGTAAAAGTGGTGAATCCACACTCCGAATAGTGGTGGCAGCTAAAAAGTTCCAGGATTTCGGTGCAATCCTGCGCCAAATTTTTAACAGTGTACACAACAGTAATCGGTGAAAGCGGAGAAAAAAAGATTTCCCTCCAGTTTGCGTTTGGATTCCATATATTTTTAGGATTATTTGTCAGCTTTTGACGAAAATATTTTTAACTAACGATAAAAGAAATTGTTATTCAATATTTTCACTGATATTCCTAACAATGTACTGAACTATAACCGATCAATGTTTCGAGGTTCACTTCAAATCTAAAACTAAAGAATCATTTAACCTAAACACTCTTACTGAACACAAACAGTAGAGGGGGAGGCAGACCTCTTGAACAAAACAGAAACACATACAAAGACCCCAGTCACAAATTGGATTGCATGAAGCATCGCAACCAATTCAACTGTGTATCCTGACATACAGGAGGTTCCTGGTCGGACCTTTCCCAATTGGATTTTAACCTAATAATCACCTGTTCTACTTACTGTTTAGAGTTTCATTTATCCCAGAGGATGACTCTTCAACAAAGGACCCCTTTTTTGGACCTATATTGATTCTCTGTTGTATGTTATATTGGGGGATGACTCGTTCCGGATTGTTCTGTTTTTCTGGCAGCGGAACAGAGAACGAGTCACCTGTGTACTCGTGTTTTTTTGTTAGAATTAGTGGCCATCAGGTCATGGAAATTGAGTTTGCATGTGATGTATATATAGAAGGTATAGGGAATAGTTTGTTATTTGGATTTCGGAAATTTGGTTTGGGTGTTAGAGTTGATGATTCATTTCGGTGGTGACAGTTTCCTATCTTGTGTTATGTGTCTAAAAATTTCTCTAGAAAGGCTTGTTAAGATGGCTATATAGTGATCTCGAAACTAAGATATCACCAAATTCTAGCAGAAACCGACTTTCAGAGGGTGGAGCTTAATCACCTCACTAAGACACAACCTACTCCAAATCCAGCCAACGCCGTATCAGTAATTCAAGATTGACTACGTCAATCAAACACACAAGTGAACAAGGGGGGTTTCAACCCCTCCGATTCTAAGAAAGTGAGGGGTTACTTGTCTGGAGGGAACACATCTGGTCTCCATTATTCAATGATCTGGCCATTTCACCTATCTTCCCTTCAAGCAACCGAACTAGATAACAGAACCTGTTCTTTTCCAAAAGTAGAGTCAGCGATTTGGTAACTTCGGTGTCAGTCGCTTTTCATCGTGGGTCTCTAGTGGGTAGTTTTTTCGTGTATTTGAAGAATGAGCAAAACAAAATAAAAATGATCATAAAAATGATATTTTGACGGGGGGGGGGGGGGTGAAAACTGCTTGAAAGGCTGTAGATATTTGTGTACGATATTGATAATTGCTCAAATTGCTAGATGGATTAGGCTCATCATCAGCAGATTATCATTAGCGAACAATTACAGTAAATAAGAAAACATTTAAAGGTGTGATTAAAAAAAAAAAGTCTGATAAGAGCAAGTTTTGACATTAATATTTTTAGCTAAGGAAGCTCGGTTGAACAGCTAAACAGTATACAATTTTAAAATAAAATTGGTTTTGTAAATAATAGTAGTAATATTTATTTCACAGCTAATAATAAATATTACTTCCAAGTCCTTTTGTACAAGGGAAGAAAACAGCAGCAAAACAAAAATCATTGCATCACTCAAAATCTATTTACATTATTAGCTAATTATCTTTTTATAAAAAAGGAATCAAATAACAAGTTATAATCGACACAGTTTGATATGAATATATTTATTAATTGTAATATGAGAAAAAGCATGGTATAAATTAATAAATTTCAGCAAAAACAATTCGTTTATCGAACAGTAAGCCATATCATATAAAAAAAAATATATAAATAAGGTTCATTTAAAAATAATCAAGTTTAATGTAATGTAAGAAAGTAACATTTTTGATGAAGCAGCATTATCAGCAGCAGTTTAAATTGTGACTTATAAATATTACGCATTTATGACATGGGAAAAATAAAATATTTTACAAAAAGAAATCTAGATATTTGTTATATGCTTTATCAGGAACATGGTACAGAATAAATGAAAAACTAATAGATATAATAATTTATATGTGATCTATATATTTTTTCTTATAATGATTTATTGGGATCTTTATTTTGGAACCATGATTTTGTTTCAGAACCTTTTTTAAATATCAAGTTATTTATCTATTTACACAAAATGCATGCAAATAAAAATCTTCAAAACTTTATAGTAGGGTGCAATTACAAAATTACAAAACAAAAGAAAATTTATACATTTTAGTCCACAATAACACCTTTACAATGCTAATCATGCAGATAGGATAGCTAATTAGCTCTATAAATGTAGAAAATATTGATTTGAGCATACAAAATGAGCGAATATAATACACAAAATTGTCATTAAAATAAATAAGCCAAATTTATAACGGAGCAGTATAAAGCAGTCATTTTTTGAAGAGAACAATAAGCGTTTCAATGGTAAATATCTATTACACAAAATGTACAAATAAGAATCTCGAACACATTAAACTAAAGTGCAGTTACAAAACAAGAAATATATATACATTTTAGTTCAACACAATAATACTTTTACAATTCAAGAATATAGGTAAGTAAATATATATCAAATATCGTTTTGAACATACAACGAGTACAAATATACACAAAAGGGTCGTTAAAACTAATAAGGCAAATTTATAATAGGGAGCAATATAAAGCAGTCATTTTTTGAGGAGAACAATAAGCGTTTCAATGGTAAATATCCATTACACAAAATGTACAAATAAGAATCCCGAACACATTACACTAAAGTGCAGTTACAAAACAAGAAATATATACATTTTAGTCCACAATAATACATTTACAATGCAAGACATTAGGTAAGTAAATATATACCAAATATCGATTTGAACATACAACGAGAACAAATATACACAAAAGGGTCATCAAAACGAATAAGCCAAATTTATAATAGGGAGCAATATAAAGCAGTCATTTTTTGAGGAGAACAATAAGCGTTTCAATGGTAAATATCCATTACACAAAATGTACAAATGAGAATCCTGAACACATTACACTAAAGTGCAGTTACAAAACAAGAAATATATACATTTTAGTCCACAATAATACATTTACAATGCAAGACATTAGGTAAGTAAATATATACCAAATATAGATTTGAACATACAACGAGAACAAATATACACAAAAGGGTCATTAAAACGAATAAGCCAAATTTATAATAGGGAGCAATATAAAGCAGTCATTTTTTGAGGAGAACAATAAGCGTTTCAATGGTAAATATCCATGACACAAAATGTACAAATAAGAATCCCGAATACATTATACTAAAGTGCAGTTACAAACAAGAAATATATACAGTTTTGTCCAAAATAATACTTTTACAATGCAAGGCATATAGGTAAGCAAATATATAACTTATATCGATTTGAACATACAACCAGAAAAAATAATAATACACAAGAAGGTCAATAAAACGAATAAAGCAAGTTTATAATGGAGCAATATAAAGCAGTGTATAGGTTAAATTTAAAATATATATATGTATAGAATTCTGGTTTTGACAATAAAAATAAGCATAATATACATTTCGCAGCAAAAAACAAATATTATTGGTACAATGCAGATAGTAATGCATATGAAGCATGCAGATATGGCGATTGATTTTTAGACATTTCTTTAATATTAAATTAGTTTGATTTATATTATGTAGAATTTTATATTGAAATTATTTACTGTTTTCATATTTTGTAATATTATTTAGTTTTCGATAAATTTTTTTCTCTTCGCTTTTTCTGGGCATCTAATATTGAGGGTGGATTTCGAATTGTCATGGATCGTGGATATCTCGGATCAATTAGTTCCGGTAAGAGGCAATCGTGGTAAAATGCACTTAGTTGGGGTTTCATGTGGTCAGAAAAAAATACTTGGTCCCGTGGAATTTTCTCTACCTTTATGCCTTTTTTTGTCCACATAGCAAAATAACAATAATTCTTCTCGGCTACTTGTAGTTGCCCCTGAACTTGGTAAAAATATTTATGTTTTTTATTGACTATTATTTCTCCCTTTTTATTGACGATCCAGAAATTAAATTTCTTAGTCGACACGGCTTCTTCGGGAGTCAAATTTTCGCAGGAGGCTGGGCATTTGACCTCGACAATGCCGTCGGTGCCAGTTAGTCCGTCAGGCGAGGCTCCTAGAAAGGGCATGCTCTTGTCGACGAACAATCCACATGGACGGATGTCCTGGCCGATCGCCTCCTGCAAATCTCGAAGAGCGTCTTCTTCGTGGGCCCGGCCATACTTCATGGCTGAAGTATCAAAGTGGCTGTAGAGTTTTGCCTTGATAATTGACTGGCATCCAGTGTACGGCAGTTTACGGCAGATGACCCCAAACTCGGAAGCCGTTAGTCTCTTTCTTCTTTCTTCTTTCCACATCGGACAGTTATTCTGCCCGATTGTTGCGGTTTGGAGTGATTCTCGCTCTTCTGCTGCAAGGTCTAGCGAAGCTAAAAATATTTCTTGCTTTTCTGCAAAATCCCTTACAGCCATATCTGGTTTTTGAGCAGTCGGTCCGTAACTTGTGTCTCTCGCCACGAAAAGCTTCCTTTTGCATTTTGCCCTCTTTTGTCGCCTCAAATTTCTTTTTCTCTCTCGCCTCTTTTCCATTCTTTGACTAAACTTCCCTGGGCTTTTTGAAAATGCATACCGATGTACAGTGCTGGAGAGCGATCTTGAGTTGTGGGAGATTACAGCACCGCTGCATCTCGCATTGTAGCTGCGACGGAGGGAGTAGTTTATTCTTTTTCCTCCGACAAACTTGGCTACAATGGAGTGAAACTGCTCTACTGTGTTGTTATTGGCTGCAAATAACAAACTTTTGCAGTTATCAGCCAATACATTTACAAAAGAAAAAACCTGGTATAATAAGCCACTTTCTTTCAACTCTGGAACGTTGTTTTTTATGGCAGCATCATTATTGCTATTAGCATCACACAGATAGGTTGGGCAATTTTTATGTTCCCCGAAGGCATGGTATGGTATATTCAAAATATCCAACCTAAGCTGTTTCAACTTATCACATTTTTCTTCTTCGTTCCAATGAGCCGCTGCTTTGACAATATTTTTTCTCATACTCAAAATATGATTTCCTATCAACTTACGTTGAACTACGGGTCCCGCTTTGCGGCTCTTTACGAGATCCCTCAATTTATTACAAAAATTCCTAAAGAGATGATTTTGGCACTCCAATTTTTGAACAGCAATCTCACCATACGGTCGACAATCCAAAATTTTCTTGTAGACATTGCTGTCTCCGTCTCCAATCATAGTTTTGTATCGCACCCCGTACATTTCCATACTTCTTTCAAAGCCTTCTTGGATTATGTCGGCTTCCATGCTAGATGAGCTACCTTCCCAGTTTTTTCCACAAACATGTTGAATTGGTGTTTTATTGAGGCGCGATGATCTTGAGCACACTGTGCAATACCTGTTGCGAACTCCCATGAAGAGAACTTTTTTTGTTCGAAAACCAACAATAGTAGCCTAGAAAATAAAAGCGTCTCGTCTATATTATGAATATATATATGTTTATATATATATATATATATATATATATATATATATATATATATATATATATATATCGAAAATTCTAATTATTATCGTTTGCAAAATTTGATTTATATTTCAATCATATCACCCCAACAAAGAGTCTCTTAGTGAAATATATTTGACAACATTTCAAACTCATTGATGTCGCAAAAATAATTAAAAAAATTTTTAATTTAAAAGAATTAAAGTGTATCTAGCGATTGTTGCGAATTGCAATGGTAATTTAATTCTAATAAAAATGGCTTATGCTTTTTAAATGAGCATTAAATTGTGCAGTTATAATTAAGGTACTTCGAATTCCAATTTTTTTTTCTGAGGTTCTCAGTCGTCTAATTTCGATGCGCTGAATTTTTTGACGTATCACACATGCCGATAGCATTTGTAGTTTGGACTATGAAAGTGGATGACGGACCGACTGAACAATTATAATACTTCCCACTTTTACGTTATAAACGTACTGTGGAAGCTAAACTGGGATGCAGCATTGTGTTCTAAAAGCTTAATTTATGGGGAGGAGGGATATTTTGAATAAATATTGTCGAGTTCTTTGAAACTTAAAATTAAAAATTATTTTTTGGGTCAAAAGTAGGTCTAGCAGATTGTATGGTTCACTTACCGCTCCAGAGAGAGACGAGTAGTTCGTTTTATAAGACCTTTTCCCCCAGCATCCATCTACCACTACGGTCAGAAATGGAATTCCATCGGGATCCACATCGTTGGCTTCAACTGCCAGGCGCTTTTCTTCCATTGCAGCCTTTTCCATTTCCTGTAGCGCTGTTTTCTCCCACATCGAAGTGACGTAATCATGTTCTTTGCTGTACGTACTGGGTGACATAGATGGCACATCAAGGTTAGAGAGGAATTCTTCTAAATTCGAAAATCCACCCCCTACGCTCATGACACCAGATACAGCAGCTGTGTTGATCCGCATGGCTTCAGACTTGGGATCGTCTGTCCACACAATTTCTTGAAAATTGCACATTCTGCATTTCAGTCGTATCCCAGTGTTGAGGCCTTTTCTGTCTTCGGCTGTCACGACCATATCAGAAAGGGAGCACCCAAAAGGACCATGGTTGTTTATCGATTGCAAATTTTCGATAAAATAGCGAATGTCTACAATGCGCCTCCCAGAGATGCTGAATTCGTCCAATAGTGAAACATTTTGTGCTCTTTCTTCACCAATTTGTACAGGTGTTTCATCGATGCGTTCATTCGACTGCAACCTAAAAATTTTAAATATACAATTATAGGTCGAAGCTAATCCTTTATGAATCACTCTTTTGAAATGAGGCACATTTAAACGAATGAGTAACGATTTTTTTTTTTCACGTTTCACTGTAATCTTACCTAATGAGTTGAAAATTTATACTTTTAGTAAGAAAAAAAATTACTTTCTGTTTCAAAATTTTCACACATCACTGTAATCTAATGTCACAAAGTAAAACTCAGCTAATGTACAACATATTCCCTAACATTATTTCAACGATTTTCATAATTTTTTTATTGATATTCTTTTTAGAAACATTTTTACAGTTTCATAAAAGTTTTAAATCCACTAACATCATAGGCATTTCTAAAAAACAATTAAAAAGGATAATTGCGGTTTTTCGAGTAAATATTTTTTGGGAAAACTACATTTTTGCCTCTTTTTGCATTTTGAAATAAAATGATTTCCTTTTAGGAGGTCAAGGAAAAAATAAATTACATACAACTTTGTTTAGATACACTAAATATAATTTTCTAATACAAGGGGAAAAATTGTTTTATACATAATTTTAATGGAAAATTCTACTTTTGCCAGGTTTTTTTTAACTGCAAAGAATCGTAAAGCTACCCTTCTTATAGCTTGTACGTTTGACAAGCAAATAATCTAGATAATCTCTCAGCAAGTAAAAAAAAAAATCAAAAATAGGTAATAAAAAAAAATAGCTTCACGAATTTCTTTTTCCAATCAGTAATGATCTTGTTTTATAGAAGAAAAAACAATAAAACTTTAAAACTTTTGCATAAAAAAAATCTTTTAATTCTATTTACCCATAAGACTGCAAAAAAAATTAAATTGTGAGAAGCCTTCCGAAGCGGTGGTAATTAGCGCCAGCATTGGATTCGGATCATAGGCAACAATTCTCGATTAAATTTTAACAAGAAAATTATTACCTTGAATTATCCTCTTGTGTATGTTCAACATGCATGTCCTCAGAAATATTCCGTGGTGTATCCTGGTTTTGTTTCATAGATTTCATCCTAAAAATAGCAAAGATGAGGAAATAGCTTAAACATTCTACACTACAGACTACAGTCCATATTGGGTGATACGCATCAATAATAGGCAGCACAAAATTTATATTTATTAACACTCTATTATCTAACCATATACATCTTAGAATTTTTAATGTTAATTATAATTTATGTAAAATCGATTATGCTTGATTATTGCAGGTAAAAAAAAATGATTAATTGAAAAAACATTTTTTTTTGTTATTATTTTAAGTTTCTCTTATGATTTTTTTCCTTACAAATGGTAATGCAAAAAAGAATAACATTAGGATTTCGTTTTTATTTTCACAAGGAGCGCAAATATGAATTTTTTCTTACCTTTCACGCCACTTTCGAAAATTTTGTCCTTTATTCTTCAGTCTTGGGGCATTGAGTCGCAAACGCTTGCTTCCAGATGAACAATATCTGTAATTTAGCTTAGCCATTGAAGCGACGACTATTCACTTTTGTGTATGGTGATAAACTGTAAAATATAAAGAATTTAAAGAAAATTATTGCATGATATTAAACCTATAATTTTTAAACAAAATTATCATCCAGTAAAAATTTTAATATTTCACTATTTTCAAAGTCTAGAAATTGCGTACTGTCGCAAAATGTACAATTTTTTTTGATTATTTAATCATTTATTGCGGAGTACGTGGTAGTATATGTTTTATAGGTTTTTAAAAAGTACTGTACTCTTATGCAAGATATTTTATGTAAGCACATTTTCGTCGATTAATTTTTGCTCAAGATTGTTCGGTTTCATAACAAATTTGTAATTTTAATGATGAGTTGGGGAATACTAAGTTTCTACAAAATAACATTTTGTAACTTTTTTTAAAAATCAATAATAAAATTAATTAAAAGAAGACTTACCAAATTTAATGTAGGCAAAGGGGTCCAGGTGGAGTACAACACTCAAATGTTCAACTTTTCCCAAACAATCGTAGCAGAAAGAGAAGTGTTCATATCTGCGTGTAAGTTTGAAATGATCCAGAGCTGTAGGCTACTAAACGAAGAAAACTAGTGAACCCCTGAAAACAATCGTGTGAACCCCCTCTGTATTCGCATTACCCCTTTTCAAACATTTTTTTTTTGTTGAAAAGGTCGACACGTGAAATCCAGACACTTTTCGTTTGTTGAACATTTCGTCATTCTGAACACGCCCTGCAAACCACATGTGCTTCGGACAAAGATCACCGATAATACTATTGTCCAACTGATACTTCAACAGATGCTTTCTTTTTTTACTTAGCCGACTAAACATCTTGTTCTGTGGTTCTCCTCCGAAAGGCAGGCTTCAAAGGCGATGAATAGAAGTCGGCTTTTCCTTTGCATCCCTACTGTGTGAACCCTTTGCCTTTATATCAAAGAGTTCCCAACAAGGCAAGCGAGATAATTTCAGGTGGTACGCGTGTGTGATGTGAGAAACTTGTGCCATTGTTTTTTGTGTGAGAGTGGATTTTCTGAACTCTTACAACAAGTTTCACACTAAAGAATAAAGACTGTAAAATTATATTTTATTTTGGAACCCTCTGTTTTAAAATCAGCACCCTCCAAAAAGTACAGAAAACAAAATCTTCATTTCGTATGTTCGACCCCATCGTAATACTTTTGTTACCTTATACTTCCTTATAGATTTGTGAAAATAAAGATTGAAAAATCCTTACAAGGCAGATCTTATTCGTACATCGTAAAAACTAAATAAATATACAGTGTATAAAAGCTGTATACTTGCATTTTGCCAGGAGTAAGTTACATACAAAATGCAAATTAACAAATATGTCATTTATATGGGATCTGGTCTATTTTATTCTGAATAATCACAAGAATCTTTATTTTTTTAAATAATGACTTGGTTTCTCGGGATCTTTTAAACATCACATTATTTATCGATTTTTATGAAATACGCATATATGTAACTTCAAACCCTTTGTAAGAAGGTGCAAATACAATACAGGAAATGTGTTCATTTAAACCTCCAATATACAGGACAAGAAAGCAGCTCTTGGTTCTCATCACATCCTTGTTTATTTTCCCTCCTAAAACGAAGGTGTGAATAGTGATAAATAAAGTTGGCATTTTCTTTACATTCCAACTGTGTGAGCCCTTTGCATTGATGTTGTTTGCTAATTTGTATTGTATATAGAGTTCTACAAACAGCCTTGGATTTTTCAACATTCATACCAAACCTTGCATATCTCATTTAGACTTGCAAAAAACACTTTTTATAGTTTTATTATTTTATTTAATAGTATTTTTTTATATTTAAAAGAACAAACGTTATAAATATCTTTCTCCTACACAGCTATATGTTATGTTGTGCAATTTAGCTATTTTTTTTAAAAAGAAATTTTAAAAAAAAAATAGAAAGTAAGTATTGACATTGTGAGATCCATCTGTCCGTATTCTCTCCTACTTCCGATTTCGGTTCTATCCGTTGTATATATAATTTTTCGTGAGAAGTATGAAATTAGAGACTTATTTATCTTTACACTTTTTGTCAATCGGTCTATACCTGTTTTACATCCATACCTGTATGTCAACGGTCTACCTAGTGGCTGGTTCTACTGAATATTAGATTGCAATTTAAAATTATTTCTTCCAACCATAAACTATAGTTATTTTCATTCTATAAAGAAAAATAACTCAATGGAAGAGTAATTATTACAATTGCTCTAGTGAATTGCTTACACTAAATAAAATACGTATCGAAAATTGGCATTTGATAATATTTTAATAAATTCTTGGGGTAACCAATTATCAATATAATTACTCTACGTGTTCAAACGAGGAAGCATTGGTTTCACTCTTCGGAATTTTACTTTCTGATACTCTATTGCATTTTTTCCATGTGAATGCAAGAAAATGTTACTAGACAATAGTAAAGAGACATTTTAAAATATTTTATTGTTCCTATTTCTTTTTATGCTGAAAGGCTCTATCAAGGGTATGCAGCTTTCCATTTTCAATTTTTTTCTTAAAATCATTAAAATGTCTGCACAGTTCACAACATTATAATTTAATAGTATTTTTTTTCTTTAAAACTATAAGTATACTATTTTACTATTTAAATCGCTTATATACTTAAATTATATTAAAAATAATTTTATATATACTTAAAATGTAGTATAAAAGAACTTAGAAAGAAATATTTTTCAAATCAAGAAGAAATCAAACAAGAACAAAGCGCTCATTTCCTAATTTATGCACGTTTGGTGTTTCCTACATTTGGCATCAAAACCAAATCAACTCCACTTTCTGGGTTCGACACTTGAAGTACTGGACTGTGAAATAGCCACGGCGAACAACGGAGTTCCATTGACAAAGCACTAAGAAAATACAAAATAAAAAGACTCTCGCACCCTCCCCCAGCGTCTGCGGTGCGTTTTTCTGCGAAATTCTCTTTTCAAAGGTGGTAAAAGTCCCTCCCCCCCCTCCGGCCCCCCACACTTTGGAACACATGTGAAGTTCCCCGTTCTTGATAACCTACTCTCCGAACTAAATGAACCCTGAGAAGGGGAGGTTCTTGTGGGAGGCGTGTCTTTGCACAATTTTTTAGCACTTGTCTTCACATTTAAATTAATATCTCAGGTTCAAATTATCCAATTTCAAAGTTTAAAGTCAAGTTTAAGACGGAAATGTTCAATCTCGGTACCTGTGGATTCACTTTATTAATATCTTGTACTCAATTTTAACAAAATGAAGTTAAAGTTAACTTTTTATGTAATTTTTTATAACAAAAATTTAAAGAAAAATAGCATTCATGTAATTGTACATTTAAGTCAAATCTGTCTAACGGCACAAACCGCGTGAAAATATTCCAATAATTACTTGTGATATGCATTAGAAAACTGTCGCGATTTTACCATAGAGTTACTATTGAGAGACGACCGCTAGGTGGCGTCTGATGAACCCTCTTAATAGATTATCGCATTTTGTAAGAAATTTCTACACCTTTGTCGGACAGTATGAAGTTCTTAAATTTAGCTGTGAAATTCAAAGACCGAAAATGTTAGATTGTTAAATTTTTCAGCTAAATTTAAGAACTTTATACTCTATGGTATAAGTATAGAAATTCATCATTGAATAAATTTCTTATGAAATGTGGATAATCTGTTAAAAAAACCTTTATAGAGAAATTTTTAAGTATCATTCATAGACTATAAGAACATTGCATACTATATAATGAAACAAAGTTAAAATTTTTGTATTGGTTGTTTCTTATGTTTTCACAGGCATTCACAACTCATCAGCAATAAAAATCTATTTGCTTGGTCAATTAGAAACTTGGATTACTGGGTTTTTTCTTGCAAAAATAGTCTTTCAAAACTATCTGGTATTCTCACAAGAACCAAACAACTTGTGGTATACCCATAAACGGTTTTACTTTCCTCCTTAAAACTATGTTTGTAGGCCTCTCTTTTCCTATCACTCTCCGAACCATTAACCTTATAAACCCTGTCTACTCTACATTTCACAGACTCGGTCTACTGAGCCATTATTTAACAGCTTACAAAGTTTGGAGAAACGTATAACTTTTCCGACTGTCTATCACAATCTTGTGTAATCTGTAGCTGAGAACATGTTTCACCAATGTCTTAAAGTATTTATACAACGGTTTTATTTGCACTTTGTATTTGTATTCTTTTTGCGAAGAAACCGTTAAACCTCATTTAAAGAGGAAGGGATACTTAGGGCATATTGATGTCCAGAAAAGTTGTCCTAAATATTTAAGTAGTGAATGTATGCAGTTAGTTAGAAAACTGGACTTCGGATTGCATATGATGAGTCAGCCTTCTTTTTATAGTATAAAAGTAGAATGCATGGTAATGTATCCAAAATTGGAAATTAATAGTCACAATAAAATTTCATGTGGCATTAAATGTTTCAAATCATAGTCAAAACTTTAGCATTACAATTGTGTTCTTTAATTTAACAAACGCATGGTAAAATCCTCAAAATTAAGTTTTAATACAAGAAAAATTATTAACCTTTTGCCATGTTGGTCAATGAGCAAGTTTTGACTATCATTTTTCGATTGAACCATTCATCTAAAATTTATTTTAAAAAGAACTTTGTAATTGTATTAATATGTATGATAACAATGGTATTTAAACCTTTAAGTACTAAAGCACTACTTAAAAGTTGTATCAACATATACTCTTCTAAACATAAGCATACAGTACAAACTTCCATAACTCTTTACTCAGTATTCATACAAACAAAAACCAAAGTAATTTATTACCATCTCTCAAACTTACACCACGAAAGAAAACAATATAAATTTACTCAACGATGGACAAAGCCCTATACTTTGAGACCCACTCAAACATCCAAAGGAATCAATACATAAGTGTATTGATTCCTTTACGAGAATCTGCCTCGGCATAAAGTATCGAAGAATCAATAATCGCTGGAGAAACCGGACAACTGTTTAATGGTAATTACAGCAACAGCAGTGCTGTAAGTGGCCTCACACCATCACCCTAACAAAAGGTTAAGCTCTAGCTCATGGTCCATTGTTGGGGCTAAGTTCTAGCTCATGGTCCTTTGTTACTTGGAATGGGTATGCGCTTATATGGATCGCGTTGGTGTACATGCAGTAAATGGGATGGCGTGAAAGTTAGGAGATACCGGGGGTCGCTTAAATAATAGGGTGTCGAGAGGTATTGTTCGGGATAGAATGGTGGTAATTTCGGGTTTGGGGATAGGTTCAGCAGGTAATGTTCGTTGCTGGAGTTTTGGAGGAATTCAGTTACCGAATTTTGTGGGGAATAAATTTGAGTGAGCATTACAATATATTGATTCGATCACTTGATTTATTTTATTTTTGATTCATTTTTTGTTATGTCTTGGAGCTTTCAAAGGAAGATAATACGGCTCAAATATGGCATTTAATTTTGATTATCAAGAAAAATACTTAGCATAATATTGCAAATGTCGAATGATGTCACAAATGAAATATTTTATTAAAATAGTTAATTTAATTGTGTCACATATCTTTGCCTTGTAAATGTAAAGTTGTAATTGTTTAAAGTTTGTTGATTTTATTGCCTAGTAAATTAGAATTTTTGAAACATGAAAGGGGTTAAAAGAGTTAATAAATTTAAGGTTTCAGTTGGAAAACTAACAATCTAATCCAAAGTATTACTAAATATCTGGCCCAGTCCATTTAGTGGTTACTTCGTTCATTTGAATTTACGATAATCGAAGTTGTTAATAAATATATATAGGAAACCATACCTTACTTAAACTTTGAAGAATTTGAATTTTGAAACAGGACCCTTCAATTATATTCATATCGGTTCTATTCTTGTTTTAAATAAAATTAACATTAGTAGCATGCATTTGACACTGAGTAATTTTTTTATGTGTCAGTTAATATAAAGTGTAATGCACCATGGTGGTTATCGGATTTTATTCGCTGTTTGATAAATTGCACACTAGAACAGATTAGGCTAATTTGAAACTTAAAATAAATTTTGGTAACAAAAACAAAGCGCAAGTTAACAACGTTAAGAAAACTTGTGTAAAGGTTATTATAAAATTATAATATAACTAAAGATCATTATAGAATTCTCTACTAACGAATACCAAACGAAGGATATGATAAGCAAATAAAATTTCAATGTTTACCATCCAATCAATCTCCATGATAATCCATTGATCTTATTTAGGCGAAACCTTATTACACTCACGTCGCCAAACACAACGCAATATCAATCAAAACAAAGCAAATAATTTTTCGAGAAAACGCAACCAAACCAACGCAATGTCATCAAACATCCTCAGGCAAAAGAGAACAAACGAAAATTCATATTCTCATCGGCAACTCCGGCGGAAAACTTTGGATTTAAATTACTTCCAATCGCAGTAAGGTCTTGCCGCTAATTGTGTTCGCCAACTCCACTTATAACATGAATATTCAAAGGGATTGGTAGAGTATCATCTCCCACAATCACGTGTTAGTTGCCCAGAAATTAGATTGCAATCCGTGCTTCTACCATCAAGTCCTTACGTGCCGATGATACGATGATTACGAAGATGGGACGCTATATGTTTATATCGATATCGTTGCTTAGATGAATCGATGTGTGAACGTGGATGGAAAGTATTTGAATTAGTATGAGGATTTTAACGATTTTTTATTAAAGATTTGTCTTCTTTGTTATAAAGCATGAAAGTAAAGTGTTCCATTTTATGAAGTTCAAAAATATTTGATTTCCATTGGAATAAATCTAATTAATTAGAAGTTGCAGTTTTTGGCTTTAAATAAGTATTGAAAAAAAAAACCGCTGTCATCATCTTTTAGAATTTATAAATTACAACCATTGGACTTTAAATCAAAATAGTATCTGCGATATTTTAATTATTTTTAAGTTGACTTTTTAAATTTGCACAAACATAAAAATAATAATTTGTATTAAACTCAAAAACAAACTCAGGGATTTATTTTAGCTTCCAACCTCCGTTTATTACGTAAAAATTGGAAGGTATTATAATCATTCAGTCCGTCTGTCTGATCTTTTGTCTGTCGGTCAATCTGTCCATCACCCATTGTCATAATCCATACTACAAATTCTACGGACGTAATACGTCAAAAAAGTCCTTGAAATATAAATTAATTTTGGCAAGCGATAAGTAATAATCATTGAATTTTAGAAATAAAATAAATGAAACTAGCCAAATTTTGTATGCAAATGTTTAATATAGAATTAATACTGCGTTTAGTGCCCTTTTAACTGTTAAATGCTACTGTTGTGTGGAACCGGGTTAGGTGACAGATTCTGTTACAAACCTACTTGTTTTGTTGTGTCACCGCTGTATGAATGTGATAGTTTATGAGTTCATCAATATTTAAAAAAAAATACCAAAAAAAAAAATAAGTGCAACAATTAAAGACTCAGAGTGATATTTTTTCGTTTTGGGACACTTTGAAGAAAAAAATATGTCTCTTCAATTGTTCAATTTTTTCAAGTAAATTACATGTTTGATCACACACTTTGCAATGCATTTCATAATTTTCACTTAAATTGGTGTGGTACTACCAACCTAGTAAATAAATATGCTGCAAACCTTTCGATGAACAAAAAACTATTGGACGAGATAATAGATTTTTTTATTGAATGTTTGGGTAACTATGTTTGTTATTGGTACAAATTGTCAGTATCGCACAACCTACTACAATCAAGACGATATGAATGTTGTTTTTTGAAGGTAACACTCGTACAATTTATTATTATTTGAATTAATTTTTGACTTAGGAAAGTACTATTGTTAGGCAGATTAAGTGGGGTGCGATGATTCTTTAGCAAAATATAAACTTCGTAAAAATCTTAAGATTTGAATAGAAAATTTAAAAAATAATATACTTCAGTCGTGAATAAAAATACGCACCCATTTTACACGATTTTCGTACGAATTTCTAACGCGATGCAGCCTTTAAGACTTTTTATAACGTTATTTCAAATGAGCTTGTTTCAACACTTTGTCAAAAAAACTCAACAACTAATGAAATCGCAGTTAGGTTTGGTTTGGTTTGAATTATCGTCGCACTAGAGCTACACGAGGGCTATTGGCGACGGGCGTCGTATTTTAGAACCACAGTCAGGTGACGAGCCACACCTGAATAGGCACCCAACGCAAATGTTAAGAAATCGCAGTTAGGAGAGCCTGATGTTATAAAAACTAATGAGCTGTTTCAACGCTTTGTCAAATAAAACAACCAATGAAATCGCAGAATAGAGAGCATGGCGCATAAGAAATAACCCCTTTAAGGATGGATGGAGATTATATTTAGGCTGTAGCCAACGACAGATTAAAATCAGACTGAAATTTTATAGATAAATATGTTTGTTACAGTTACTGTCACGTAGACCCGCAATCCCACAAGATTTACAAATCTTCGAAAAAGCATACAACAGACACAGTTTTTAGTTGTAATTTGAGCTTTTAAAAGCCAAACTCGGCTAATTTCACAGAATTCTTTCCCAAATTACAATAATAATCTTTATAGTTTGCTACTATTCACTACGTAAAATTGATCATTGCTATAAAAATGGAAGTGCATATTTAAATGCAAATTAAAAATAACCAAGTAATTGTAAATTAAAACGAACCGGCTTTTTATGAAAGAAAAAGCGAACGTCGTGTGCTTTTTTAATAATTTTTTTATTGTTTTTTTTCTTAATAAACAAATAATGAACCTCCAAAAAGTCGTGTACAGGCCTGCGCCCACGATAATAACGCCAAAGGCAAAGAGAGAATTTAAAATAATGTTATCACATCAAATATATCTGTGTATTATTTATATGTTTTGTATATTTCAGAACTCATTGCATGGAAATTATCATTAAGTAAAATCGAAATTATCTTTTGTCATTTTTGTAATCATACAACTTTAAACAGTATATTATTGAGCTTAGAAACTAGTAGGTTATATAGACACCAATTTTTCGTGAATATGCCATTTACTAACTTTGATATGAATAGCAAACTTACATTTGATTATAACGGTAATTGCAGCTTTCTATATAACATTTGAAATTTTCCCTATAACAAATTTTTCATACAAAAGTTTAGTACAATGTTAACATACGATATAATAGCAAATTCAACGGTTTGCTTACAATCATTGCGTGCTTAGCAATCGTTATTTTCTGTTCAGGATTCTTTTGATCCACGTCACGCCATGCAGGTTATTTTACCTTACAATAAACGATTTATTATTGTTAGTTTTTCATGATATTCTCACTTACGGAATTCAATGGGAAATACAATAGAGTTATTTTTCAACCACTGTTTAGTAGACAAAACTTTGATATGTATAGGTTTTTGTGATATGTGTATGTATCTGAGATCCATAAAAGTTAATGCGTTAACTTCATGTTGAATGTCTCACAACTGTGTAAAGAGAATAAACAAAATAGGAGGTAATTACTTCTCATGCATCAGTTCAGTATGTACAGTATTTTGTAGCGGATTTTTTTTTGTACGTAACATTATTATTTATCGCTACCAAACTAAGCTTGGGTTAAAATTAAATTTGTCTTTGCTAACTTAATTGATGTACATTATTTCTAACAAGCAGCTATAATTTATAAAACTGTAAGTGACTATATATTAGTGTCTTGTTATGGTTATTTTCGTAAACATCCAATTCAACTAAAACTAACTTGAAATTACATTCTTATAATTTTAATGTTCATATATTTGTTACATTTCATAATTTGCAGTAAATGAAACAAGAAATCTTTTTACTTTCTTAGATGTTGTGTACTTGGAATTTGTTCAAAGGACGACTGGACAATCAGTGTCTTACGATTAGTCTGTATCGTTTTGTAAACGGAACTTTTTTCCTTTTTCCACTGCATTCCTTTTATGATTTAACCGTTTATTTGACTTAGTTTTCTTAAAGACTGGAAATCACGCTTTAAATGAATGAAACTTTTTTAAAGTACACGACCAAAAGAGCCACTAGCAGGAGTTATTAAAGAGATTCTTTTTCTTAAATATAATTAGTATAATTCTTTTTTTTTATTTGTAATTAATACAACTGTTTGACTTTCTTTTAATTTTAGCGAGGAAAAAGGCCTTCAAGTATCTGACCAATTTTACATTTTGATAGCAATAAATAGTCTATTCAGTTGCATTACAACCAAGCTTTCTCTTGTTTCAGACTCCTCCAGCAACAAATGCAACAACAGCAACTACAGCACCACCCCAACTCTGGGTCCACCCCGCGAAGCCAGACGGTGGTCCACCGACTATCGTCCTCATCCTCACGGGGTGGAGGTCCGGGCGAGACCACAGACGACAACACCAACGGATCGTTCGGGTCCTTCGACTCGCCCCCTGGCTCACCCAGGTGCCTAAGTCCAGCACCCGTGTCGACAACTTCCGAGTCTTCTAGCCGGACACCGTCGCCAAGACACCGTCTGCAGACTTCAATCATCAACAACAACCATCACATGACGATGTTCCAGCACCAGCACCACCAGGAGCAAAGGCAGAGCCTCAATTTGAGTCAACACCACCACAGGCATCGCGATCCGCTGGCGTCGATTCTTCACAGGGACAGGCATGCTTGATGAAGAAGATTTGTGAAATTTAAACAGAAGACTTTTTTTAAAGGTTGTGGTCAAGTCACCTTGCTAATTGCAGTTGAGGTATTTACACATATAAGTGGCATTGATATAAACTTGTTTTGTAAAACAGTCATAGAAATGAATGGAACGGCCTTGCAGGAGCACGAACTTGGGTGACTGTTTTGCGCAACAGTAATGTAATATTGGCTAAACGTTCAGTACTTTCTGCTTTGAATCCAAGACCTTTGCACATCAATGTACTGTATGTGGCTTCTTCTTAACTCTTTAACTCTGAATTTAAAATTTGGTTTGATGTTTGTATGTGTTCAACAGCTTAATTCGAGCTGTAAATATTTGAGGAAAATGAGGGTAATGCAAAAACATTGGACTTATGGACAAGAACTCCAGAGCATGAACTGAAACCCCTGTTCAAGTCTCCGTAATTTCCCCCAATATTTCAAATACGTGCTATTAAAAAAGACCTGCAAGAAATAGTGATATCAGTTCTGTATATTGTTTTGTTCACAGCATGTAAATATTTTAAATTCAATTATTCATAAATACCGCGGTACCTTGTTCACATGTGTTCGAATAGAGCACAAAAATCAAATGTTTTACAGAATGAAATAGGTGAGAAAAATTGCCATTGCATTAGTGAATAACATTCATTAAAAAACTTTGGTGGAACATTACTCTGCAAACACGGTGACAGCATGTGCTATGTGACACGGTGACAGCTGTTCTTACATGAGTAACGTTACACTTTAAATAGTTAGGAGCGTCATCGTCAAGCCTCCTCTGGTTTCGTGGTGTAACGTTGCATCTTAAATTTTGTCGAACAAAAAAAGGCAGCAACGCTTTATGCTACTGTTTTTCTGGAGTAATGTTCCTCCAAATATTTACAGTGTGCTCAACAAACCTTAATACAGAAGTAGGGGAGAGAAGGGGAATCCCGCCACCTCGGGTAATGCCGCCACCCCTTGTATCTCGCCAGCGGTGTGTGTGGGAGGGGGGCTTTGAGCGCTGACCAGTAGCAGGAAACAAAGTAATTTGTAGTATAGACGCTAATGGCCGTGAGGTGAGTTGGTGTAAATTTATTTTAAAAATACGGTTTTTAGTGATTTTCATCTAATCTCGAGCTTTCTGAAATTAAGCGATAAGTGACTGCTATCTCTAAGTTAGATCGATCAGTTATATATCATTAAAAGAGTAATTATTTAGCTATTTTATCACGTCGTTAGTTTGGACGCTAGGCTAACTACCTTTCTTTAAAAAAGCCGTCTATGCCATTTTGTCTTACTGGGGCAATGCCGTCACATCATTCTGTGGTTATGCCGCCACATGCAAAAGGATGGCGGCATAATCCGTAAAATAGAAATTTCATATATTGGCCCTACAACCTATTAGTTTTCGTTAGAGATGCCACGTATCCGAAAAAGAATAATTGAACTGGTCAAATAGACCAACGAAACTTAAAAGAAAAACTGCATAGTTAGTTGAAAATAGAAAGTTAATAAGAGAGCTGTATCCTGTACAATTTACCATTCCAAAGTTAATTAAACCTATTTTAGTTCTATATGTATTGCTTTTTTATGTAATTTTCCATTAGTTATAGATTATTTGCTTTGTTTATTGATGTGGCGGCATAACCCCAGGGATGTGGCGGCATTACCCCAGATACCGGGGTAATCCCGCCACTGTGCGAGCATTAGAAAAATACAATTTTATTCGTTTTCTATTAAAGATTTAAATTTAAAAAAATCACTACAAGATAAGTTATGAACTGTAGTATGCTATGCTCATTACAATTGACATTAATTGCAACACAATTCTGCATGAAAATTCAATTTCCCTTAAGGTGGTGCCATTCCCCTTCTCTCCCCTATACTTAAATACATTAAAAAACCGTAATGCGTAAGTTGCTCCATAAAACTGGTAGCAGCCTAAATCCCTCCCATTTTTAATTTGAAACGACACACCAAGTTTCAAAAGTTATATCAAAAGATAAAACATTCAAATACATATCGCTAATTTTTTTTTGGGATAAAAGATAATTATTTAAATCCATTTTTTTTTAAGAGTAAAAATTAAAACTTTGCCTAAAAACTTTCTGTGCCTGATTTCTGTATGTTTTCTAGTTCCAACAAAATTTCCAATTTTGATCAAACGCTCGTCATACATTTCCGTAAAAAAGACATTTAAATGTTTTAGAATAATATTTCTTAAAATTTGAAATTGTAGATTTCTGAATCGATTTAAAATTTAAATTGACAGAATTTTTAATTAACGTGATGCAAGATTAAATTATAAGTATTTTAGGTTAAACGAATTTTTTAGATTTAGTTCAAAGCTTAATAGGATGAAAAAATATCTTTTGTTAATGTTGAATGGAGCTTTACATCATGCAAGTACACGTTAACGATATTGAACTGTATATCAGAAATCTTGAGTTTGAAATTAAGAAATCTTAATTGTTCAATAAAATTGTCGAAATCATAATGCTTTTAAAAGTATTAAATGTATTTAATACAAAAACACATTTTTACTGGCATTGCAACTCGTATACTCAAAACGGATTGGAGTTTCATTTATTATTAAGTGAATTAATAATATTCACTTATTTTCATATCAGCAATTATATTATGTGCAATCGAAGTAACACTTGATGTGATTATATTTCACTAGTGACGACACATGTAAGAAGTGTGATGCATTTTTAGCTACTGATATTTATGTGTTGATAATTTTTTTGAAATATTTGGTGCTTTTATGCTTGATAGCCTACTGTGTAAAATATTTGCAGAAAATGTGCATACCTGTTGTACATTTATTTTTTAGTAAATATTAACGTTTTTTTTTTGTACATTCAATACTAGTATAATTATGGATGTGAAATCAAAATAATGAACATAAAATTTTATTTGTTACAAAAGTGTTTTGTTAATACTTTTGTTTTAAAACACTGTATTAAATAAATACAAATCTAGACATCATACAAATTACTGCAGGTAATAATACAAAATACTATATATTAATATTAAAAACGGTCAAAAATAATAAAAAATAAATATTTTTAAAGTACCTTACATACGCAAGTACACAAAGTACCTTACATATTTAATCATCAGCATTCTTCATGCGGGCAATTAAGATAGTTAAGTTGACGCATATTAGCTTTTTAAAGGGGTTAATCGACGTATTATGCTGTTTTGACGCTTTTTAATTTGTTACTTTTGAACGCTATGAACTGTCAACATTACTCCAACTAAAAATCACAATTGGTTACTAATTGCTGCTTAGTTTCTGCAATATAGCTTTTAAGATTGTCCATTGATATCTTTGTAACTTTATATCACTCATTATCTTTTAATTTATAAAAATTATCTAGTATTTGTAATATTTTAAAATGCATTAAAACCTAAAATATAAAATTAATAAATTTTTTTTACTATGAATCCTAGACATTACTTTCACCCTGACCGAGTATATGTTTACGCGCATTTTTAAGTGCAATTGATAAATGATAAGGATATGACAAACGTTGTAGGACGCTTAAATGTTTTGTTAATATGTAAAGAAATTATATATGGTGGTTATTAGTGTGCTTGTTCTTTGATGATAATCATTGAAGAAAACAAGTTATGTATATATGTACATGCTAATTAGAACATATAAATTAGTTATGTTTTGATTAGGTTATATTATTTTTGTTTCCTAAAAGAAATCACGTATAATAATAATACAAATTGAAAAATATTTCTTTAAGTACCTTAACATAAATTTCTATGTTGGCAAATTATTAATTTTCATCATATTGTGTGGTTTGTTATCAAAATTAAAGAATTAAATAATTGAATTACAGTTCTAAAATTTATAACCTTACTTTTTATGTCGTATGACCTGTTTAAATTAAATAATGATTTTTTCACCTTTGTCTGTGCATTAATATTTTTCATTCTTGCTTATACTTGTTTTCTGCTTGTCAGTTTTTTAAATGATGCAAATAAAATACGTTTTTCTAATGAAGTAATGCATTTTACATTTTATTTTAGTTTGCTTGATTTTTTAAAAATAAATTTATTTATTTAACCCTTTCAGTCCCAATAACAATTTGGCATCATCATTTTAGAATTTTTTTTCGATCGAGCTAGCCATTTATGTATCAAAAAGCACACCCTTAGATTCTTCAAAATTATTTCTATGAGAAAATATTTTTATTAATCCCAATAGAAGCCAGACCAATTATTTTTTCTTAATTATGATCAGAAACAGAAACATGATGATACTAAATGGCATTATCGGACTGAAAGGGTTAAAGAATTTGAAAGGTTTCCTTCAAGGTTGTTGTATTTTGTAGAAGTAATGTATTACTTCTACAAAATAAAACGACCTTGAACTGATAATTCAATTTTTTTTTAAGAAACCACTTTTCAAATAGTTAAAACATTTTGTCAATTTAGATTTATTTTAAAGTATAAAACTAAATAGTCTCTATGTTTTCAAGATGTACGACCATAGTTAATATATTTGTTATACAAAAAAAACATCGTCAGCTCTTGTGCCAGAAAAATTCTGTACAAAGTTGCAAAGAAAATCGGTTTCTTTTTAATAAATTTAAACTGATTTTAAATGTAATAAAATGAAAGAAATACTTTTTCATTAAATTAAGTAGAAGTTGACAGTTTTTAAAAAATGAAAACGAAGGTTTTTTTTTATAGTGTGCACATAAGCTCTATAACACGATTCCTATTTCCATATTAAGGAAATTGAGTATCAAATACGCTTAAAACTTTTAAGGTTTAAGCTGCTGTCTAGAAGAATAGGGTATGATGCAAAAAGGAAGTTATTTCAGGAAATTCGAAAGAAAATATGACGAAGTGATGAGTTGTATTCGAATAGAAATTGAATAGATTAAATTTTCCTCTGATAGATTTTGATGTCTTTCAAGAAAACTTTTGAAACCTGATCTCCGGGAGTCAAATGTCATATTTCAGGAAGAAGTGATAAATATTCATTTAAATCATCCGCGCGTCAAGACAAGGTATGATAATCTTGTTTGGTAGGATTTCAACAATTGAGACAATAATGAATATTTATGTGTGTGAAATTAGGTCATTCATTTGCTTGTAAAAAGTTATTTTAAATTAGTGAATGGTTTGGAAATGTGGTTAACTGATGTTCGTAGAATTTTCCTTTTTTCCCCAGGTAGGGTCAAGTGGGGTAAGTGTGATAGGGTTTCTGCATTTTTCATTAAGAAAATTCGTTCTCTGCTTCAAGTAAATTCCAAATCCTGAAATTGGTAGTGAATTATTACAAGAAACATACATATGGAGAAAAAAAATTATATGTTTGAATTCCAATTTTAAGTGTACAAAATTCGCATTTCAAAATCCATCACACTTACCCCACATAGGAAGACCCATGTAAAAGAAGACAGTTGCACAAAAATTCAAAAGCTCAAAACTTTCTTTAAACAAAAAATAAGGTCAATGTTTCTTTTTAGTTTAATTATAAGTGGTCTAATGTTATATATTGCAAACTTTCAGATTTTTAGAATGATTTACAAAGTCACAAGAGCTGTTTATCACACTTACCCCACTTGACCCTAACGGTTTCTTTAGTCGCTTTTTAATTGAACATTTACATATATTGTAGAAAACTTTATTGCATTAACATTGTTAGAGGAGGCTATAATTAGGCAGCGGGAAACCTTTACATTACATTAACATTGTGCAAAATAAAAAAAAATTCATTTGTTAAGGTGGTATAGGACACAAAATCCTCAGAAAAATCAAAAAAATTATTATTATCATAAAAAATAACACAAATATTTTAGAATAATTTAAAACAAAAATTTTATTTATATCTGCAGTAGAACGTGAGATGTGTAGTTTTTTGTGTCATGACATCTGTGTTGGCCAACCACGTTATAATCTTTGCTTCCTCGTAATATTAGATAGGAATAACGTTATCGAATCCTTAGTTGTTCGGTCGGTTTGGAGCGCTTCAGTAAGGAAAGTGATAAACTTCAAAGCTGTTTTTCTCCTTGATCGTGTTTTCGATGATTTTTTGACTTTAAATTGATATAACTCAAAATCTACTGCCCATAGAGTGTCAAAATTTTCCACTCATATTTTTCAAACATATATCTTTGATTTGTCTTTAGGGATTAGTTGTAAATAGTTTATTTTTTCATTTATTAATTTTTTTTAAAAAAAAGTGAACCTGTGAAATTATTAAAAAAAACTTCAATAATTTTAAAAAAAAAACTATGGCAAATATGAAAAATCGTTAAAGACTGTTTGTTAAATACCTTTTTCTGTTTATAAAAATGCTAAATATTTGTTTGCCAATAAATAAGTTTTTGACTTATAACAAAAATAGGAGACATCACTTTTTGACACATTTTATTTCATAAAAAAATAAATAATGATAATTTAAAACCTTTGACTATCTAAAAGTGTAAGTATATTTAGTATACATTTATGGAAAAAAATTATATTGATATCTGCAATATTAAAAAAAAAGTTAAAAGTGTCCCATACAGCTATAAGTATGAAACTTCAAATTTTACAGTGAAAAATCACCATTCATTTGCTAAATACCTAGGTATTTTTTACAGAGGATCTTGTTTATTTAACCACAATAACATGTCTACACTTTTGTTTTTACAATTATCTGAAGATATCAATAGCTATTAAAGTAGAGGATCAGCAAACGTAGTATCAGGGTTTTAACAATATTATATTACGCGATAATATTTACAAAACTAGGTAAATAAGGATTTTAGAACGAACGTTTACTGGAATATATGAGTATTCAAAACAAAGATTTAAAAAAATAATCAAGGTAATTACAAGATATTTCAAACACCAGCCATTACTTATCTTTTTTCTTTGACTAAAAATGATTTCTTCATTATAAAGTAATTAATCCTATTCAACTTCTGAGTCAGCAGAAAATACTATATGAAAAAAGCATAATTTTTTCCCCTAATAATAAAAGTAAATTTTTTCTAATCTGATAAATTGATATATTCCTTACGATTGTTTCACAGAGAGTATCGTGAGAGATTTTGATGGCCATGAAGTGTTTAATTATTATTTAAGTCCGTAATACTTCATCGTCAATCTGGTGTCAAAACTTTCTCAGAATATCGCGTGTTTTTCACAGAGTCTCTTTTGGTCTTATAAAGAATCAAACTTCAAAGAGGTGACGTTGATTCTTGCATTGTTAAGAACAGGACTGCCGAGTGATAAATCGCTGAATAGGTGCCAAGAATAAGTTATAAAGTAGATAAATGCTAAGTATATTCTACTGTAGGGTTACTGCAGTTAATAATGCATGTTTGTCTATATGGAATGTATATACAAATAAAAGAGTTATTCTCCTAACTTTTTAGTAAAAAAATGGTAGTATACAAAAATTATAGTATAAATAATCAAAATGGCTTTAGCTATTGAAATATACTATAATAAATTTCTTCTGAATATTTAAACATTTTTATTTCATGGACAAACATGATGGAAATTTACTAACGAAGCAGCAGTAAATTTCAAATGAAAAGGATTGTGACCATTTGTTGTTTACCTTAATCTTTGTTAATCTTAAAGATTATCAACAATTCACGATTTTATTCGCGATGTGAAGAAAAGTGGTACAAACTGGACTTGTGTCCTTATTGCTCCTCCCCATCAAATTATTTAACAAAAGAAAGCGTAATAACTTGAGAGCAAAAGCATTAATTGTTTAAGAAAATCAAGTTGCGTAGTTTAAAGATATTTTGCATAGAGGGATACATATAGCTCAAATTATAAACAATATCTATTTTTCTCACAAAATTGTTTTAATAAGATTATTTTAATTGCTTAACTTTTGTGGCATTATAGAAAAATTAGTGAACTCTTGGTAACCGAGTAGGGAAAAACTTCATAAATGCCACCCTTTTTTCGATAAAGGTTATAATCGATATTTCGCTTATAATTTAAGCTATATGTATGCGCCCAGGGTGAGGGATAAACGTATGGAATATGTTTTTGCTACAGATTTTGATTGAAATTTCCTATGTTTAGTTATAAAATCCATCAGTAATTGTAAATAGTAGAGTTTATGATAATTATTAGGCTCTGTGCATATCAAGACATAATAAACAATCCAATTAGAATAAGTTCATCAATTCAGATTGAATAAATACATTGTTACTGTTGTTTCAGAAATATGGAAAGAAGTAGTTTTATGTAGCATCTCAACTACACTATAAACCGTTAACTCAAGAGTTTCATGCCTGCAAAATTTTCAATCTTTAGTGATAGTAACAAAATCCAATATTAAATCACAATTTGCTGGTTTTTGGTCTTGAGTGGCAACAGAAATGCGGAATGAAAATAATTTTATTTCGAGCTTTGATTGTTGAATCAGTCACGTGAGGGAGTACCAATCGGAACACCGATCAAATGAAATGCAAGAATGAAAGTTGGATTAATCTACGTCACCTGAAACAAGCCAATTTGGGATCAAACGCCAAATACGGCATTGCAATGCGATCGCTGACAATGAATGATCGAAGACCTCCTATAGAAAAAAATTCTCTAGGTTGACGACAAAATAGAAGAAGTGTGAGAAAATAGCAAAAGAATAATAACAAATAACCTAAATAAATCATTGAAAGAAAAAAAGCGAAAATAATAATGAAAACAAAAACTTAATTAATCTTCGCCATTTCATCAAAGTGAGATTTTAAAAGAGAGTGATAGTGTTATAAAAGCCTTGTCCAGAGCTTTCTGATGAAGTATCAGCCATTAAGCTGGAATGATAAAGATGTATAAATAAAACTAGACTAGTTTAATTCTTAGAGTTTTGTTCAAAATAACTTCAAAATGAATTATTTATTTAAAAAGGGTTATTATTGAAAGCAATCTAGATCTTTAACATTTTTTATATTAGTAACTATAAAAGTTTGTTTTATAAAACCATATAAATTTTTAAGCCTAAGAAAAGTGCAAACCATAACTTTTAAACCAGAGATCAATTACGTAGTGCAAAATAAAGTTTAAAAAATTGACAAAAAAGTTAAATGAATGAAGCTCAATGGTATAATAATTTTTGTTGCTGGGGAGCCTAGTCGGTTAGGCATTCGTATAGCATGCGAAAGGTCCCAGGTTCGGGTCCGGGCTTTGCCAAACAACTGCCGACCTATAAATGGCCCGTAGTCAAAAATGTCCGACGAACCCCCGTGTGGAGGAAGTGCACGTTTAATATGCTTCAAAGTCCCAACGGTGCGTACGATGTGGCCCTTAACGGTTGCGTTGGGTGCCTACTCAAGTGTCAGCTCGTCTCTTGACTGTAGTTCTAAAATACAACTGTCGTCGCCTATAGCCAGGGCCGTAGGCATGGGGGGGGGGGACCGACGGGACAACCCCCCCCCCCCCCCCCGAAATTTTCTCATACTGGCTTATCGATACTTTTTTTTTCTGCATCCGTTTCTATTTATTCTTTATTATGATCTCCGATGAACCGAAAGTAGAATCAAGACGTCATATCCTTAGTTGTGATATTATGTGCATCAAATCAGGCTGCATACAGCGCAATGCAAACCGCGCGATTGTGAGATGAATCCACGTTTCGCGTTTTTGCGATGCATCACGGGATACTGGTTCACAAAAAATGCTTTTGCCGAAGAGTTACATGCAATAAAAACTGCATTTTTAATATGCTTCTTTAATGAATATATACCTCATGTCTACCAGAAATTATCAATACATATCCAGCTATAAACTTATGCTAGCAAAACTGGTAAAAAGTTTTAATTGGTTAATATTAAATATATATTTTTTATTAAACGAATTATCTCATGATGCCATCTGGTGGCGTATGGCACGCCATGTACTAGGGCTTGCGAACTGCCTTATGGGATACTGGTTCACAAATGGCTTCATCTTTCCCCCTACGGGCAGATCTGCTACTTTCCAAATCTATGCCAGATATGCCCATCCATAGATATATAAAGTAGTAGTAACTACTTTCTATATCTATGCTGATGTTTTTTTGCACATCCCATGCTTTTTCAACGAGAATCTTCTTAAAACGATTTTTTTTAAAAAAAAATTTTGAATCATGAAGAGAAGTAAACAAAGTACGTTGCTTAATTTTATACCTTCAAAACCGAAAGATTTTCTAAAACTCCAGGGAGAATCAAGCTATAAATCTTTTTTTGTTTAAAAAAAATTGAAATTTGTTTTATTATTCATCAAAATTTATTTAATAACTTATATAAAAATTTTAAAAAAATACAAATAAAAATTTGGGACAGTTTCACATTTTTCTAATAAAAATAAATTAGATGTTGCCGTTTAAAGTTTATCTCAATCCCCCCCCCCTCCCGAAATAAAATCCTGGCTACGGCCTCCTTGCCTATAGCCCTCATGTAGCTCTAGTTCAACGGTAATTTAAACTAAACTAAACATCAATATTTTTTAACGTTTATTATACATTTAGTATTTTTATACATATGGTATTTTCAGTGATTATGCCGTCAATCCAAGGTTTTTGTTTTTGTCAATTTGCTTATGCTTTTGATGGTTTTTGTGAAGAACTTTCATTAACAATTAATCATTAACTTTTAGTCATTTTTCACTATTGATTCAATTTCAGTCATTTCAATAAATTCATTTCATGAAAATATCAATTACAATTTTTTCATTCCAACACAGGGACACTTACATTTTGGATAATGTAGCTGTATCACTGCAGTAATTTATCTTCCAAGCGTCTTCACAGCAATCACACCTATCATGGTTATTAAAAAAGTAAAAATAATTACTTTTGTGAATAGGGTGTATTACCCTGGTCTTTTTGTGTAGATTTATTTTTGTTAAAGGTATAAGTGTAAATGTGTTTTTGTTCCTTTTGTAAATGTGATGTGTTAATTATGAGGGGTTATCAATGAATGTTTGTTCTCTATTATGAAAGTATTTCTTACGGGGATGGGAATTCGCAATGAATTAATCACTATGCATTGAAGGCTAGTTTTTATATTTCGTGAGAAACGTGGGAAACGTGCTCTTTTTACCCAAACAATAGATGTCATATTATTTTTTGACAAACGAAAAATGAGGATAAAAAAATATTTACACTTTTCTTCAAATAATTTTTTTTTTGAAGTAATGCTGAAATTTGATTTTAATTAATAAATATTTCCAATCTTAACAAATCCATTCTTCATCCCTCCAGAAAATAAATTTGTACCTATTGTGCAAGAAGTTTATTATACAAACTGTATATTGATACCATTCTTAAGGGTTTTATAATTTTATTAAAACTATTATTTGCATCTTTTCTGATTAATTAAATAAGTTAAAGCATCAGAGACAACAAAGATTCAGTATTTTTAGTGGTAGTAAAAGTACACATGATATAATGTCTACAGCGGTAGAATATTCGATAGCAATGCATATTTCTTAATTGAAGGTTTATGAAAAAAGTATTAATTGTAAGAACATAAATATATACGAATAATTATTATAAGTTGAAATAGTTAAAAAGTAGGTTTTTGAAATGTTTATTATTATTTTGAATATGGTTTAGAAATTTAATGCTAAAAATACTATTTCCTAATAACCTGGGACTGAACTATTTTCTAATAAAGTTACTCACTTTCATCAATCTTCTACTACTTATTACAAGAGAAAATTCAATTTTTTCATTAAAATAAATGCGTATCAAATTATGATACTTAAAATAACCAAAAGAATTTAAAATTGAAGTCGAATGGCATGACATAGAATTGAGTAATTCCTTTTTCCCCTTTGCGTTAATTCTGTGTGAAAAATAATTTATGATAGGAACTAATTTCCAAAGTAGCTTGAGGGAAATTTGAACTTGAAGTCGTAACACTGATTTGAATAAACATTTCTTGATTGTCTAGTTTTTATAAATAGCAATTCATCAATTTCATAAAATGTTACGTCAAACAAATGTAAGAATTCAAATGGGGCACTATGTGGTTTGTATGTGTGTAGTTATTTTACTATTTAATGTTTTTTATACAATAAATGGCGTGAACATGTTCTATTTATAGCTTGTAATAAAATAGATTAATCAAATTTGAAATCATTGTGTAGCCAAAAAAAATATTAGCAGAACATTTAATAAATGAAGTTAAAAATAAATTTATTTTTGTTTTAAAACTATATCATATTAAAACATTAAAAAAAGTATTATAAGTTATGTATTTGTTCGTGTTGTTAATATTTAAAAACTTATTTTTAATTGTGAATAGAAAATTTATACATTTTTAACATAACGTACGACGTTTTTAAAAATTTATACCTGTTATTTCCAAGTCAATTTTCAAGTTTCAAGATATAGTTCTATAAATAAATTAAATTAAAGAAAAATATTTATTCTTTTTCTATAGCAGTTCTTGAAATAATATATACATATGTAGATGTGAGTGATGATCTTAGTGAAAGCCTTATAGATGTTTATGAAAGTTATTTATCTATGTTGTAAGCGAAATATTTGATTATTTTGACAGATTTACATAGAAATAAAGGAATTTGTTATTTGACATGGACTTTTCAAAATGGTCTTTACATGTTTGTCAAGGCAATTAACGACTTATAGGTTACACATTGTGCGTCACGTACCATTTTTGGTACAAATTCGAATTTCAACAAAAAATAAAAATTTGTATTTTATTAGTTTTGAATCTTTTCAAGTCGAAGTGAGTTTCTCACATTGCGTCTCATCAGGCATCTACTTTCAGTCACCTATCTACACCAGTTGCTTACAGGAAGTTTCACAGCAGCTTTAAAAATATGACCCACGTGTACACACTAACCTACAAAAACGTTAGTGTGTATCAGTATGAAAAATAAAATTTTAGTTGCATAATACAACTGTTACAGTGTTTTTATATGTAAAAATTGCCTTCTCTGTTAAGTACAACTGCGTCTTATAGTGTTTTTGTTTCAAGTTAATTAAGAATCGGTAGATTAGAAATTTCAACAGCTTGGAACACATTAATACGGTCTATGCTGCTTGGTACACAATGATACGTATCAATGATAGTTTAATTATTTTGTATCCATTTATTTATAATTCTTATCACCCACTTTTAAATTCAACCACTTCCAATGGAGAATTGATAGCATTTAGATTCTATAAAAGTAAAAAAAAAAGCGGCATTATGTATACCAATAATTTAATCAAAATTTTCTAAGCAGTGGTTTTCTTTTGTCATGGTTCGAATTATATTCAGGTAAATCCTTAGAACTGCTGTATGGCTACTGACTTCAGATAAGATAATTTGAATCTAAAATGCATGCTACATAAAGAAGCAGATAATTTTATCTAAAATATTGTTGATCATGACTTTGCCACTTGCTTATCCACTTCTAATTGAAGACTTTGTGGAAGAACGTATTAAGTAACAAAAAGAGGAAAGCTAGAAAATAAGCTTTAAAGGTTTTCGTTTGAACTCAGATCTGTTTTAAACGGTATTTGTAAAGCGTTAAAATATACCATACTTTAAGTTTATGATAAGGAGGAAACTTGTTATTGTTAAAAAAAGTTAGTAATATGTTCATTGACACAAATATATATTTTTTCAAAATGTCACTTAGCACGTTACTCCACTGAGCTCCTCAATTATTAGCATTGTATCTGTCTGCCGAATCCCTTTCAAAAAATATATTCATTTGCACCTAATTATAAAAAGTATCTAAATATAAAAATGTATCTAAAGATAAAAATGTACCTAATTATAAAATGTTTTTAATTTAGTTTAGAGCTCTGCTACTCAATGTGCATGCATACCCTTACTAAAATTTAAGGTATTTTAGAGGTTTTTTGGAGGTTTAAACTAGGTATTCATGGTATTAAAAGGTATTTTTGAGGTTTTCAGTAATAATACCTCTTGGAATAATACCTGACCGAAGGTATTTTTAAGGTTTTATTTTCAAATACCTAGAGAAACCTCTGAAGTTTTAGGTATTTTACAAGTTTCGCGAGGTTTCTAATAAAAACCTTTTTTCTTTTAAGGTATGCAGATAAATACCTCCTGAATAGGGGAGACCGGGTCTAGTTGATACAGGGTCAAGTTGATACAGTCAAAATAACTCCGTAATGCGCAGGCGCAATTAACTGGTACTCACTTGACTGGACGACCGGTCAGTCGTCAACAACCACGCGTGAGCACTTAGAGGAGGTTGCTTTGTTCTGTGAGTTGTGAATTAAATACTGGTTTTGAGCTGTAAAAGTAAATTTTTACCCCTGTATTTGAAGTGTTATTGAAAGTTTACTTGTTAGTGGATTGTGTTATAAATAACATCACATTGTTACATGCTATAAAGGCAAGAATGTAACCTAGTAGACTTTGTTCTTGCTCTTATTGGTTTTCCGTATTTTGCGGTTTAGTGTAATGGCGACGGTTGGGTCAAGTTGATACGCTTCTTTGGGGTCAAGTTGATACGGTGTATCAACTTAACCCACACGAATTTTCATATGTTGCATTTATTTATAGATACCAAGAAACTACAAGAGGCGAAAATACCAATTGATATTTTTGGAAGAGCTCATGAAGAGATTAGAAATGGCAAAATGTATATTAGGGAAGCGGCCAAAATCTTTAATATAGACACAATAGCTCTTTACAGGTTCAAGACAAAAAAGGGAAAATAAAACTTGAATTGCCAGAGGCTACTGACGAGGTTGTAAAAATGGGTTATGCTAAACATCGACAAATATTGACTGACGAACTTGAGGAGGAGCTTAGCAGTTATATTTTAACAAGAAAATAAAAGTTAAAATTGTTTAAATCATTAGGGGGTAATCTTACCAAGAATGGAAGAACAGAAAAGAACCTAAAACAAAGAACAGAAAACCTGACAAAAGAAGTTAAAAATAAAAAGAGAGAGAAACGAAGAAAAATTGAAAAAGATGAATCAGACTGATGAAGGCGAAGAGTCTTTTTGTTTGGTGTGCTTCAAAACATATCCAACGTCAAAGCCTGTCCAGGACTGGATACAATGCATATCCTGTAAGAAGTGGACACACATCGCATGTGCCATCGCATGACACATCACATGGACACACATCGCATGCGCACACATCGCATCCATTTTACACGTGTTTCAATTGTCAATCAGATCCCATTTTCTCAGACTCGGAGTAATCAGTTACAATCAATGTAGGCCCTATCATGTAAAACTTTGTATCATATAAAGTTAAAAACCTATTTATATTGTAAAATAAAACACTTTTCGTAATTACTGCATTTTTATTAGATATATTTAAATATTTCCTAGCACCGTCTCAGCTTACTCATATGCGTATCAACTTGACCCAATGCCGTATCAACTTGACCCAGATCGGGTTAAGTTGATACACATTGCAACATTTTAAAAAACATTTTTTTGTCAGTGAAAATTCAATTCTATTTAGATTATAAAAATATCAGGCGTTAGCCAAAGAGTTATAGTTACTAACTACACTTAGTTTGTTTCAAAATATTGACAGAAAAAAATTACAAAAATCAGAAAGTAAAAAGTGTATCAACTTGACCCGGTCTCCCCTACTACAGGTATTTTGAGGTTTTATTTTTTAAAACCTATATACCTCGGAATCATTTGGTATTCATATAGTTTAGCGAGGGTTCTAATAAATACTTATGGTATTTTAAGGTATATAGATGAATACCTCCTGAATACTACAGGTATTTTGAGGTTTTATTTTTTAAAACTTGTAAACCTCGGAATAATTTGGTATTTATATAGTTTAGCGAGGTTTTTAATAAATACCTTTGGTATTTTAAGGTATTCAGAGGAATACCTTTAATACTACAGGTATTTTGAGGTTTTATTTAAGTTTTCTGAAAAATATATTTATAATTGCGTGAAAAAATCCGACTTTTACATTATAATTTCAATATCAGACGCGTGCAAAAAGTTAGACTTTTTGAAACAGTGAAAAAAAAGTACTTTTTGTCATCCAATAAAGCAGTGAATAAAAAGCTTTTTTCACTATTTTCGTAAGATGCCAACGTTTCAAGCTAAAAGTTCTATTTCATAATATTAATAAAATCCAGATATTTATCGATCTTCTTTTTTTTTTTAAAGATAGTAATGCGCGTGAAATATTTTTGGACCAATGATTTTTTTCACACAATTATAAAAAATATTGTATGAACCACGTGCGAAAAGTTAACTTTTTAAAACACGTGTCATTATTTCATGAGCGAGGTAATCCGCTAGTTTTAAAAACTGTTTCTTTTCACTCTTGTTGCATAAATAACTATTGTAGGGATAACATGGTATTGAAACACGTACTATTTTTCAAAACTATTGTCGAAGTCATTGCGAAGATTTTTTTATGAAATTAAATTAATGTATTTTTAGAAACTATAGTTTTATAAACATAATTTTGGTAGAAACTTTATGTGAATGCAAATTAATTTCTCTTTAAAAGTTATTTCACATGCATACAAATAATATGTAACATATTTTATGGCCCTGATATCCATGCTTACAACTCTAATAATGCAATAGAGTGAAAGTTATAAGATTCTTACAGGCTAATTAAGTAACATTTACAATAGACTTTAAAAGCAACTATGCAATATTTTGTGGTTCAAATGTATTAAAGATAAAGTATCTCCCATTTTCTTTTCATTATTTTTAAATACAAATATCTTGGGCTCTTGGTTTGTTCTTATCTTTTTCTATTCATTTTCAGTAGGAACCAAAGAATATGACTCAAAATTTAATATGAATGCTATCAAACAATTTTGCATGAGATTTAAACATTTTTAATAAGATACAATCAAATACTCTTATTAAGATATATTTATAACTGTTTAAGCTATTTATATATTTTCTAAAAACATATTTTCAAAGTTCCTTAAAAGTATAGAAGAAAAGTTTGAAAGCACAAAGTTTTATAAAAAATTACAATTATTTAACTTCTATTCTAATGGGAAAACGTTGGGCTCTGTTTTTAAATATCGACAAAAAAAATACCTCTCTGATGACATGTACCTACGAAAACTTAAAAAAAAATACAAAAGAATGTCCTTTACATAATTAAAAAGTATAATTTTAAAAATATTAATTAGTTATAATTGAAGCAAAATTTTAGTAATTATTAATAAACTATAGATAGCAGCACTAACGAGTAAAAATTTTAAAAAAAAATGGTTTTAATCATAACTAATTAATATCTTTAAAATGTATTAGATATTTTAATGGTAAAATAACTCTCTTCTGTATATTTTAGTAAGCTTTCGTGAGTACAGGTCGTATACTTTATTTAAAAACGTGTGCAACCCTTAAATTCCTAACACTAATGTACCAAGCCATCTCAGTCTAGTGTAGTGGTTAGAGCGTCTGAATCCCAGCTTGTTAGGCCTCGGTTCGATTCCCGGTAAGTAAAAGCATCTATTGTTGTCTTGTTCATATATGTAACGTGTCTCTATGGTCGTATCTGTGTATTTACTTGTGTTAAAAGGCGACTAACGTCTTCGGGGTACTGGCATTTCCATGGGCAAAACAATAACATTTTACTCCTCAACTATTGCAAGGCATTTTAAGAAAACCTTTAGGTTTGTTTAAAATACCTCATTGAAAGGTATTTTGGAAAACCTTTTTGGTTTGTTTAAAATACCTTATCAAAAGGTATTTTAGGAAAACCTTTGAGGTTTTTCATCAGAGGTATATTTTAGGTATTTTCGAGGTATTGGATTGAGGTATTTTCAGCTACTAAATGGTGCAGGAAAAAACCTCTGATGTATTAAAAAAAACATCTGTTGAAGGTTTCTAAATAATACATCTATGTATTTGTGAGATACCTTCAACAGAGGGTTTTTTCTAATACATCAGAGGTTTTTTTCTGCACCATTTAGTAGCTGAAAATACCTCAACTCAATACCTCTAAAATACCTCCAAAATACCTATGAAGAGAAACCTTATAAATACCTTAAAAATACCTCAGAATTTTAGTAAGGGTATCACTCAAAAACAGAAATGGCTGAAAATAACATCATCAGACACACTGTCCTTTTCAACCAATATAAGTTGCCGCACTCCTTTATATGACTATATGAGACAGCATGGGCAATACGGCGCTACCTTTGTTTAAATGCAGATCGTATCTGACGAAGTAAAATCCCATTGAACAATCCCTTTCCTGCATCCTCTCCGCTGTAGGTAAGATCCACAAGTCAGCCACCACAGAAGATCCCATACAGGAGTAATGAGGCATTCTATCGCTTGCATACACCCGATTGGACATCGAACAAGCGGAGGACCCCCTACAGGAACAATGATCCTAAGAACGAGGACCACAGTTACAACAACCCCCTAAAAGAAATGAAAGAAAACCGATTATTCTACTTCATTGACTTCAGTTGATACTTGCCCGTCTGCCCCCATTGTGGAGAGAGAAGCCACAAGAACTTTCTTGCAAAAAACAGTTTCTTCTTTTTCCTCTGCGTCTTTTTTTTCCTTCTTTCAAATGTATCTTCAAAAACAGTTTCGTTACAAAGTAGGGCGCTGCTCTATGGTTTTTTTTCGTTACCTGGAATATCTACCTGGGCTTGATACAATAGTGACGAGGGGTCGGTGTAGTTACTTGAAGAGGTATACGGGTCAATTTGGTCTCAGATTTCGTATCGGGGAAGCACTTTTGTGTGAAGGAGAACCCTTGGAATATGTTGGGGATTCTAAAGATATTTATTACGATAACAGTGGTAAGAGGATAAAAGGTTATGAAGGTGCACTGAGTTAAAATGCTATTTTAAAGTAATTTGGTGAGACAGGTTGCCTATTGAGCATGTTGGTATCCTATACCGGGTACTATAAAATTTGGTATAATTTGATCTGTCGAAAAAGTAAGGCATTTGGTTTCTTCTTGCCTTTGTCATGCTATTTTCGGACAACTATTGGGCATATTGATAACAATTCTTAGAATTCTTATTGGTTGTTTAGTTGCACAATTGATGAAGCCCCATAAAATATTTATCATATAAAGAATAATAAGTAAAGCCTTTCAGCTAAATTAAATTCAACTATTAGCTAAAATGGTTCCAAAATAAAACGCAAGCTATTTGTAGACCCACATTAGTTTTTTGATGGTATTGAACACTATAAATAGAAAATAGTCAGTATAGGGTACATTGAACTAATTAGTTTATTCGTTCAACAAATATAAGCATGGTCATTATGTGGACCCTTAACCCTTTCAGTCCTTATGAGGCCATTTGGCATCATAGTTTTTCTGATTATAATTTTTAAAAAATAATAGGGATGACATCTACTGGGATAATAAAAAATGTTTTCTAAAAGAAGAATGTTTGAATAATCGAATGATGTGCTTTTTGATATCATAAATGGCTGTAGACGATCAGAAAAAAAATCTAGTATTATAATGCCAAATTGTCACCGGGACTGAAAGGGTAAAATTGTGAAACAAGGTAAGCATATGCTTATTCTGCAATTCTTGTGTAATATTCATCTAATGAAAGATTTTCTTGCAGGAAAACTAATGGATAATCTTCCAACTGGATTATCACCAGGTTTCGATATGAATTCTGGTTGTTTATTGCTACTTTTAAAAGAATCAAACAGTATGAGTCGTATGAATATCAATAGAAATACAAATATCAATAAAATAAGAGGGTTTTTTTTTAAATGAAAATTTTCTTTCAGACACATGGCGTCTTACTTCCCCCGCTTGTCCATCCTTCAGCATAACCATCAGACGTCCGCCAGAATGACCAGTCGCCGGTTTGTTTATGCTCGGTTAATTGGGCACCCACAATATCCTCTATTGTGGACTCCGAGGTATCGCTTTGACATAGCCAAAAAACCCTTTGACTGCTTGGAGACGGGATGGGGAGACGTCAGGACCACCCTTTAGAGAAGTGGACACACGCAGGTTCGGTTGTTGCGGCTTGTTTTTCTCTGGAACATAAGATTCCTATGTAGAACATGTAGGGGAGACCGGGGCCAGTTTTAAATTGGGTTTAATTTGGTTGGACTAGTTTTAAGTTTTCCCACACGCTTTTATTTTAAACATAGACTTCTAAATGATATCAGTGACCGAATTGGCCTTCTTTAAACTCAGTGTATATATATCTGATGAGAGAATTAATTAAAAAGAAACTGTTATGTTGACGATTTGTTACGATTTCTTTTTTTTATTATTTTTAATCTATGAGTAAATTTCAGGTATTTATTTAGAACTCAAACAATCTTGCTTCGTTAAATCGACTGCTACAAAATTTTATCGAACAAACGTATGATTCTTCTATAATGCGGCTATATGTTTATTTAGAAAATAACTCACGCAGCTACTCGTTGAGGCAGCATCATAACTTTAACATGGTGACGGTAACATGGTGACATAAAGCGGTCCATAACATCGAAATTTTAATTTTTGAGTTATAAATGCAGCAAATGAACCATAAATTAAATTGTAAACTCCAAAATGTACTGTTGCTAATTTGAAATCGTCTCACATTCTTAAATATAATTACGTTGGTACATATAAGTTTTTCCTTTAAAAAATAACGAGTTAGGATTACTTTGTTTTAAAATCGTGTTTTGGTTTAACCCTCTAATGCATACTGTTGCCGTTTGGCAACGAGTAACATAATACACTTAATTGTGTTAAATTCGAGCTCCCTCTCGACAAATCTGTGTTTTTTCTATTACATTCCATTCTGAAGTTTTAGTTACTAATAATCCTCATAGATTACAATAGTAAAAGTGTATTCAAAATAAAAAAAAAGAGGGAGGTTATTAACTCTTGCGAAATTACGTTTTTGGCAGTATTCAAAGAATAATAATATTAGTACTAAGTACAAGTAAATTGTTTTGAAAAATTAAATATAGTTAAAAAAGGGGGTTATTTTGAAATATATTTAGTAGTTTTCTAGTCATATAATTGAAATTGGAATTTTGTAGTTGGTTTTTGTCATATGGAAATTTTTTTTAAAATTGAAATCATTTAAATTCTAATGCAGTTAAATTTTTTTCAGTATTTTTCCCAGAATGTATGAGTATTAAAGATACATATATATTTTTTCAGGATGAAAAAAAAAAGTTCATGCATTAGAGGGTTAAAGGAGAAATGCATTACATTCCTAAATGTATAAAAATATACTCTTTTTATTAAAAATACTAAAAGTAAATAATTACATTGTTCTTTCAAACGCGAAAAATCTTGTAATTAAGAGTGATAAGAAGAAATTTTTTAGATTAAGAATTATTTTTAAGTTAAAGGAAACAATTGAACAATTGTACAAAATGCAGGGAATTTTGTTATTTTTCAAATGAGGTTAAAAATAAAAGATTATTCATAGTACTAACAAAGTCACAGAGCTTAATTAGGTGAATTAGTTGTAACTTTACCGCTTATGAATTAGTTTATCTGCAAAATATAGTTTAAACCAGAAATAAAAATAAAAAGGTTTCAAGTGTGACGAAATATTTAACTTTAGGTGACTGATTTTATTTGTAAACCCTATCGTTTACTATCTTATTTCTCACATTAGATTTAAACTGATATCATATATTTGTGTGCTCCAGTCACACGTAATTAAGATTAACATTTATTTTGAAGCGGGAAAGATATTTATTGAGTGCAAGTGAACTTAAGATAATTATTTTTTTAACCTTAATTAAATTGCTCTTAAGATTAAGAATTTTAATTTCAAAAGTGTTTTTTGTTAAATTAAATACTTGGTTAGCGCAAAAACAAAACACGTCTTCGAAAATTCATGAAAATATGCATTTTTATAGTAATTCCGGCGACATTTTTAAATTAAGAAAATTAAAAAAAACGATATTTTTCAGAAATTACTAAAAATATGAAAATAAAAATTAAAATAGTAAAATATTATATTAGTTACTTAAGATCTGAGAACATGCTGTTCCCGTCAATATAATACGAAATTTCCGTCTAATTTGCCGAATAAATAAATAATCTAGAATAATTTGTCAGAAATGAAGGAAGTTGAATTCGATTCGATAAATCTTCCCATGGATCCCATAAAAGAGTTTTTATAAGTCTATCTATGTTCTATAAATTAAAAAAAAATTAAGGATGCTAACTATTTTTTTTTATAAATTATGGTCAATCTAATTCTACTTAAGTAGCAAATTTTTTGTCCCAAAAAATAACGTTGCCAACATATTTCTAACTTTCTGAGGGAGATAAACGTATACGTCTACCGCCACGTGATGGTCAGATTTTTAGCAGCAGACAACGATTTTTTTTAAATTTAATGATTTTTCTTAATTTTTTCATTTGAAGCACGGAGGAACCATTTATGAACATCTCTTACATAAATACAATTTTAAAAATGAGAACTTAAATTTTTAAACTAAAAATTTAAATATCCTGCAAAGAAAAATAAGTTTAAGGATACTAACTATTTTTTATAAATTATGGTCAACCTAATTCTACTAAAGTAGCAAATTTTTTGTCCTAACAAATAACGTCGCCAACATTTTTCTAACCCTCTGAGGGATAAAAACGTATACGTCTACCGCCACGTGATCGTCAGATTTTCAGCAACAGACAACGTTAAATTTTCTTTAAATTGCATGATTTTTTTTTATTTGAAGCACGGAGAAACCATTTATGAACATTTCTTACATAATATGATTTTTTAAAAAATACGAACTTAAAATTTTTAGTTAAAAAATTAAATATCATGCAATGAAAACAAAAGTTTACATCAGTAAGTTTGCCTATCTCTCAGAGGGTTTGTTTAGACTAATCTATAATAACACAAGCATTTAACAAGACACATACGATTTAAACTGTTTCGTCTAAAAAGAATTTCTTTCAGTGTCTCTTTTGGGACACCCCAAGACAATGAACCCGTTCCTTCCATGAAACCCAGTGACTTTTGCAAATTTGCCATACTACAATCTCTCATTCACACCGAAGCACCACACAAGAACCCAAAGTGTGAAAGTTAGCACAAAAAATGGGATAAGTGTTATCATATCCGGGGTCGATCTCCGAGCCGTTCATCTATCTAGTCATTTTTTTGCGGAACGTTTTTTGAACGCAGCGGGGTGGTTTTGGGATCCATCCATCTTGGAACGCATGACAGACGATTTTTTCGGGGCATTTGTGTAACGAGAGGGATGAGTCGTCTGTAGGGGGTGGACGAGATTGAAATCTGTACGCTTTTCAGGTGTGAAGTATTGCCGTGGAGAAATGGAGTCCAAGGGCGGAATAGGTTCGTTTGTATGAGATGGAAGGCACGTTTGAAAATTTTAAAGCTAATGCATTAGTTTTTAAATCTCAACTTTTCAAAAGAATAGCTTTGCCATGTTATCCCATTCTCACCATGTATAGAAATCCCCATAACATCAAGTTAAAATAAAATTGAAAAAAAAAATAACACCCGGTTATTTAATTATTAATTGATAAAGTTTTAAAATAGGGTCTTCATCTGCTGTATATTTTTGACACTTTAAAACTAAATTTAATTAAATAACCAGGTAATATTCTTTTTAAAAAAATTGTTTCTTTTCTATGTTATGTTGATTCTCATACCTGGGGAAAAATGGCTATCATGTCAAAGCAATACTTCTGTTGAAGTTGTGTAACCAAAAAAAAAAAGCATTGGCTCTATGGGACTAACAAACCATCTTCAACTGTTTGAGTTTTATATTATAGAGTTATTTTTAGATAGAATATAATGACTCCGTCGATATCAATTGTTTTAAAAACTATTTCAATTAAACGTAAACATTATCGACCATAAGCAAGAAAATATTCTAAATAAAAAAATCTGGGTACACTATAGTCCTGAGCAATTTATGTATGGCTAATCAAGTTTAATAAAGTCATTGGTATCATTATGGATCAATTTGGGATATTATTTATTGGACAAAATTTCTTTATAATCAGTGGCTCAAATTGGCTTGTTCCAGGTAACGTATTTTTTTTACAGCTTTCATTCCTGCATTTCCTTAGTTGGTGCTCTGGTTGGTGTTCTGTTCCTACGCAACTTTTGATTTACTAATCGAGACTACAGAAAGAATATAATTTCATACTGTATTTCAGTTTCCTGTCAAGACCTGATAGTTTTATTCAACACAAATTCATGTTTAACTTATATTAAAATGGAAATTTAAAGAAAAATAATTGAAATTCATTTAAAAATATATTTCGACATACCCATTATCTTTTAAAAGAGGGATGCTTTCACATTTGTTCTTAAATAATAAGAACTAAGAACGTATAGAAAAGTGATTATAAGAGCAATGCAAGATTAAAAACGAAGAACAAAAATAAGGTAAGACTGTAAGAGATGGCGGAAGAAAGGAAAATTAGAGGTGCCTTGATGCGTACACCAATCTTTTATGTCATCTTTAATCCCTAAAAAACTCGAACAACTAATGGGTATTCCTTTTATGAAGAAAAAATATAATTCTATAAAAATAAAACGAATAAATGTTATAAAAGCAGAGCGTAATGTCGATAAAAAATCATCTCGCAAAAGCTTTTTCATTTTTTTTCCACAAAAAAAAAGCTTCCAAAAATCTTTCCGTTGATATTAAGCAGGGTTCATTACTTAGTTGCCTTGGAAGGATGAAATCCATTTAGCAGTGCTCCTAATGGCGAAATGTCTTGAAAATCAATAATTAAAAAAATAATAAAGAATAGGGGAGAGTGGGGGCTATTGGGACGCAGGGCTAATGGGACAAGGGCCCTAAAGCTGGGAAATATATACTTTTTTACAAATTTTTCTACACTAGAGAATTGTAACAGTTACACTTCACATTTTAACAACCAAAGATCAGCAAATAAACGCATGTGCTGTCGAGGAGAGAAGAATTGCTGTTTTGGAGAATTTAAAGTTAATTAAAAGTGTACCTTGTTTTTCAATTTTGAAGTATTAAATAAAAACTTTCTATTAATTAAAATGCAGTTTTAGATAGATGAAATATCCTAGATTAAGATAGTATATGTCAAATACTGTGGTGAAGTACAAGTGCTTCTGTGTTGGGTCATTTATAAAAAACAACACAGTGGGGTCTAATGGGACAGAAACAGTGGGGTCTAATGGGACACGAATAAACTTAGCTTTGCATGCTTCTCTCAAACAATCTATTTAAATCTCTTATATATTATTCAGTTAAGTTGCCTAAAACTTTTTTAAACTTTAATTTTAAGCTTTTTGAACTTTTTTCACCGTATAATAAGTAAAAGTTCAAGTAGCTTTTTTGGTGACATATTTCCCCCTGGAATTTTAATAATTACATCTAAACAGAGCTTGATGAAGACAAATATATTGTTATTGGTAAATTTTGCTAGTAAGCAAGCTATTTTTTATTTGTTGGATTGCTTTCTGAAAAAGAAGGCAATGAACTGAAAATGTTCGTAGGGTAGGGTAGTTGCATATATATTCCGGCATGTGTACTTGATCGAAGACCCGTTTATAAGCCTTCGTCAAGTAAGACAGACACAGGAAGAGTTTTTACTGTCACAGGGAAAGGAAGCAGTACACCCAGCCCAGGGCAAAGGAGGGGAATCGAACCCGCACCCGTTACAGGGACAATGTTCGTTAGAATGATCTGAAACAGGTGAACGATGGTAAGCCATTTGAAGATAAGACGGTCTTTTAAATCCTTGTACCGTGAAAAAGAGGACAAGTTTGGGATAAATTTTAGAAGATTTAGTTGTAAAACTAAAGATTTAGTTATAAAACTAAAGATTTAGTTATAAAACTAAAGATTTAGTTATAAAAACTAAAGATTTAGTTATAAAAAAGCTAAGGATTTAGTTATAAAACTATCCTTTCCAGTTATTCAAAAAAAATTATGGGATCATCTGCGATTTTGAGTTTTAACTATGATATTTCATCTCTTTCAATGTTGAATAATTGTTTTTAAAAAAATTCGTTATGTTCACATTATTTCAATGGTATTTGCTTTAAAGTTTCTTTTTCTGGTCCTTTTCTGATTCATTTTCCCTTTTTTTAATATTTTATTAAGGCAACATTTAGCATGTCCCATTAGCCCTGCACCCTGTCCCATTAGCCCCCACATATGGGGGCTAATGGGACATTTACATGTTTGTTTAAAATGCTCAGCAACCGAAATATGGTAAAGTTTTAACATTTGTCAAATGACTTTTTAAGTAAATGAATGTTCAGTTTATGAGCTTGTGAAAAAAGAAATTCAAATTAATTTATTTTTGCTGAAATACGGAGGTTGAAAAAAATTTGTCCCAATAGCCCCCACCCTCCCCTATTTTTTTATTGGCAAATAAAGTATTACTTGTTTGAGTGCCAAGAATGTAAAGTTTTAAGTGCATATAATTTATTAATGAAATTCCAATTAATTAGTTTAAATCAATTTGTGCAGTTAAATTTCAGTTATGAAATTATTGTAACATTGTTAAAAGTGAAGAGTTTTACTTCTGTTTAATTTATCAACCTAAGTACTCTCACGATATGAACACTTTCAAAAACTATCTTTACTTCTCCAAAATTCACTAAATTACAGGGATGTTAGCTCAAAGAAAGGAAATGTGATCTTATATAAATGCAGTTTCTTTACAAATTATGTGTTTCTTAAAACATTTTACATTGTCTACCAGTTGCTACTTTCACTACTTCATTGCTCATTTGGCATCATTTAAAATAAATATTCAGATTTATAGTAAATATATGTGTGTTCAAGTGTAACAATGTAATTCTTAGTTAGTAGTAATTGGTTATAAAAAATACTTTAAATTTCAAAATTGTATAAACTCTAAAATTTATCAATAATTAAAGGTTATGTGGTAAAGTTTAAAAAACTGTTTGTTTTATGTCAGTTTTGTTTTTATATTTTTTTGATGATGAAAACTTAATGTGGTTTTTGTATTTGGGTGCCATTCATTTTCATAGATAATAAGTTAAACAAATACGCTTAAAGTGTCAAAGCCACCATATATTTCATTGCCAATCTTACTTTATATGCGTATTAAGAACTTTGTAACACCTAAAAACTAGAAAAATAGTCTTAGTTAAATAGAAGTTAGTTCATTAAAATAATAACTCTTAAATTTTAAATTGACAATACTATAATAAAATTAGAGCACATAATTAGGTTTTGGCTTTGACCGACTCTTTTAATTGGATTTACTATTGTAAAGTAATTTATAAACGGAATAAGCGTTAAAAATCTATAAGTAAAATTTTGTCAGCTGCGAGCCAGTCAACCGTAGAAATTGAATAATTACTTTACATATTTTAAAAAATAAAATTATTTATGCGACAGTGTGAGCACCAATTATTGTAAAATAAATGCGGAGAAGCAAATTTTGTGGTTTTTCGCTTTTGTTTCGGATGAAGGTATAGGGAAGTATGAACCGATTTTCTAAACATCAATCAATCAAAAAATCAGTTCTTCTTAAACTGATCAGTTAATCATGTATGTGACCGATATTTTCCAGCAGGTTTTATGTATTTTGAATTTTATTACAAAATTACCTGCAGGAATTTTTATTCTCTTAGGTTTTGAGCCGGATAATTGCATTTCCATTTTTTAAATACTCATAAAACTGCAACTACAAATAAAGTACTGCACCAAATAGTTGCCCTCTGTAGCTCTAATGCGGTGATATTAAAACTAAACTGCACCAAATATCAATTCAATCATTATTGGTCATTTATTAAATATATCATTTTTAACTTAATTTTTTCAGTGTTTTGAGGTTAAAAACGCATTTAAAGCCTTTATAGCTGCAAAGCATCGTAAATCTTTAGAATACTTGAGGCCTGGCGCGTCCGTGGCCGAGTGGTTAAGGCATCCGCTTCAAGATTCAGGCTTCTCAGGAGTGCGGGGGTTCGTATCATACCTACTCCCAGTCATCCTATAAATCGGATATCTGTACTGGGAAAGAGTAGAAAATCCAACTCGTGATGGATGGGCCCGAGTACACTGGGACAGACGTGCTCGTTAAATCTGTGGAGTCCAAAGTTCCGACGGCGTCAGCGTACGAAGTCTCTCGAAGTTCCGTTGGGTGCCCGTTAGGAGTCGACATCGTCACTTGACCAAGGTTCTAAATTACGAGGCGTTTATTGGCTGTGTTAAAGCTCCTAATGGAGGCTCGAAATAGACAGCCGAAAACGATTACACTACACTGCACTTGAGACCTTCTCATGCCTCCAAAAATTGCAACGTTATATTCTAACCCATACACTCTTAAAATAGTGAAATCCGCTCCAATTGGAGAAGTGTATTTTCGACACTGGAAAGAAATGAATATTAACTCAGACTGAATTAAAATCACTTGTTTGGAGTGATCTTGTCTGAGGTTTAACACACAAAGTATCCACTCCTTTCGGAGAAGTGCATTTCCGAGACTTGAGAAGTGAAATCAACTCAGACGGAGTTAAAATCGCTCGTTCGTTTTAAGAGTGTAAATACATCATGCAACAGAAAGAAATTGCAATAAATCCTCTCTTTCAAAGAGACATTTGGCGAGGATTCCCGACGCAGCAACCCTATCTCAGTCCGTCCTAGTTGCTCTCAAATGATCCTCATCCCTGTCCCTGATTGCAGGTTCGGATCTCAAAACAGCAAAACTTTCTCAAGCAACATTCTCATGCTGCAAGAGAAGTGGGTAGCACGCATTATTGTTTAACATGGGGACTCACGCAAGATGTTACCGCGTCATGCAACGTAGTCTGCGGATAGGTGTAAGTAAAGGGTGCTATGAGAAGGTAGTGATAGTATGATTGCTATTTTATCAAAAAAGTATTTTTATGTGTAGTTAGAGTTTGGGGGGGGGGGGCGATTAAATGTTTTTTTCATGATTGTTTAAAAAGTACATCAATGGAATTGTATTAAATCGTAAGATCCTTTGAAGTATTGATTTTTTTCTCACTAGGGATGAAAATCACAATAACAGAAAAATGAACATAATTAGAAGAAAAAATATCATTTGGTTATAAATTATTAATTTTTGAAATTTTAAAATGACTGATAATTAGTTTTAGATGTCATTTAAAACTTTATCAAATATTAATTAAATAACAATTTGATATTTGCCTTTTCAATATGTTTATTTTGTTTTATCTTAATATTCATACTCTGTGAAATACATTCTCATATAGAAAAATTATACTTTCATACAAGCTAAGCATGTCAAAACTAAGGCGTTAGTTCAGTTGAGAGCCTGATTATTTTCAAATTCTATTGGACAAATGAATAAGTAACTTTAAATAATTGAAAAATTCATATTTAAACAATAAAACATTCAAAATATAAGTGCAGATAATATGTATTTATCATGGAAAAAAAGAATTTCATACTGATCAAATTTCAGAAGATAAGTTTAGTATAAAAATGAATATTGTAGGACTTAATAAAATATTGTTTGAGTTTCAATATTTTAATGTAGATATGCAAATCATTATTACTGATTTCATTATCTATGATAATAATTTACAAAGTGATGTTGAATTCTCATAATAGTACAAGTCAAATAAATATATATTGTAATTTTTTTAAATGATAATTTTGTAGATAGCTTGGTGTACTATAATAAAGAAATTTACCGAAATTTCAATTTAAGTGTACAGCAATAATAATTTAAAGTTATGGGATTTTTGATCAACGGTACAGAATTTGGAAGGTAATACAAGTAAACATAGATGGTGAAACAAATATGTAAAAGAAATTTCATTAACATTTAAAATCAAATACTGTGAAATAGCAACGAATTTTGAAATAGATATACTATGAAATGAAATAGCAATTATACCATCACTATCTCTTCATAGCACCCTTTATCGATAAAATTACGTTTTGCCTTATATAAATTTTGCCTCTTTTTCTTTGCAGATTTAAAGTTAATCTACATAGCGCTAGATCAAATGATGTTTTCCAAATCCCAAATTTTCGTAAAGATATCTTCTGTAAAAATGTCTTCTACCTTGCTCCTAAATTATACAATAGACTTCCCATCGATTTAATAAATATTAAAGATTATGCTACCTTTAAACGTACACTTTTCAATTTTCTAATCAATATGGAAGACTTAGATATCTATTTATCACTTTATTGAAGCTCATATTTTTTTCTTTCATTATGCAGCTTATTGCCAAACTTTCCTGTATATTTTATTAAGCAGTTGTTGTTGCTTTTTTAAAATAACTTTTCATTCCTTATCTGTGTTACTTCTGTGCGTCTGTTTAAATTACTTAATATATATATATATATATTTTCTATTTCGCCTATACAGGATTTCCATGTTTCCCATATTAACGTTCATTTGCTTCATTTTGTTGTTATTGTTTTTGTGATAATGGAAGTTATTATTATTATTAGATTATTATTATTATTATAAAAACTGCAAATTAAATCCATATTTAACCCATTAAAGCGAATTGGCAAGAATATTTTTCCCTTGAAACAAAATATAAGACAAATAAATACTGTAGTCTTCAACAATTTATGTAAGACAAATTAAGTTGCTCGTAAAAACAATTTCAATAACTACACTCTTAACCCTTTCAGTCCCAAAAATTTACTACACTACAAAAACTTCTGATATTCACAAAATAAGCTTACTTTAGGTCAAATATACGAGTTCCATAAGAAAAAAAAATTCATTTTAATTTTTTATATGGTTTTTGAAAAAATGCCAAAATTCTTTAATTGTGGAAAACAACAAAATAAAATATATATATATTACCTAAAAACTCTTCGAGTTATATATTTTAGGGTATCTGACCATATTATTAAAAAAATTAGTAATTATTTTAACCGAAATAGTTTAAAGTGTGTTTTAAATATGTGGAACCGAAGTGAACTTAACAAAAATCAAGTAAAACGCTTTTTGGCTACTTTCTGAATAAAAAAAAATAGTAGTTCTGACTTCTATTGAGATTAATGTAAAATATTGTCTAATAGAACAAAGTATGAAGAATCGAATGATGTGTGTTTGGATGCCATAACGTGACATAAACATTTCGAAAAAAAATATTGAAACTGATGATGCCAAATGGCATCGCTGGGACTGAAAGGGTTAAAACGAACGAGCGATTTTAACTCATTCTGATTAATTTTCACTCCTCCTGTCTGGAAAATGCACTTCTCCTTTTGGAGTGGATCCTTTGTGTGTTAAACCTCCGACAGGATCACTCCAAACGAGTGTCTCAGTTTGAGTTAATATTTATTCCTTTCCAGTGTCGAAAATGCACTTCTCCAACTGGAGTGGATTTCACTCTTTTGTTTTAAGAGTGTAAATTAACTCTTCTTATTGAAGTTCGTCTTCATTTGTAGTGAAGGTGTTAATTATATTCACAAATTCTCCGTTAATTTGATAACATAAAAAAAATCACTTCTCCTTTAAGCAATTACAAAACAAAAACCGACACACATCAAAACATTACTTAAAACCCCACCATAAGCCCGATTTCTCACTACAAACCGAGAGGTCTTTTAAATTCACACCACAAGCAGGCAGCAGAGGGGGGCTGAATCTATTAACAAAGCTGCAATTGAATTCTGTCAACATACACGGGGGCAGAAAGGGGGGCTAGTCTATATTTAGGGGGTCCCGGTGGCCTCCCACCCTCTTATTAAGCGACTGGTCTCATGTGTCTAATCAATGGCTCATGACAAGGGTTCGCCTCTCCACACAGAGGGGTTGCTTGGGTCGTGGACACTGGAACATGCGCCAAATGGATGCCAAAGGTATATTGTTGGTAGGGGGTAAGTACTACATATAAATATAGTAAAATGAGTTAATGTCGATACAGTTTCTTGAATTTTGTTAATTTTTCTATGTGCTGAAAGCGAAGCCGTGCTAGGCCTTGCTCAAAGCTATTATTTCATTACATTTTGAAAGTAAAATGCACAAATTGAATATTCACCTCCGCCGTTAGGTAATAGCTACATCAAACGTTGTCTTAAACCTCACAAACCACCCGGTAGCCAGTTCGTCTAAACTAAAACGGACACACCTATATAGTAGCTTCACAGCTATGTCACAAACATTGTCTTCTATTCCACAAACAAACTCTGCTCCGCTCATGGTGGAAAGGCTCTCCTTCCCTGTATTTAGCTTCCCTGCTATACCTCACAGTTACTTCACCCAGCTCAATGGTGGGGAATAGGGAATGACCTGACCACTCCCCACTACTCCTTCCCAGATGGCTCCGCTTCGTTCTAACGTTACATTGCATGCCAAGCCAATATTGAAATTTCAAGTTAAATCATTGTATATATTATTCGTGTGATAATATCAATTGTAATGCGGAAATGACAATAGGAACAATTGTTTCCTAACGATCATATTTTAATACTGCTACGCACAAAAATACATTTTATTTATACCTCGGAGGAATAATACGGGGTGGCAACTTTTCCAAATGTATCTTGAAATGCAATATTATCGTAACAACCTCATTAATTATTTAATTACTTAATTACTAAATTATATATGATAATTTTTTATTTCATTGATTTAAAAAAAAAACTGCTTGAAATTTATAAAATCGGTAACTTTTTCGCAAGTTGAGCAAATGTGGTGATTTAAAGTGATTTGTTGTGAGTCTAATGAGTTTAACAATAGTCAAAGAAACAAGATAAAATAAATTACCTAAAGCTTAGAATACAAATACAAGACACATCTGGAGCATACGGTTTTTAATGATTTGAAGCTAACGAAATTAATTTTTATTACAGTTAAAAGTATTTTACTTATGTTTAATTGTCTGTCTTTTTATTAGTAATAAAATTATTTATTTATAATGTTGAACTAGAATGTTTTTCAGTTCGTTAAATTATTGTTTTCAAACTTTTGATATTGCTGTGTATGTTTGTTCTATTTGTATTTCTCTCTGTGACTTTGTAATACCCAACATCATAACATAAGACGATATTAAAGTTTCAATTTTGTTGTACTTATTTACGACAAGATTACCAAACAAATAGTCGCCTAAACAGTTTCATTCTTAGATAATGTTAAGCATGACATGTTCTATCGGAAGTCCTTTTATCGAAACTGAAGCCAAAAAGAAATAATAATAATAATAATAATAAATAAAAAAATATATCAAATATCGAACTTACGAAATAACTCAATACCAAATATGACGAACTTTCAAAATAACGTAGTATTTTTTTTTAAATAAAAGTAGCTCTCAACCCTCAAGTCCGGCGCTAAAAGTAAGTTGATATATATATTTTTTTATTATTATTGACTGTAAAAATAACATTTCGGAACCCAATTTCGTTTTACATAAACGTAAAAAAATAGTTTCGTACAATAAAGTTACACATCACATGTTCTATCGGAACTCCCCGGAGTGAAACCGACGTATTGGGGAAACACTTCAAAACATCAAAGCTATACCAAATCTTATCTATTAATTTTTTAAAAACAAAAATCGCCAATTCCGAGTTCAACCCGCCAATCCGGCACCCCTGCTCCCAAACTCCCACTCCATATCCAAATCAGATTTCCGTGAAATGTACATAAAGTGGTGTCGCGTGCGAGGCTTGAGCCCGTCAGCACGTGTTTCCGTTCACACACGGACGCCCCTGCCCCCCCCCCCCCTCCCCGCCTTTTAAGGGGGCGCTTGCATCCATTTAACCCCCTAACCGCACCGACAGCCCCCGCAAAATAACACGAATCACACCCCGATGACCCGATAGTTATCGCTTGGTCGATGGGATGCGTTTAATACTATAGGTGTTGTGAGAATGATGAATGTGTAGGGTGTGATTGAAAATAAGATCACAATATGTGGCCGATTTTAGTTAAAATTGATGTACTACTATTTATGCTACAAGAAAGCATTTCTTGTATATTTATGAGTGGCAGAATTGTCAAACTTAACCTTCTAAGTATGGACGCCCGTTTAACCCTTTCACTACTAAAATGACCCATGCGGCCATATAACCAAGGATTCGATAAGAATATTTATGTTACATGTTACGCGGAAACAAAAAAATTCCTGCTTGGCGCAAGTTTTAAATACCCTCCCCACTAATATTTTCTAAACAATTTATGTCTGAGTGGAACTTGAACCTTTAAGATTTTTACCCCGAGTTAGGGTGTGAAGCGGCTATATAAGCAACAAGGCCAAGTTCGCAAAATTCTTTCCTTGTTGATTCTGTTTTTTTTTTCTAAATAAACTGTGTAAGAATATTGTTTCCATTAATAGGAATTACTACCTAGAAAATTTTGCTAGTTAAGGTTCATAAAGAAATGAGTTATCAAAATTAGTATTAAAACTGCTATCTTTCTGCTAAACACACTCGGGTTTATACAGTTTTGGAGTTGGAGTTTTTAAATTGTTGGAGTACGATGATTAATCCAATTACCAGATTTGGCCACTGAAATTAAAATGTTGCAGACACTATGTCTAAATTAGAGGTTTTTGATCTGTTTTTCCAAACTGTTATACCATACAAACATAATGATTTTCCAATGCCAGACTAGCTCCTAGTAAACAACTAAAACCGTATAAACTTCCCTTATATAACGAATGTGAGTTATTACGAAATATATTAGTAATTGAACTTTAAAAAAATGTTTTTCACCAATAACAATAAAAAACCACAAAATTGAAAAATCTTTTTCTCACATGCGCATTTGAATTTGAATACAAGCATAAAGTATTCAACTTTTATTTTTTTTAATCTTTTCTCAGAATCTAAACAGACGTCTATAAGAAAAAAGAGCCTCGTTGAAGAAGGAATAATTCCTTTGACCTTCGCACTATTTTATTGCGCGTGGAAGATTTCTTAACATGATGGATGAGCAGCAGTGTTCTGTCGTCAGTCCCGTTGATAAGAAGACGGCGCGGAGGAATACAGAAAAAAAAATCGTGTGAATTCCCTGTCATTCAAAATCAATTGTAGTTTTGCAATGGACAAATCTGCACTTGAGGACCAGAATGGTACAACTCCATTTTCTTAATTTTTAAAAAGAGAACATAACAAAATGCATACTTAACTCAATTCTTGTCTAAACAATAGCATTTTTGTGATTCATTTGTTAATATTATTAAATTTTAGTTTTGCAAAAGTAAAAAATTTAATTTCAAACATAAATTTTAAATACAATTCCGAAATTGCAACAAACTACAAATTAAGTCACTTTGACATGTAATACTCTTTTAATTCTGATATAAAGAAATGTCAGCACTATTATGGCTGAGATGCTTCGTTTTGTTTAGATTTTTTTATTTCGTTTTACCTTTACAACAGCGCAATTTTGAGAATTGGCATTGAATCATTGTTACGAAGTTCCGCATACTAAAGGCAAGATTATGAGCTTCGCCTCAGCAAGATATTTCTTTGTGAGGAATGTTCTTTGAGTCATGGTTTCAACGCATTTATGCTTCGTAATAAAATATTAATATTCAATTTCGTTGCTGAAGTAAGTGATTGAATATTTGTCCTTCGGTGTAAATAAGGATAGATATATTAACTTTTATGTATGTTTCTAATAACATTAAAACATATTTTATATTAATGACTCTTTTTGTTTGAAAAATGTTCGTTCAGTCAATGCGAATTATTTGTTTGTAAATGCTGTTTAACCCCTTCAGTCCAAGTGATGAAATTTGGCATCATCATGTTTCTGATCATAATCTCAAAAAAAATAATAGGGCTGACATCTATTGGGATTAATAAAATTTAATCTAATAGAAATAATTTTTTTTTCTAATAGAAAAAAAAAGAATCGAATGATGTGCTTTTTGATATCCTGAATGGCTAAAGACCATCAGAATTCTAAAATTATGATGCCAAATTTTCATTGGGACTGAAAGGACTAAGAATAGTTACATCTATTTTTTTCACTTAAATATTGAAATTTAATTTTAGTGCGCATTAATTATTTATTTGAGACAGTGTTTTTTATTAAATTTTGTATTCTGTTTCAATGCACGTATGTTTTTTCTCAATTTACCTGCATTTAAAAGAATCCCCCATGTGCGTCCTCCATGTATGTCCTCAATTGTGCTGGTGTAAAAGAGAAAGCTCAAGCTCTTCAAAAATACTAATGCCCACGTAAGTGACTTGTATCAGTAACCAACCAACATACCTTAACATGGACTTGGCGTCAATCCGAAGTTTTTTACTATCTCTGGAAGTTTTAAACATGCCAATTTGTAGCTTGTCAGTATTAAATATTCAAGATGGCGTTCAAAGTTCTTCTATTTATCATATCTCTGCAGGTATAACAGATAGAACAAGGGAATGTGTGTCAAAAGATGTGATTTTTGAAGGCCAAACAGAAATACTGTTTCAAAACTCTTTCACTTAACCTTCTGAAAGACCTAGAAATGTTTAAAAATGTATAATCATTTTCTTTGAATAAATTTCTAAATTAGATATTTTTAAATAATACAGTCGAACCACGCTATAGTGAACCCACTACGGAACCAATTCTAGGTTCACTGTATCCCATGGTTCACCATAGCCAATTTTGCTGAAATTTAATTATACGATAAGGTTTTAAAGGAAAATTATAATAAGGGTTTTGCTCATATTGAATAAATTGAATAAATAAACCGAAAAAAAAATTATAAAAAGTAAAATTTTAAAAATTCAACTGATTAATTTTTGAAATTCTCAAAAAGAAAAATAATAATAGCAAAACTATACCAAATAGCAATAATAGAAACACTGGTGCCGATTTCCATTTTAACCGGCTTAAAATTTAAGTCAGTGACTATAACATTTGCATAAGAACCTTACAAAAATGAGCACACAGTAAGTGCAGTCACACAGCATTAAAAATTCTTTCAAAACTTGACGTGTTTAGAAAAATGCGAATACTGATTGCATATGTTCATATTCCAATCATTAATCGTTAATACAACTTAAATTCGAACCCAGTTTTAAAATTTACAAACAAGCTGATAAAGAATAAAATTTAATAAAACAATGGAAAAATACCTTTAATACTTAATATTTCATTACGGGTACCAGCAAAAAACATCTTCCCTTAAGTGTGGGAAACATTGCACATGTGAAGTACAGTGAAAGTAAATATATCCATTAGGAATATTAACATCTTCCCCCATTACTGACAGACACGTATATCGCGGATAATAAGTAACCGAGAAATCGATTGGTTAAGTGGCATGTGAAACCGATCTGTGTTTTCACACAGCAAACTTATCGTCCGATTTCATCTATAAAAATATTAGTTTTCCTTTGGGTAAAGAATCTGGGAAATGGATATTTTGATTGAATGAGAGGAAATTTTATTAAAATAATTGGGATAATTTTTCTTTGTTTTTTTTTATGAGCTACTTAAAATTTTCTTTGTAACTATTTTATTTGTTTTTAATTTGGTTTTTGAAATGTACCGAAAAATTACATTGAAATAATTCATTCATAATTTTTTAAGTACATTTCTAAATTATATGGATTTAATTCATATATTTTGCATCTCTGATGTGGAATCAAAGCAGGACAATTTAAAGAGCAATAATAACGTGAAATAAAATTATTATGAATGGTCTATTGGTGATTAGAAGTCTTTAAAAAGGACAAAAATATGTCTGTATATATCTTTTAATAAACAAGGAAAAAAATTAAATACAAAATGTGTCTTATTTTTGGATAATAAATAATTATAAAGTATAAATCAAGTATTATAACTGTAAAAGAAAAATTTAAATGCAGTACATTTTGTCTATTATACATATTGCTTAGAGCGTCTTTTATTTGTGGTTTTAATTAATGCTTACAAAGCAATTCTTCCTCACCTGCAAAGATGATTCTTTGTGACTAGTTTGTAATAATCGAAAATGTTTTGTGGCTTAAAACACTTTATAACAATAAACTTCATTTCCTTTATTGAAATGTATCAAATAATTTGGGTTGAATTTCGTTTCTGCTTGGCAGTACAAAAACTCATCTTTCAACAGTATCCAAATAATGAGAGCACTAAATTAGCGCAATTCTTATTTTGATTTGTAATTAAGTAATCACAAAGAGAAGCAATTGGGTATTAAAAATTAGCAACTCACTTCGGCGACTTAATTTTGGCATCAATCACTAGGGTAATTTTAGCCGCCTCATCTCATCCCCATCCATCACAACAAAGATACATCTTTACAGCACGGATTATATGTAGGTCTTTTTTTCTTATTATCTCTTAATACCCCTCCTTGACACTAATCAAGCACAAAAGAACAAAGCAGCCAAATTTCGCAGACGAGCCGGTCCATTAAAAACTGCAGGGTGCCCAACCAAATTGAGGACAAACATAAAGCCATCGGAGTTCGTCATTGGCACCACGTTCTCTTTGTGCTGTTATTGTATCTAATGGACATCGGGGCCGGAGCTGGCATTTAAAAGGATCTCATGGCACAAGATGGATTGTCCCAGTTTGACACCAAAAATAATCCATCTGTGTTAAGACAGATCACTTCTGCCCGTTGCGCAATGGTAACATTTGTTCTTTCACAGTTCCACGCCAAAAGGTCTTACAAATGGTACTCGCACTTTTTTATATTATTATTTCATTCTTTGGATTTTCTTTTTATGTTTTCTTTTTTTTATTACCTCAACCCGAACTGTGGAGGTTAGGTCCTCGGGTATATTAATCAACTGCATTTCTTAGATGCCTAATAGGCCTGAAATGCCTGTTTATCGGTTGGAATCAGTCCGATTCAACAAAAGGGTAGGCCGATTCTCTATGCTCGAAGAGTTGAAGGTTTCTTGATGAGATGTCATTGAATTCATTTTTCCATGTGCTATTGGCCATATATTTCTGTACTTCAGAGTCAGAGGGGTATATCTCCATAAATGATAAATGTTAGGTTATTTTTCCACGATACATTGTACGTTGGCTCTTAAAGATACTTATTACAAACTCAAAAACGAAAACATTGCAGCTTTATCAAAACATTATAAATGCAAAAGCTAATATTGAAATCTTTCGCAGGTTTTATTACTTCCTCACTGATATTGATTTGTGGTTTGTTGTATCTAAAAGCATTTCATTGCTAGTTGTATTTAGGAAAAAAATCTGCATAATGTTTTTTGGTTTAAAAACAATGAATATTAACCAACATTTAATGCATGATTTTTAGTTTTTATTCCTAAACAATTTCGATTTTTGAAGGTCATGCATAACGGAAAAAATGTATTAAAAGTATATTTGGGCTGGAACTTAATTATTTAAATTTTTAGAAGTTGGTATTACCTTAAACTTAGCATTGAGGATGATGAATCAAATTTGGAAAAGTTGCATGCAACCAAAAAATTTTCTTTAAATTGTTAACTTTTTGATTATGAAACATCAATATAGTTTCCAATTGATGATAAATTGTTGAGATTGAAAAATATCAACAATATTTTAAAATCTGTGGGTATAGTGTATGTTGAAAAATGTCAACTGTTGCACTAGAGGGTTAAAGTTATGCTCAGTAGTTTTGAAATAGAAGATGTACCGCTTTGGCTGTGAGGTCCGTTTAACCTCTCTGAGGTTGGTGAGAAAACATTCTTGGCGGTTCCTGGGTTTTGCAGTCCCTGGAAGCGCTGTGATTGAATTCCGTGGCCAAAGGGGATCCGCGGTTTTCTGAAGGTTAAAAATAGCCGTTTTGAATAATTGTTATATTTTGATGAATTGCTGTCTTGTTTAAATGCCATCAAAATGGACTCATTGTTTGTAGGTTGGGAATGGGGATGAGTCACATTTCATTGACATTTTGTGGCCGTTTCTGGTGAGGTCGTTGCATTCTGTTTCCTATTCCTGGGGGAATGCATAGTAAAAAAAATAAGGGCGATTTGAAAATTATTTTGATTTAAAATCTATTGGTATTCAACTTGACCGTAGCATGTGCTTTATGAACTCCAATCGACGCAATCCTTGTCAAAGTTTGATAGATTTTATGATAAAGTAGGAAGACTTCTTGCAAGGTCTACAATTGCTAACTTGTTTCAGTTTAAAAGAATAATCGGGGATTTCATTATAACGCGTTAAAATATATTCAGTTTATTTGTTTCTTTGCGTCTTTATTTCATATTCTAACTTAAATAGTAGGTATGGTTCGATGAAAAAATTCAGTTAGATGATTTGAAAAGAGGATAAAAAGTAAATATTTTAGTAATATAATTAGGGTTCCAATTCAATGATTTTCTTTATTACGATTGCTTGATATCTGAAAAAGTTATTATCTAAAAAAAAATTGAAATTGTAACAGTAAAAAACTGCTTAGTTTCACTTACTTTTAATTAGATTCATTATAATTCAATTATTGTTTATTTTACCTGAATTTTTAAGAAATAGTTCATAATTATTTCAGCACATAATTTCATTAAAAAAGATGAAAACTTTACAAAAACAAGACTCTATTCTATAGCCCTGATTCTCACTGCGTAAAAACTATTACGCAACATAAAACAATTACGAAAAACCAAAAACAGCATTTCACGCCATCATTTCGCCATGAACATTAATCGCAACTCCATTAACACCTCCCCCCCCCCTTCCATATAATAACACTTACACACCCGCTGTGTTCCTGATGCTCTTTGAAGAGATAGTGTTTGTCACTGGGGGAGCTGCATTACAATCACACCGTACCACGGAAGGTCTTCTTTTACATGGGGATTATACAGACACCTGTGGATTTACTTTCGAGACATCGATTAAAGTATTGGATCGGGAACGTGGGCTTTACGAAAGTGAGTGGAAGCGAAGTTAGCAAATTTTTGGGGTATTATCCTTATTGAATATTCAATTTTTCATGCATGACTGCGTGTTGTGATTGTTTTTGAAATATTTTGATTTAAAGAGCTGGACAAGTTTTCGACAATGTAGTGATGGTTTTATGAAATTAAACGTCCATGATGAAACTTGAGGTTTCTATAATGTATTTAATGTAAAGTAATAACGGATTAGGAACGTGGGTTTACGAAAGTGAGTGGAAGCGAAGTTAGTATATTTGGGGTATTATCCTTATTAAATAATAAATTTTTATGCGTGAATGCGGGTTGTAATTGTTTTTTAAATATTTTTATTTAAAGACAAGTTTTCGACAATGTAGTGATGGTATAATAAAATTGAATGTCCATGATGAAACTTAGGTTTCTATAAATCTTAATTCATATTGAATGTAAAGTAATAATGGATCTGGGTTTACGAAAGTGAGTGGAAGTGAAGTTAGTGTGCATTTCGGTTAATACCGTTACTGAATACTGATCACTTTTTTTATACATGACCGCAGGTATTGTTTTTGAAATAGTTTGGTTTAAAAATCTTGAAAAGTTTTCGACTATGTTGGTGGGAGTTTATAAATTTTAATGTCCATGGTGAAATTTAAGGGTTTTACAAATCTTAATTCAGATTAAATGTGAAGGAATAACGTTTGGTAAGGCCATCACATTTCAACCCAAAAGGCAGTCTTCTTTTTGGATAGAGAAAATGTTCTATCGACGCATGTTTCAAGAGTGTATTCCGAGTTGCGCAATTCAGTTTTTAAAGGTACAGATGTAGGATTGAAAAAAAGAATTTATGCTTTCAATGTGACTGCAATTTTTTTTATAAGTTATATTTGAAATATTTAGGACGGTATATGTTTTTAAAACTTTATAGGAAATCATGTTGTAAAATAGAGAATATGATTTGATTTTCCGACATTTAAGTTGAATTTCTTAAGGTTAGAACTGCGTGTAATTCTAATTCATTAACTAATATAATAACATTGCGTTTTAAAAATAAACTGCTGGTTTAAATTCAATGTATATATCTGCTGAAACAAACTTTTTTTGCTAGCTTCATGACTATCATTTCAAACAATTTGAAGTCAGTCATAGCTTATGGCACACTCATTAGACCTAAACAATTTATTTCCAGCCCTTCCAACGTCCATTAACCATTATAAAAGTGTTGATAGCAATCAATGGTATTTTTCCTCGAGGAGTGGTCCCCGCGTATTTGATTTATTTTCAACACCTTGGTTGATTGGCCCCCTGCAGTGGCGATTCGTTTCGTTTAGTATCATTTCAAGAGGGTTCCCCGACGCGGGGCACTTTGCCAGGGCGTCGACTGTAATGCAGGTACACTGTAATGTAGTTTGACTGTAATGCAGGTGCGAATGTCCATGTTAACCAGAGAGTTAAGAAGGAGGTGGAGATGCTGCCTTTGGATAACCAATGCAAAAAATGGTCCGCCAACTGAAGCCGTAAATCGCTTCGTAGTAAGCCTAAATAGATGATCTCGGAGAAGTATTTGGCTCTTTTCTACAGGGAAGATTACGGGGCAGAGGAGCCCAGTCGGTTAGGCACTCGTCTAGCATGCGAAAGGTCCCAGGTTCGGGTCCGGGCATCGCCAAAAAAACTGCCGACCTTTAAACGGCCCGTGCAGCCAAAAATATCCTACGAATAATACCCCGTGTAAATCATAGACCTGGGAGTGCACGTTAAATATCATTCAACGTCCAAACGCTGCGTACGATGTCGCCCTTAATGGCTGCGTTGGATGCCTATTCAGGTGCCGGCTCTTCACTTGACTGTGGTTCTGAAATACGACGCCCGTCGCCAATAGCCTTCGTGTAGCTCTATTGCGACGATAATTTAAACCTAACTTAGCCTAACAGGGAAGATTACCTATAGGCTCACTACATCGACATGGCGATATCTGATTCTCTAGTAAAAATCTAGTTCGAACGCATTTTTATTACTTGTGAAATGAATTACTATCATCTACTGTAAGCTTGTGTTGTTGTTGCTGCTGATCCCTGTTGCTCAGCAGAGCTAGACCAGGCCTATGATATTGCACACTCTCAAGAAATCAATAACCAATAAAGGTCGCTCTAGAAGATCTTCTTTATATCGAGTACCAAGCACTCAAGGATGTGCTCCGGCGTGCCTTATACGTCTAATCTCGTGATACAGCCTAAAACTGCGCAGTCAATCTTTTGAGTTTTATTTAACTCTTTTTAAGGATTAAAATGATGCATTTTACATTGAATTAACGATGAGTGATCAGTTTTTTTGGGGCTTACTATGGGTACTTGGCGACTTTCTGCCTGCTTCATTTTATTTCGCGCCAAGCATCGCCATCTTATTTCTTCAACTCTACGATTTTAACGCACCGTATCCATTCTTAATTCTCGTGTCATTACTCCCATGCGGTTCTATTTCGGATTTTTAATAACGCTTTGTGTTGAGGGCGGAGGATGAATAACAAAGTGGGGCAGTGTTTGAGTGTGTTAAGATTTTGTTTGCTTGATGTCTGGACGTAAATGGCTTGAGGAAAATTGATAAATAATTTTCTTTTTTTTCGGTTGCAGAGTTTAAGTAAACGAGATTGTGAGTTTTTGAATGGAAATATTATTAATAGCTTTATGGTGTTGTTTTTTGCAAGTGCATTGTTATTTATTGTAGATGTATAAAACGGCTGTTACACTCCTACAACACAAGTGTTCCTATGACTGTTACTTATTATGAGGCTCATAGAGAAAGTGATTCGGGTTTTAAAGAAAAAACACCGAGAAGGATTTGTTCCCAAAAATATGTTGCTTGTCCACAAGAGGCCCCGAGAGAATAAGCTCATGTGCAATAACCGATTAAAGGACCGAAGAAATATCATTTAATATAATAGTCAATAGTAATCATTATCCTACAATTGTCATTATCGAATTGTTTATAAACGAATAAAATAAACTTCTTAAAAGCTTATTAAAATTAAAGTGCAGAGAAGTTTTTGAATTGATATATATTTAAAAAAAATTCTTTTAGCATATAGTTGTTAGTAGTTTAAGGTCCTTGTTGGCACCAGCAATCTTATATTTCGTGACCGTTTTGTTTTGGCTTTCGACAGTCGCAGACATGGTTCGTTCCACTGCCGACTTCAGCGGAGGAGAGTGGAGGACACTCTGTGCTTCTGAATTTTAGATAGTAGAATAGAACTTTATACTATATGATATTGTTTATTTACATTTCCTACAATGTAAACACAGGATAATTTTGTTTAAATGTACATTATTGATAACTTAAACAAATAATAGTTGCTTTGAAGTGTAAATAAATGCAAATTAAGTTGAAAGTAAATAAACATAATGAGTATATTAAAGTAAGTTATATTAAAATAAATTTTTTTCATTAAAATTACTTAGAGTACTTTTAAAAATTCTTAAACCACTATGTGTTTTTTTTTAAAGCTATTTGTCAATTTCTATTAAAATATATAAAAAAAAATTTACATCATTGATACATCGTAACAATGTGTACTTTTACAATCTAATGCGTGCTGCCAATTTTAACTAGGCTTACAATAAGGCTGCATGAAAAAAATCGATTAGATTGGCATTCTCTTTAAAACAGATAAATTACAAGCATTCGTAATAATATTATTTTAAAAATTGGCTTGAATGACAGAAGAGATCGGCTGCCAGAAATAACTAGGCTCTTAAAATCTCTCTATATCTTTATACAATTTTACAATGTCTTCGAACAATTTCAAATACGAACCAAAACATTATTTTATTTAAAATCCTTTATAAAGAATTTTTTTTTTTTTTTAGTTTACTGTATAACCAATGGTTCCTTTTATATATAGGATACAATGGAGTTCTGAACTGATTAGTTATCATCGGAATTTCCTTATTTTTCGACAACTTTCTTTACGAAAGAGCTGAGCAAAAACCTGCTAATAATTAATTGTAAGTATATATATTTATTTGTTTTATTGCAAAAGAAAGTTAGTGTGGATTATTAGTAGGGTAAATATGACAGTACTGCATCATAAGGTGCCCATAGGAACCTATGTTAAGCCATTCCGCACCTTATCTGACTTCAAGGTGCCACTTCAAGCCCCATAGGGAAGTATTCAAAGCCGTTCTGTTCTAGATTATGATAAGATAAACCTGATTTTCTACATTCTTAGTAAAATGCAACTAATATTACTTGTTTCTTCACACCCCCAGGAAAGATAGGCCTTACCGATATAAGTTCTTTTTGAGGAACATTCATCTTGTGAACTTGATCTAAAAGTGTTATTACCTTAAACAAATGCCTAACTTTTTCGAAATTTATATATATATATATATATATATATTTCTGTAATTATTACACCTAGGACTAAAAAACTATTTAAATCATTTTAATTACAAGAGTTATTTTATTAATTAGACAACAAACTTTACCAACTTAATCCTTTTTAAACTGTTATCATTTAAAACTAGGATTTTTTTTCATCAACTATTTAAATCTTATAAAGATTTTTTTTTTTGCAATTATATATTTTATGCTGATTTATTTTAGTCAACTTTATATTTTCATATATTTTATAGTGAAAGATATTTAAAGTCATAAAAATTAAAAAGTCTTCTATAATTAAAACTAACACTGTTTTTTTACTAATATTCAGCTAACACTAAAAGTTCTTTTTCTCTTATCGGAATATTTTTTACACCTTATACATATAAATACAAACTTCTTACGGAAGGATACTGTTTTCATCCACTGTAAAGAATTGCTTAAAAGTAATTAAAGTATTATAATTCCAGCTAAGAAGATTTTTTTTTTTTACTAATTAGATAACGAAATTTCAATTTTATACTACTACCAGTCAACATTAAGAGTTTTTTTTTCTCTTATCGATCTATTTTTTATACCTCACGCGTATGAAAACAAAGTTTTTACAGAAGGATACTGTTTTCACCTACTGTTAAGAATTGCTTAAAAGTATTTAAATCATTATTATTCCAGTTAAGAAGATTTTTTTTTCACTCACTAGATAACGAAATTGCAATTCTAATGTGTTATCAGCTAAAACTAATACATTTTTTCTCTCTCTTATCGGACTATTTTTTTTTTTTTTGTACCTCGTGCGTATGAATACAAAGTTTTTCGCGAAAGGATATTGAGTAATCAGGTCACCGTTTGATTATAAAAAGAAGAACTCGATTCATATCAGCTCATTCGCAGCGGAAGCGCTCGTCTACTCTGCTGCCTCTTAAATTTGAAGTAATGGATACCCCAAATTCTATGGATTTTCTATCAACAAGTGATTCAAAAAACTCGCAATTTATTCAACTCAATATTTCTTGTAGTATTTGCAATAAGGAATTTAAACATCGTAAGAGCTTACTTCGTCACGAACGAACAATTCATGGAAATACTGAGCATAAATGCTCCCTTTGCAATGCAACATTCAATCGACTCGATAACCTCAAGTTACACATCCTATCTCATGAAAAGAAATCGTTGAAAAGAACCCATGATGAGGAGAAGATAAGACCTACGAAGAAGAATCGCCCCTCCCTGAAAGTCAAAAAAGGAAGCTTAAACACATTTGAAACCCAATTTATTCACCCATCAGTGGAAAATTGTCAAGATCCAGAAGCCTTTCTTCAAAGTGTACATACAGACCTCATAAATAGTATTACGCAATTAATTGATCATAATGGTATCAAGTGGTACCTAAATATGAAAGTTAAGTTCACTAGAAAAATTTCGGAAACTGAAAATGAAGAATGCACTGCATTCTTTAGATCAAATTGTGATACAACGCTTTCCGGAGAAACACCGAACATTGAAAATGCAAATGAAAAGGTAAGAAACATTTATTTAAAACGTTTATAAAAAATGTCTATACTATAAAATCTTAATTCTCAGAAAGTTCTCTAAATGTAAAATCTTGCTAGAACCACATATACAAAATATTAATTCATTAAGATACTTTTTAGAATAGAAACAATTTCTCAAATTTTATTTATATGAATGCTAAAATACTCAAATATCATTTATATGACTAGTAAGATCTGGATTTTAAATAAACTGAATAATCAGTAGATTAAAAATATTATAATAAACATTATTTTCTCTATTTAACTACTTGCTCTCTAGTGCTAATACTACAAAAACTATATTATTTTTCGTTCCTTTATAGATTCTAACTTCATTTATCGAATTCGAGGGACGAGGTTCAGGATGGATAATCGATCAAATACTACATCTTGAAGTGAACACCGCCATATACGCCCCCCTAGGAGCAGCATCATACCTTCCTCTTCCTAAGGAGCTTCTGAAGACAAAAAGCATTCTAAACATTCAGAATACTGACAATAAGTGCTTTCTCTGGTCCATTCTAGCAGCTCTACACCCTATTGATAGGGAACACAATGCTAACAGAGTTAATAACTACCTAAGTTTCGAGATGGAAATAGACACAACTGGAATAGATTTTCCAACACCTATTTCCCAAATTGAAAAATTTGAGCGAAATAATAATATTTCCATAAATGTATTTGGATATGAAAAAGAAGTTTTTCCACTTCGAATTACAAAACGAAATTGTGAAAAGCACATCAATTTATTGCTCATATCTAATGAAGAAAATCAACATTATTGTTTGATTAGAGATTTAAGTCGATTACTATCGCACTTAACCAAACACGATGGAAAAGCATTTTATTGCAATTATTGTCTTCACCGGTTTGCCTCTCAGGAAACTTTAACCTCGCATGTCGGGAATTGCAGGGAACATAAGATACAAAAAATCAAGATGCCAACCGAAGCTAACAAGTGGTTATCATTTGATAAATATGATTTTGGTTTAGCAGTACCATTTGCAATCTATGCTGACTTCGAATCAATATTATTAAAAACGAATACTTGTCTACCAAATCCCAACTACTCTTCCACATCAACTATAAGCATACACGAAGCATGCGGTTTTGCATATGTTATTGTTAATGCCGAAGGTAAAATGATTAAAAAACCAGTTATCTATCGTGGTAAAGATTGCGTTGATAAATTTTTAACTATGCTTTTAGAAGAAGAGGAAACTATTCAAAAAATTCTAAACGTTAAAAAACCTATGGTTTTTACTGATAAAGATAAAATTCACTTTGAAAGTAGTGAATCTTGTCACATATGTGATAAACCATTACTTGGTGATAAAGTTAGGGACCATGACCATTTAACGTCAGCCTACAGAGGAGCCAGCCACAATAAATGTAATTTAAAATATCAGCTAGCCACTCACATCCCTGTCCACATACATAACTTAAAAAATTACGACATGAATTTAATTATGCAAGGTCTTGGAAAAATTAAAAACAAAAAAATTACTTGTATTCCAAGTAATAGTGAAAAATTCATCTCATTTTCTCTCGGAAAATTACGTTTTCTTGACTCCCTGCAATTCCTAAATGCCTCTCTTGACAAATTAGTGTCAAGCATTGATAAAAGCGAGTTAAAACTCACAAGGGAATATTTTGGAGATAAGGCGGATCTAATGTTCCGCAAAGGTTGTTATCCCTATGAATATATGGATAACTTTGAAAAATTTAATGACACATCTCTACCTAGTAAGGAAAGCTTTTTTAGCCATCTAACAGAAGAGCACATTACCCCTACTGAATATGAATATGCACAAAAAGTATGGAATGACTTCGACTTAAAAACTATGGGTGACTATCATGATTTATATGTTATAAGTGATGTATTACTATTAGCAGACATTTTTCAAAATTTCAGACAATTCTGCTTAAAAAATTATAAGTTAGACCCATCTCACTGCTATACCGCCCCAGGTCTTGCATGGCAAGCATGCCTACGAATGTCTGATGTGAAACTTGAACTCTTAACAGATCCGGATATGCACCTTTTTGTTGAGAGGGGGATTAGAGGGGGTGTAGCCATGATATCCCATAGGTTTAGTGAAGCAAACAACAAATATCTAGATAACTACAACCCTAACATTCCATCTAGCTATATAATGTATTTAGATGCTAATAATTTGTATGGCTGGGCAATGTCTCAAGCTCTTCCTACTCATGGTTTTCAATGGGTAGAAGGTAATGTAGATTTTATGAATATTCCTGATGACTCCGAGGAAGGTTTCATTCTAGAAGTTGACATTGATTATCCGGAACACCTTCATGATAATCATAACGATTATCCACTTGCACCGGAAAAGCTTAATATTTTACCTTCAATGATTTCACCCTATAATAACTCTTTAGCCGAAAAATTAAACCTAAAAGTAAAACCTACTATAAAACTAGTCCCAAATCTATTGTCAAAAACTAGATACATTGTTCACTATCGTAACCTTAAACAATATGTCTCACAAGGATTAAAAGTAACCAAAATACACTCGGCTCTAAAATTCCAACAAAGTCAATGGTTAAAGAAATATATTCTATTTAATACAGAGCAAAGAAAATCTGCAACTTCAACATTTCAAAAAGATTTGTTCAAACTCTTAAATAATGCCGTCTTTGGAAAAACAATAGAAAACTTGAGAAATAGAAGAAAAATCGACTTGGTTACAGACGAAAAAAAGGCGAAAAAGCTTGCAGCATCCCCCAGTTTTTATTCATTTAAAATTATCAATGAAAACCTTACTTCCATTGAGCGAAAAGTTACATCACTTTTCCTAAATAGACCTTCTTATGTTGGGATATCGATTCTTGAAATTTCTCGAACTTTAATGTATGATTTTCACTATAACTACATTAAGAAAAAATATGGATCAAAGGCAACATTACTGTTTACCGATACTGATAGTTTATGTTACAATATACAAACATCAGATATTTATGATGACATGCAATCAGATTCACACCTCTTTGATTTTTCAGATTATCCCTCAGACCATCCTTTACATAGCGATATAAATAAAAAAAGTCTTAGGAAAAATGAAAGATGAACTTTCATCTATAATTGTCATAGAATTTATAGGTTTAAAACCGAAAATGTATAGTATAAAAAGTGTAACAGAAGAAAAGAAAACCGCTAAGGGTGTAAATAGGGTGGTTGTAAAACGTCACATTAAACATATAGACTATAAAAACTCCCTCCTCTCTGAATGCCGCAGTGTCGCCCAAAGCTATTCTATTGTTAGCAAGAATCACAAACTACAAACCATTTCTTCAATAAAATCTACATTATGCCCCTATGACACAAAAAGATATGTTTTAGAAGACGGTATTGCTTCACTTGCCTATGGTCATTATAAGTGTAAATATTAAACAGTATTTCATCAACTCATTGTAAAATATTCAGCACTGTTGTATTATTTTTTTCTTAATGTAAAGTATTTCCATTGTTGAATTGTTAATGCATATAAGACCATAATAATTTGTTATATTGTATAAATTGTAATATGTATTTTTGTATTTTATGTGTTATTATTATTTTTGAAAAATCAATCAAATAAAACAAAATGAGCTACTCTTGTTGTTATACTTATTTTTTCTATTACTTCAAAAATACATTATCTTTAAACTAATGTAAGTAATTAAAAAAAATCTAAACTATACTTAACTATTATAAATTTGAAGTATTATTCTAATATCAATCAAATAAAATTAAGTCAATATTTTCCTCATCTTTAAAACGCTTTTACAAAGTTTAATATTTATATCTTTACAAATAACTTGATCACCTAACTGTGGTTCTAAAATACGACACCCGTCGCCAATAGCCCTCATACAGCTCTAATGCGACGATAATTCAAACCTAACCCAATAAATAACTTAAAAACAAGAATCTTAGATAAAATAAGAGAGTATTAATCAAAAAGACACATATTTCTACTTTTAAAAATAATTAGAAACTGTTAAATTCTCCAAATAATACATACTTCTTCTACTATATGAAAACTCGAGATTACTATCAAAACATTTCAAACTAATTTATTTCCCAATCCAGGTTGCCAAGGTAGATAAGATTACCACTTATTCTTATCTTTAAAAACGGAGAATACCAACAGCTCAGCTTTTTCCTTAATCAGGCTAAAGAAAAAATTTCATACTACTTCAGTATATCAAAGAAATATTAGCACCTACAAAAGTTGTACTTATAAATCAAATATTATCCATACATTATTCGAAATACATATTTATCACTAATAAAACTTTATAATGAATCAAATAAAGACTAATTTCATGAGGTATTGACGAGAGCGTCTAAACATTACACATAATATTTACATATATCGGACAAGTCCACTCACACAATGGTTAGTGTACTAGCCACTGGACTCGGATTCGAATCCAGGTAAAGACATGGATGTCTGTTTTTGTCAATAAATATTGCTATTTCTCTATGTGTTTATGGCATCCTTCTTTGACCGTCTCTTATGACTATCTCTTATGGTGAGCAGGCTAATGGATTATATAGCCTTTGCCCATCCCTTTCAAGAGAACGCAATCACTGTCATTTGTCATACATATATCCAAATTTTTATCAACATAGCTATCAATTTAACCCCAAATAAATGAAAAATATCCTATAAAATCATAAAATGGTACATATCAAAGTAAAAAATTACTTTCTGATATTAAAAATGTATAGGAAAAACTTTACAAATTCTTTTTTTATTAAGAAAACATTTTTTTATATAAATAATATTCAAGCAGTGTTTTTAACATCCTTTTTTAATTTACTATGATTGATTATTTTTTTTTTCAAGAATAAATTCTACTAACGTAATGTACATACAACTCAGTTCAGAAACATCAATATTTATTTATAAGTAGTAAATATATGTAAATAAGAATATAAACATTTTCTACACAACCCAAACACAAAAACTTTTTATATAAAATCTTATTTGTCTTACACTAAGAGATATGACTATTATTATTATACTATCAAAATCATAAATAGATAACTATCTCAGTCTTATTTGCTTTACATTTACTGATTTATTATTAAAAATATTTAATTAAATATAAAGGCCTACAAAATTTTAGTACATTGAAGCGCCATATATCAAGTCATATCAGGTGACGTCATAGGCATTTCCGGAATGTTTAAGGTATTTTCGTGACGTCATTGGCATTTCCGGAATGTCATAGGCATTTCCGTGACGTCATTGGCATTTCCGCCACGCCCCTTCCGGTGATGTCAGAGCCACTTCCGGTGGTGGATCTGATCCGCGATCCGCCACTTGGCGCAGAACTCTCCTTTTTCCCCTACTGTAGGGATATTGGGGGGTGAGATAAGATGACAAGATTAGATGGTTGAGATAAGATCTTGGAGTATAGTATCTATATGTTGAATGTAAAGAACTGTTATTAGAAGTTGTTGATCGAGATTTTTTAAACTATAGTAATGGAAAGTGTATTGAGTTTGATAGTTGTTTTTGAGACTTTGTTTAATTAATAGTTAATTTGAAATAATAATTAATTGTTGTATATGTGATGTTTAAAGATCTTTTATTGAGAGAAGTAGTTGTGTTAAAATAGATAGCTTTTTAGAATCTGTTTTACATATGTTAATGTAAGGACTTGTTATTACAAGTTTTTGATCGGGATTTTTTTAAACTATAGTAACGGAAAGTTTAGTGAGTTTGATAGTTGTTTTTGCTTTTTAGAATCTGACTTAAATATCTAGAAATATAGTGTAAAACTTTTAATTTAAGGTTGTATTTGTTAATTGTATTCTCTTCAATGTACTAAAATTTTGTAGGCCTTTATATTTAATTAAATATTTTTAATAATAAATCAGTAAATGTAAAGCAAATAAGACTGAGATAGTTATCTATTTATGATTTTGATAGTATAATAATAATAGTCATATCTCTTAGTGTAAGACAAATAAGATTTTATATAAAAAGTTTTTGTGTTTGGGTTGTGTAGAAAATGTTTATATTCTTATTTACATATATTTACTACTTATAAATAAATATTGATGTTTCTGAACTGAGTTGTATGTACATTACGTTAGTAGAATTTATTCTTGAAAAAAAAAATAATCAATCATAGTAAATTAAAAAAGGATGTTAAAAACACTGCTTGAATATTATTTATATAAAAAAATGTTTTCTTAATAAAAAAAGAATTTGTAAAGTTTTTCCTATACATTTTTAATATCAGAAAGTAATTTTTTACTTTGATATGTACCATTTTATGATTTTATAGGATATTTTTCATTTATTTGGGGTTAAATTGATAGCTATGTTGATAAAAATTTGGATATATGTATGACAAATGACAGTGATTGCGTTCTCTTGAAAGGGATGGGCAAAGGCTATATAATCCATTAGCCTGCTCACCATAAGAGATAGTCATAAGAGACGGTCAAAGAAGGATGCCATAAACACATAGAGAAATAGCAATATTTATTGACAAAAACAGACATCCATGTCTTTACCTGGATTCGAATCCGAGTCCAGTGGCTAGTACACTAACCATTGTGTGAGTGGACTTGTCCGATATATGTAAATATTATGTGTAATGTTTAGACGCTCTCGTCAATACCTCATGAAATTAGTCTTTATTTGATTCATTATAAAGTTTTATTAGTGATAAATATGTATTTCGAATAATGTATGGATAATATTTGATTTATAAGTACAACTTTTGTAGGTGCTAATATTTCTTTGATATACTGAAGTAGTATGAAATTTTTTCTTTAGCCTGATTAAGGAAAAAGCTGAGCTGTTGGTATTCTTCGTTTTTAAAGATAAGAATAAGTGGTAATCTTATCTACCTTGGCAACCTGGATTGGGAAATAAATTAGTTTGAAATGTTTTGATAGTAATCTCGAGTTTTCATATAGTAGAAGAAGTATGTATTATTTGGAGAATTTAACAGTTTCTAATTATTTTTAAAAGTAGAAATATGTGTCTTTTTGATTAATACTCTCTTATTTTATCTAAGATTCTTGTTTTTAAGTTATTTATTGGGTTAGGTTTGAATTATCGTCGCATTAGAGCTGTATGAGGGCTATTGGCGACGGGTGTCGTATTTTAGAACCACAGTTAGGTGATCAAGTTATTTGTAAAGATATAAATATTAAACTTTGTAAAAGCGTTTTAAAGATGAGGAAAATATTGACTTAATTTTATTTGATTGATATTAGAATAATACTTCAAATTTATAATAGTTAAGTATACTCATTTTGTTTTATTTGATTGATTTTTCAAAAATAATAATAACACATAAAATACAAAAATACATATTACAATTTATACAATATAACAAATTATTATGGTCTTATATGCATTAACAATTCAACAATGGAAATACTTTACATTAAGAAAAAAATAATACAACAGTGCTGAATATTTTACAATGAGTTGATGAAATACTGTTTAATATTTACACTTATAATGACCATAGGCAAGTGAAGCAATACCGTCTTCTAAAACATATCTTTTTGTGTCATAGGGGCATAATGTAGATTTTATTGAAGAAATGGTTTGTAGTTTGTGATTCTTGCTAACAATAGAATAGCTTTGGGCGACACTGCGGCATTCAGAGAGGAGGGAGTTTTTATAGTCTATATGTTTAATGTGACGTTTTACAACCACCCTATTTACACCCTTAGCGGTTTTCTTTTCTTCTGTTACACTTTTTATACTATACATTTTCGGTTTTAAACCTATAAATTCTATGACAATTATAGATGAAAGTTCATCTTTCATTTTTCCTAAGACTTTTTTTATTTATATCGCTATGTAAAGGATGGTCTGAGGGATAATCTGAAAAATCAAAGAGGTGTGAATCTGATTGCATGTCATCATAAATATCTGATGTTTGTATATTGTAACATAAACTATCAGTATCGGTAAACAGTAATGTTGCCTTTGATCCATATTTTTTCTTAATGTAGTTATAGTGAAAATCATACATTAAAGTTCGAGAAATTTCAAGAATCGATATCCCAACATAAGAAGGTCTATTTAGGAAAAGTGATGTAACTTTTCGCTCAATGGAAGTAAGGTTTTCATTGATAATTTTAAATGAATAAAAACTGGGGGATGCTGCAAGCTTTTTCGCCTTTTTTTCGTCTGTAACCAAGTCGATTTTTCTTCTATTTCTCAAGTTTTCTATTGTTTTTCCAAAGACGGCATTATTTAAGAGTTTGAACAAATCTTTTTGAAATGTTGAAGTTGCAGATTTTCTTTGCTCTGTATTAAATAGAATATATTTCTTTAACCATTGACTTTGTTGGAATTTTAGAGCCGAGTGTATTTTGGTTACTTTTAATCCTTGTGAGACATATTGTTTAAGGTTACGATAGTGAACAATGTATCTAGTTTTTGACAATAGATTTGGGACTAGTTTTATAGTAGGTTTTACTTTTAGGTTTAATTTTTCGGCTAAAGAGTTATTATAGGGTGAAATCATTGAAGGTAAAATATTAAGCTTTTCCGGTGCAAGTGGATAATCGTTATGATTATCATGAAGGTGTTCCGGATAATCAATGTCAACTTCTAGAATGAAACCTTCCTCGGAGTCATCAGGAATATTCATAAAATCTACATTACCTTCTACCCATTGAAAACCATGAGTAGGAAGAGCTTGAGACATTGCCCAGCCATACAAATTATTAGCATCTAAATACATTATATAGCTAGATGGAATGTTAGGGTTGTAGTTATCTAGATATTTGTTGTTTGCTTCACTAAACCTATGGGATATCATGGCTACACCCCCTCTAATCCCCCTCTCAACAAAAAGGTGCATATCCGGATCTGTTAAGAGTTCAAGTTTCACATCAGACATTCGTAGGCATGCTTGCCATGCAAGACCTGGGGCGGTATAGCAGTGAGATGGGTCTAACTTATAATTTTTTAAGCAGAATTGTCTGAAATTTTGAAAAATGTCTGCTAATAGTAATACATCACTTATAACATATAAATCATGATAGTCACCCATAGTTTTTAAGTCGAAGTCATTCCATACTTTTTGTGCATATTCATATTCAGTAGGGGTAATGTGCTCTTCTGTTAGATGGCTAAAAAAGCTTTCCTTACTAGGTAGAGATGTGTCATTAAATTTTTCAAAGTTATCCATATATTCATAGGGATAACAACCTTTGCGGAACATTAGATCCGCCTTATCTCCAAAATATTCCCTTGTGAGTTTTAACTCGCTTTTATCAATGCTTGACACTAATTTGTCAAGAGAGGCATTTAGGAATTGCAGGGAGTCAAGAAAACGTAATTTTCCGAGAGAAAATGAGATGAATTTTTCACTATTACTTGGAATACAAGTAATTTTTTTGTTTTTAATTTTTCCAAGACCTTGCATAATTAAATTCATGTCGTAATTTTTTAAGTTATGTATGTGGACAGGGATGTGAGTGGCTAGCTGATATTTTAAATTACATTTATTGTGGCTGGCTCCTCTGTAGGCTGACGTTAAATGGTCATGGTCCCTAACTTTATCACCAAGTAATGGTTTATCACATATGTGACAAGATTCACTACTTTCAAAGTGAATTTTATCTTTATCAGTAAAAACCATAGGTTTTTTAACGTTTAGAATTTTTTGAATAGTTTCCTCTTCTTCTAAAAGCATAGTTAAAAATTTATCAACGCAATCTTTACCACGATAGATAACTGGTTTTTTAATCATTTTACCTTCGGCATTAACAATAACATATGCAAAACCGCATGCTTCGTGTATGCTTATAGTTGATGTGGAAGAGTAGTTGGGATTTGGTAGACAAGTATTCGTTTTTAATAATATTGATTCGAAGTCAGCATAGATTGCAAATGGTACTGCTAAACCAAAATCATATTTATCAAATGATAACCACTTGTTAGCTTCGGTTGGCATCTTGATTTTTTGTATCTTATGTTCCCTGCAATTCCCGACATGCGAGGTTAAAGTTTCCTGAGAGGCAAACCGGTGAAGACAATAATTGCAATAAAATGCTTTTCCATCGTGTTTGGTTAAGTGCGATAGTAATCGACTTAAATCTCTAATCAAACAATAATGTTGATTTTCTTCATTAGATATGAGCAATAAATTGATGTGCTTTTCACAATTTCGTTTTGTAATTCGAAGTGGAAAAACTTCTTTTTCATATCCAAATACATTTATGGAAATATTATTATTTCGCTCAAATTTTTCAATTTGGGAAATAGGTGTTGGAAAATCTATTCCAGTTGTGTCTATTTCCATCTCGAAACTTAGGTAGTTATTAACTCTGTTAGCATTGTGTTCCCTATCAATAGGGTGTAGAGCTGCTAGAATGGACCAGAGAAAGCACTTATTGTCAGTATTCTGAATGTTTAGAATGCTTTTTGTCTTCAGAAGCTCCTTAGGAAGAGGAAGGTATGATGCTGCTCCTAGGGGGGCGTATATGGCGGTGTTCACTTCAAGATGTAGTATTTGATCGATTATCCATCCTGAACCTCGTCCCTCGAATTCGATAAATGAAGTTAGAATCTATAAAGGAACGAAAAATAATATAGTTTTTGTAGTATTAGCACTAGAGAGCAAGTAGTTAAATAGAGAAAATAATGTTTATTATAATATTTTTAATCTACTGATTATTCAGTTTATTTAAAATCCAGATCTTACTAGTCATATAAATGATATTTGAGTATTTTAGCATTCATATAAATAAAATTTGAGAAATTGTTTCTATTCTAAAAAGTATCTTAATGAATTAATATTTTGTATATGTGGTTCTAGCAAGATTTTACATTTAGAGAACTTTCTGAGAATTAAGATTTTATAGTATAGACATTTTTTATAAACGTTTTAAATAAATGTTTCTTACCTTTTCATTTGCATTTTCAATGTTCGGTGTTTCTCCGGAAAGCGTTGTATCACAATTTGATCTAAAGAATGCAGTGCATTCTTCATTTTCAGTTTCCGAAATTTTTCTAGTGAACTTAACTTTCATATTTAGGTACCACTTGATACCATTATGATCAATTAATTGCGTAATACTATTTATGAGGTCTGTATGTACACTTTGAAGAAAGGCTTCTGGATCTTGACAATTTTCCACTGATGGGTGAATAAATTGGGTTTCAAATGTGTTTAAGCTTCCTTTTTTGACTTTCAGGGAGGGGCGATTCTTCTTCGTAGGTCTTATCTTCTCCTCATCATGGGTTCTTTTCAACGATTTCTTTTCATGAGATAGGATGTGTAACTTGAGGTTATCGAGTCGATTGAATGTTGCATTGCAAAGGGAGCATTTATGCTCAGTATTTCCATGAATTGTTCGTTCGTGACGAAGTAAGCTCTTACGATGTTTAAATTCCTTATTGCAAATACTACAAGAAATATTGAGTTGAATAAATTGCGAGTTTTTTGAATCACTTGTTGATAGAAAATCCATAGAATTTGGGGTATCCATTACTTCAAATTTAAGAGGCAGCAGAGTAGACGAGCGCTTCCGCTGCGAATGAGCTGATATGAATCGAGTTCTTCTTTTTATAATCAAACGGTGACCTGATTACTCAATATCCTTTCGCGAAAAACTTTGTATTCATACGCACGAGGTACAAAAAAAAAAAAAAAATAGTCCGATAAGAGAGAGAAAAAATGTATTAGTTTTAGCTGATAACACATTAGAATTGCAATTTCGTTATCTAGTGAGTGAAAAAAAAATCTTCTTAACTGGAATAATAATGATTTAAATACTTTTAAGCAATTCTTAACAGTAGGTGAAAACAGTATCCTTCTGTAAAAACTTTGTTTTCATACGCGTGAGGTATAAAAAATAGATCGATAAGAGAAAAAAAAACTCTTAATGTTGACTGGTAGTAGTATAAAATTGAAATTTCGTTATCTAATTAGTAAAAAAAAAAATCTTCTTAGCTGGAATTATAATACTTTAATTACTTTTAAGCAATTCTTTACAGTGGATGAAAACAGTATCCTTCCGTAAGAAGTTTGTATTTATATGTATAAGGTGTAAAAAATATTCCGATAAGAGAAAAAGAACTTTTAGTGTTAGCTGAATATTAGTAAAAAAACAGTGTTAGTTTTAATTATAGAAGACTTTTTAATTTTTATGACTTTAAATATCTTTCACTATTAAATATATGAAAATATAAAGTTGACTAAAATAAATCAGCATAAAATATATAATTGCAAAAAAAAAAATCTTTATAAGATTTAAATAGTTGATGAAAAAAAATCCTAGTTTTAAATGATAACAGTTTAAAAAGGATTAAGTTGGTAAAGTTTGTTGTCTAATTAATAAAATAACTCTTGTAATTAAAATGATTTAAATAGTTTTTTAGTCCTAGGTGTAATAATTACAGAAAAATATATATATATATATATAAATTTCGAAAAAGTTAGGCATTTGTTTAAGGTAATAACACTTTTAGATCAAGTTCACAAGATGAATGTTCCTCAAAAAGAACTTATATCGGTAAGGCCTATCTTTCCTGGGGGTGTGAAGAAACAAGTAATATTAGTTGCATTTTACTAAGAATGTAGAAAATCAGGTTTATCTTATCATAATCTAGAACAGAACGGCTTTGAATACTTCCCTATGGGGCTTGAAGTGGCACCTTGAAGTCAGATAAGGTGCGGAATGGCTTAACATAGGTTCCTATGGGCACCTTATGATGCAGTACTGTCATATTTACCCTACTATTATTGAACTTGTTAACTTTAAATACCTTTCGTATGTAATATTTTCTAGAAAAATCTGTGTTGTGAAATGTAATATAAATGTAATAATACTTTTGGTAATCGAATGAACCACTTTTAAGTTTCATAAACAAAAATAAGATAAATGATTCAACTAACTACCAAAAATATGTTGAAACATTTCGCACACAACCATTGCAGGTACTAGAAACCATGCTTTTGGTGAAACCAAGCACAAAATTTTTAAAAGAATACTGCAGTTTGGGAACTTTAGAGCAGAACGTAAAAATGCACTTCATCTCAATGATTGCCTATCCACTTTTGAATTTTCTGTCCCCTCAAAACTTTCAAAGTTCACTTTACATTTATAAAAAAAAAGTGATTAAACTCTTCTACAACTGGTTAATATCTTCAGCTAACAATTAAAAGTGGGGAAAAAAAACTACTTTAGATATGCCGTCGTGAATTAGAAAGTACAGAGGTTACTAAGTAATAATAATTCTTACAGACACCAACTGTTTATTCAAAATGAACACAAGCACTACACTTTACCCTTTTCTCCGGCACATCAAAAACACCGCGAATTTTTTTCCTATCTCGGGTAAAAGAGGAGATGTGATTGTACAATCTCTTAAGGATAATTCGATCTGCCCGGGCACGACAGCGGTTTACGCGTGTCTCTCGGCACGTCTTTATTTTATTCCCGGTTACAGTTCCCTTTTTGATCCGAGCGTAATTTAATAGAGTCGGGCCGAGTAGCAGACCGCTGCTATGCATCACGATATTAAATCTACCTGGAGTCTGCCTTCGTTGTCGTCGAAGGGAAAGGGGTGATGTCATCATTTAGGAAGATAGAGTTGAAGAGATTGCAGCTAATAATTTTGTGCTTTGTTTATTCATAATAGTGAATCTTAGTAACTGCAATCGCTGTGTGGTGATGTGTCAGCATATTTGCGGTTTCAGATGAACCCTTTTGAAGTTTTAGAAACAAAAAAATCTGAGAAAATTTTTAACCAAATGCAGAAAAAATTGGATAAAGCATTTAAAAAAAGACTTACTCTCGCTGCCTACTTTTTCTACTTAAAGACGTTAATTTAAAAGTATTGTTTGAAATTATATTTCATATCTACCATTGAACTTTAAAATAAACCTACAGTGAAATTAAGGTTTTCGATGATAAGTAGTGCTGCCTATTTAAAAATTATTTGCTGGGATTAACCATAGAATGATTCCTTAGTAGCTGCAATGGCTGTGTTTGGAAATGTTGTACCATACTTTCGGTTATTTGGTTGAATAATTTTTCAAGTTTTGGAAACAAAATTTGAAAAATGGCTCAACCTAATACTGAAAATTTAGTGAAACATTTCACCACACAGACGTTGAAACTACTCGGAAACATATTTTTTGTAAAATCAAGGTCCAAAATTTTAACAAAGTATAGAATTTACTTTAAGTGTATAAATACTATATTTTCTGTCTAGGTGAAGCTTTAATAAAACATATATTTATATTTATACGACCCCATCTTTGCCAACACGTCACTCAATCCTCCCCACGCTATCCTTACGCTCCCTGAAAAGAGCGAATTAAAGTGATTTTTCGGACTATCTTCTCGTCGTCCGCCGTCAAAAAAGAATATTACAAGGAATTATTAGATTGCTCTTCCAATAGCCCCCCTCCCCATCTTACATCCTGATCTCCTTAACTTCATTGGCGGAGGATAGAAAGATTATTTTCTTTAATTCTGCAGATGTAATGCGTTTAGTCTGCTCAAGAGCCATTTTGTAAAACCTGCCTCCGATGTAATCTTCTGTCCCTCATTAAGGTATTAACTTTCATCGCCCATCTATATCTCTCGGCCTCTAATAGGTTTCAGCGTGTTCTTTCAATGAATTTCTAATTTCATTAGGAATAATCTCTTTTCACTTCGGGGGCTTTAAATGTTTAATTAATGGATTTTTCAGAAATTGTTATTGGAGATTTATGCAAGGGAAAAGATGTCTAAGCGGCTTTTTGTTTGTTTAAGTTTCAACATAAAATCATAGACATTGTTTAGTTGTTATATTATGAGATTTCGCATTATCCGGTTTTTGATTATTGGAATAGTTTTGTTCAATATTGATACTTTGCATTTAGAAATGAGTTCTAGAGCTTGAATTGAGTTTGTGGAATTGATTATGAGTATGTTGATTATTTGCACAGAAATAATTATGCTCTTAGCTGTGTTTAAATAAACGTGATCGGAGATGTAAACGAATTTGTATGCACATAAAAATGGATTAAGATTTTCGGTTAACTAGTTTAGAACATGTTTCTCTTTCGCAATTGTAAGTTGGTATGGTTCGGGAAGAATTTGGATGAATTAAATTACAATATTGAATAAGATTAAATTAGAATCCTTATTCATGAGTTCATGAATTTATCGCTGAAGAATATATGATCGTCATACCAAATAATTATTTAATTTATTGTTGTGGGATTCTGTAAATTTCTAACTCAATTAGAGAAAATAAATAGTCAAATATGTTTAACGTTTTGACCAAACGAATCTATGAAGTAACTGTTAAAATAGTTAATAACGCATGTAGTTTTGTATTAAATTAAAAAATGAAACTATTAAAATCTTCCGTAATTAAAAAAAAGTTTTTTTAATGATATTTTTGTTTATAGTAGAGAGTGAAGCGACTAAACCATAGTTTAAGCCTCGATGAAGTTTTAAAATTTATGATTTTATAAAATTATGAAAGTTGAAATAAAGCTGAAAAGTTTCAAACAATAGATATCTCATCAAATTATGTTGAAACATTAAAATATCTTTGCTGCTGGCATTTTAACAAACATGGATATGTCCCATTAGCACCCATATGTGGGGTATAATGGGGCAGGTTGCAGGGCTAATGGTAAATGTTGTCTTAATTAAAATGTCAAAAAATGAAATAGGTATCAGAAAATGACCAGGAAATAAAATTTTTAAGCAAACACCATTTACGTAATGAATTTTTTTATACTTAAAGCAATTATTTAACATTGAAAGGGAAAATACAAAGTTGAAACTTAAAATCGAAGATGCTCCCATAATTTGTGTTGAATTACTGCAAAGGATGGATTTGCAACTAAATCATTGAATTTTTTTTCTCATATTTGAGCGTTTTAAAAGCGTTATTCAAAAAGAGCGTTTAAATCTTCAAATTAGATTACCCGAGTTCATTATATATTTCAGAAATCAATCCAACGTAATAAACAATAGTTTGCTTTCTAGCAAATTTTACTAACAACAAATCATTTATCTTCACCAATCTCTAAAGTTATAATTAATGAAATTGCTGGTGGTAAAACATGTCATCAGTAAAGCTACATGAACTTTTACTTATTATAAGACGAAAAAAGATCAAAATGTTTAAAATTAAGGTTTTAAAAAGTTTTGGGCAACTTCACTGAATAAGATATTAAAGATTTTTTAGATAGATTCTTCAAAAGAAGCATACAAAGCTAAGTTTATTCGTGTCCAATTTGACACCAAGTTTCTGTCCCATTAGACTCCACAGTGTTATATGTAAATGATCCAACACAGAACCAAGTGTATTTCACCACAGTATTTGACAAATATCGTAATAATGATGTATTCTACGAATATCTAAAACTATAGTTTAATTCATGAAAAGTTTTTATTTAACACTTTGAAAGAGTAAAAAAAGATACATTACAGCTAATTTTGGATTCTTCGAAACACAATTATTATATCTCCACTTCAACACATATTGTTAATGGCCAATCTTTGGTTGATAAAATGTGAAGTCTTACTCTTATAATGTTGTAGTGTATAAATATTTATAGAAAAGTACATTTTTAACCGCTTTTTGCCCTTCGTTTCATTAGTCATGATTACCCCTACTTAATTTCTATAAAGGAAAGTTAATTAGTAATCACTTTATCAGATATTCAGAATTTTAGCTACATATTTTGAGTGGTCTTAGGGTATCAAGTTTTCCGTCGAATCAAACGACAAGAGTGTCCTCTAAATATGTTGTCATGGTATATTTAAATTTATGCATTGTTATAAAGATTACATTTACAATCACGTCATTTTGCACTTAAATTACATCCACATTAAAAAAAAGCATTTCCCAATTAATATTTTAATTTAAGTAGATTTAAGCTCTAACATTTAAAGTTATTTATATTGAATACACATGTAAATAACTTTATGATTTTTCTTCTTTCTTTCTGAATTAATTTGAGGATTTTTCCTAAAGCATATTAGATATTAATATTAAAATAACTAATATATTTATTATAAAAGTTTTCATTTTGATATCGGCAAAATAAACTAAAATCTTTTATAACATTTAAAATGAAAATTTTGCACTGTGATACAATTGTAAAATTTGTACCAACCGGTTATTTATTCAATGAGTATCTAGTTTTTTTTATTTAACACATTTTTATGTAATTGAGTTTTCTTTTAGTTAATTTTTCATTTTCTGCCATGTAAAATTACGTTATAACTTATTTTTCACACTATTTTATTTGACTTTATTAATAATAGTAGGTATATAATGTTAGTTTACTAAATTCTAGAAACATTTAAAAAAATAACCCTCTGAGGAATATAGGCATATTAACCGGTCACCTGACTAACAAGTTTTCCAGCAATGCACACTAAATTTTTTTGTAATTAATAAATTTTATAATTTTACAAATTTTAATTTTTGGTGCATGGAGGAGTAGTTTAAAATCGACTGCTATAGAGGTAAATTTTTAGCCCTTTTTTGCATAAAACTCTAATGCGCAAATCCTTTTATTTGCCTTTAGATTATTTGCATTTTCGTACATCCTCGAATAATAACACTTTTGTTCTTAATGCAATATATTAAATTGTATGTTGTGACCAAAATGATATGCACACATTTTAATTTTGCATCCTAATCATTGTTATGTATGCGGGATACATTATTTATTATCAATAACTTGTTGGTAACGCAATACTTCTATGTTCATTCGATTTCTTTGTAAAAGCAAGTCTTAAATGGATCAGTGGGTTTTCCTTTCTCCAAACCAAATATTAACTTTACGAAAAGCTAACCCACAATTAAACAAAAGAACTCAGTTATCCTACCGCTAAAAGTTACTATAATGAATTACATTCTTGCGATTCAAATATCAGCTCACTCTCTATTATTACTTTTACCAAAACGGCAACGATCAGAAAACGAAAATCCTAATACACTATCAACAATAAAGAACAAAAATACATAACCCACAAAAGAATAAAAATACATAAATGACGCCATGTATACATCCAGGATTTTATATTCTTTCCCCCCATCCCCCCAAAAAAAAGATCCTCTTACCAGACGTCATATCAAAAAGCCGACTAGCTGTTATTAAGAGTCGAATAATATAAGGGGTTATATTATTTATTACCAATAACTTGTTGGTAATGAAATATTTCTATGTTTATTAAAACATTCTTCGATTTCATTATGAACGCAAGTCTTAAATGGATCTGTAGGTTCTCCTTTCACCAAACCAAATATTAGAGAGATTTTGCATACGGTTAGGGGGAAACCGTAACGCTAACTCTAACCTTATTTCGTGTTTATTACGCATGCGCAAAGAATAAGGGATACCTTGCAAAAATGCCCTTTTGCATAGCGTTAGCGTCTAACGAAAACCTTATCCTTATCTACGTAGAAATCGTGATATCGACTAAAAATTAAAAGACAGTTGATGGTTTCGTTAAAGCTTTTTCATTGCGGGCCACTAATGGAAATTGGAAGGCGAAAAATAAAGGTTACCAAACATATAAGTAAACAACCTAAACAACACAGTTTTAGCGAATTTTACGCTAGTTGTAGACTATTTCTAATTGAATGGTAACTTTAACATATTAATTTATAAAATATAGATACTTCTGTGCAAAAACAAAAATTGTTGCAGTTGTTGCCATCCAATTTAGCTCTTTTGGAGTCCCTTTGTAAAAACAACTATGATTACTAATTGATTGTATAAGATGTTGTTGTTGATATTTCACAAGAAATAAAAGCTGTATACAATTCATAAGATTTAAAACGACACATAAATTTAGTTTTCAAGTATTTTGGGAAAGAAAATGTTAATAAAATGTTTAACCTAAAAATGTGTAACACAAAATACCAGATTTTATTGGCATCTTAATATATTTTCTAGTGGACAGTCAGAAATAATGTGTTTGGGTTGGTTAAAAAAAGTACTGAAACATGAAAGTGTGACACTCAGTTATAGATTGAACTAACTCATCTAGTAGAATTAATTGCAGTCAAGAATAGTTCCATTAAAGTTATTTGCCAAGTGCATTTTGTGAATATTCTATTTTGCTTAATGATAACGGTGAATCTAAAATTACAGTTTCTGATTTCAAAGTTAAATTCTAGAAAAGATGGCTACCACACATATTATTTGAAAGCCCTCTGTACGTTAAATACAGTAATAAAAGATGAGGAGGAAATTTTCAAAGGGTTTAGGGTCCTGATTTGATTTTTGCTTCTTGTCGACCATCTAAGGCAGTACTCTGGGGGAGGGGGTGGGGGGATACTCAAGTTTATAAAAATAATCAAACATGAATGTATGAAACTTATCCATATACAGAACTCATCTTGTGGAGTTGATAGCAGTCAAGAACAATTACACAAAAATTATTTGTCAGGTGCATTTTGTGAATGTTATTTTGCTTAACGATAACAGTGAATCCAAAAATACAGTTTCTGATTTAAAAGTTAAATTCTAATCTAAAGTTGGCAACCAAACATATTCTTTAAAAGCCCTCTGTATGTTAAATACAGTAATAAAAGATGAGGGGGAAATTTTCAAAGGGTTTAGGGTACTGGTTTGATTTTTGTTTCTTGTCGATCATCTGATGCAGTACTATTGGGGGATCATCAGGTTTAAAAAAGTAACTAAACCTGAAAGTGTGACTCATCCATAAATAGAACTCGGCTAGTAGAACTAATTTCAGTAAAGAACAGTTCCATTGAAACTATTTGCCAGGTGCATTTTGTGAATGTTATTTTACTTAATGATAGTCGTGGATGCAAATATACAGTTTCTGATTTAAAAGTAGAATTCTAAGCTAAAGTTTGTAACTTTATATATTCTTTAAAAGCTCTCTATGTTAAATACACAAATACAATAATAAAAAATGAGGTGAATCTTGCAAAAGAGTGTAGGGTCCTGGTTTGAATTTTGCTTCTTGTCGACCATCTGAGGCAGTACTATGGGGGGGGGGGATCCTCAGGTTTAAAAAAATAACTAAGCATGAAAATGTGACTGAAACATGAAAGTGTCGATGGATAGAACTCATCTACTATAATTAATTGCAGTCAAGAACAGTTCCATTACAATTATTTGCCAGGTGCATTTTGTTAATGATAACGGTGTATCCAAAAATACAGTTTCTGTTTTAAAAGTTAAATTCTAATCGAAAGTTGGCAACCATAGGCATTCTTTAGAAGCTCTTTGTTTGTTAAATACAAATACAGTAATAAAAGAGGTGTGAGAAACTTTCAAAGGGTTTAGGGTCCTGTTAGCTTTTTGAGTCTTGTCGACCATCTGAGGCAGTACCAAAAATACAGTTTCTGATCTGAAAGTTACATTCTAAGCTACAGTTGGCAACTTTATATATTATTGAAATGCTCTGTGTATTTTAAATACAAATGTAGTGATAAAAAGATGAGAAAATCTTTTCAAAGGGTAGTTTAGGCTTGTTTGGTTCTTCTTAGTGCTACTCGACTATCTAAGGCAGTATCATAGGCATGACACAACACTAGATAGAAGTTGCTTTTTAGAATTGATTGTAGTCACTAAAAGTGCAGTCAAAAATATGTATCATGTGTATTTTGTGAATGTTGTTTTGCTTAATCATAACAAGGAATGCCAAAATAAGTTAATGCTCTAAAAATTTTGTTAAAAGCTTAATTTGAGCATCTTTATGATTCTTTAAAAGCTCTCTGCATATAAAATGAATATCTAGGATATAAAATAGAGAAAAAATAAAGTACTTTTGCACATATTGTTTTTCTTAACTTGGCTATTTAAAAAGTCATGCTTGGGGGGTGCCATGCTTAAATTACTGTTAAACCATGGTAGTGCAACACATTCCATTAATTTAATTTTCATTAAAACATATACTTTAAGTGTTTTTAAGTGGAAGTGTTATTTTGATCAATTAACGAAATTATCTATAAATCAATTTCTGTTCCGAAAATTTAATTTATCAACTAAATTTGAACTATTAATAAAATTTTTATATTTCTCTCTCTTTGAACACATTTGAAATTAACAAACATGAATGAAAGTGTAGGTTGATTTTTAAGTAATGAGTATTCAAACCCTGTAAGATTCCTCGTAGTACTACAATTAGAAAAGGAATTTGTACTTTTGGAAATATATTTGAAAGTAAATAAATATACCACAAACTGGAATAATCTAATTTTTTTAAACATAAATATAAACTTTTTACAGAAAAATAACATTATACTATACAAAAATATGCACACGGAGTAATACAATTTTTATTACAATTCGAAGCGATTTTGAACCTTTTTAAACAAAACTTTTAAAATGTTTATCTTTCACATTTTCGATTATTACATTAGCGATATCAAATTCGAAATGTTTTGTATTATAGCGAAAGTCCTTTTTTTTTGTCAAGTTACTTTTCAAAACAAACCGAGATTCAATGCCATAACCAATAAAACAACAACAAACTGCCCATGTGACTTTATGGTTTAAGGTTAGGGGATAGCGTTAGGGTTACGGTAAATTTCCGAAATAAGGGAGCGATTCCCTTAACCTTATCTCTACGCGCATTCTGATTGGTCGAGAGGATACGGTTTGGGTTAGCGTTAACGTTACGGTTCACCGAACGGTATGCAAAAGCTCTCTATTGACTGATTGACTTTACATAAAGCTAACCCACAATTTAACAAAAGGACAACTACCGAAAGTTGCGATAATGAATTACATTCATGCGATTCCAATAGCAGCACCACTCTCCATTATTACTTTTACCGCAATGATGAAATGGATCAGAAAAAAGAACATCCCGATGCTCATACACTCTCTAGCAACTACAACAATAAAAATACAGAACCCACAAAAGAATTAAAATACATAAATGACACCATGTTCATCCGGGATCTTATATTCTTTTCCCAAAAAAGATCCGCTTACCAGGCGTTATATCAAAAAGCCGACGATCAAGAGGGTATCCATTATTGTTGGGTTATATTATTTATCACCAATATCTTGTTAGTAACGCAATATTTCTATGTTTATTGAAACATTCTTTGATTTCATTATACAAGCTAGTCTTAAATAGATCAGTCGGTTCTCCTTTTTCCAACCCAAATATTAACTTTACAAAAAGCTAATCCACAATTAAACAAAAGAACGCAGTTCTCCATCTACCGAAGTTACGCTAATGAATTAGATTCATGCGATTCCAATACCAGCACCACTCTCCATTATTACTTTTACCACAATGGCAAAAAGAAAATCTCGATACACTCTCTACCAACGACATAACAATAAAAATACAGAAAACATAAAAGAATAAAAATACATAAATGACGCCATGCACATCCGGGATCTTATTCTTTTCCCAAAAAAGATCCGCTTACCAGACGTCATATCAAAAAGCCGACGAGCTGTTATTAAGAGGGTATCCAATCAGAAGAGAGGAAGTCAACAGTAAAAGCGAAGTGAACTACTATCGAGAAAGAAAGTGAGTTTGAGAAAACAAACAAGGGATATAACTAATGTCATCCGCAAACAACATGTGAAAGCTCGAACACGAAGTGGTTGCGAGGGAAAAGATGAGTAGAAAAAAATGAGAAAGGAATCGGAGCAATGATAATAATAATAAAGAATAATGGCAGGGAGATTTTCGAGGAATCCATTAATGCAAGGCCGCCTGCCATTGGAGCTTAGCGCTGCGCTCGCGACAACGTTGTAACAAGTAAAACATAAAACACTCAGAGATGTTTGCTGTGATTTTGAGAGGGACCGGATACATATTTTAAAGAAATATTCGCCCGCTAGAATACTTAAAAGAAGCTATATACACTGAAAAAAGTCTGTAAAATATTATCAAATTTTACATTTATTTTTTTGCATTACAGTGTTTTAAGGTTTATTTCACAGCATATTGATGTTTTCTTGATGTATACACTCTCAGAAGTAACACTTTCATTTTTGACGATTCATGAATCCTCTAGTCTCAATTCGTTAATTTTGAGGATTGTTTCGTCAAACTATCGCGTGACTTTTGAGTGAACGCGAGTCCTCACTTTTACGATCGTGATTTGACGATTCTGTATCTTGATTTTCAGGAAACAGAATATCATTCTTGTACACACATGTTCAAAAATGACGAAATATTTCCTTAGATTAGACGACATTCAAATCATCATAAAAATGACGATTCAAATTTCCTCACTTTGAGGAAACGAAAACTCGGAGCATTTGCCAGTAAGGGCATCGTCAAAATTACGGAAAATTTCGTCGTTTTTGAGAATCATTTTTTAGAGTGTAGAATACTTTAAAGAAGCTGTATACACTGAAAAAAATTCTGTAAAATGTCACATTTTACGGTAACTTTTGTGTATAACAGTGTTTCAATGTTTGTTTTATAACATATTGATGTTTTCTTGATGTATAGAGGCACAGGAACAACTAACACCAATAGAGTTTAAACGGAGAAGATGGGCTCATGCAACCACTGCCAGTGAAGCAAGCGTTGTCACAAGCACTCTTTTTGGGCAGACTTGTTATAATTCTTAAACTTGTAATTACGATTGGTTTATTCGAATTTTCATTCATACTTTCATTCGAATTGATACAATTATCAAATTTTCGCTTCTTTTTATGCAATAAATTTATTTTTTTCTTAGACATTTCTTACTTGTTCTTATTTTTACTATTAGCATTATCAAAAGTTTCTTTAAGTTAAATAAAGCTTCAAATATGCATTGAATTTTTTTAAAACAAAAAACGTTAGGGATTAAGTCTTCAACATCAAAAGCTATAAATAAGTCACAATTTATAAATATTTAAGGTAATATCTAAATATTATTTTTAATAATAATTGCACCATGTTAATTTACAATTTTTTAAAACGTTTATTTTTTTGGTAAGAAGTTAAGAGCATCTAATAAAAACATTTACTTTTTTAATTTATTATATTTAACATTAAAAAAACTCAAATTTATTATGGCTCATTATTTTATTCAAAATCAGTTATGCTATTAAAGCGCTATCGAAACCAACCTTTAAACTACCCATCCGCACTTACACTCTGACCCCCGCCTGTGTTTCCATGGAACCAAATCCCCTCTCTACCCACCCAACAAAAATACCTGCCCTGCCTCCTACCTTTCCAAAGCTACAACCGAGAAACGCTAATAGGAGAGCCAAAACGCGCAACTCCATTAACAACCTTTTGACCCATCCCCCCCCCCATACCTATTCCACAGCAGACGACAAAACTCTCCCCCCCCCCCTCCCCGAACGATCCATCGAAAATCCTCTTTCCTCTGTAGCATCCCTCATCCATATAATCCATAATGGATTCCAGGAGCAACCTGGTCCATGGCATGGTAACTATTTAAAACATGAGAGAAGCAGTTAATACGTTGTTATTATTGTTTAATATTGGGCGATTGTTATTTATTATCTCTCTTCTGCTGTTGTTATTGTTATCTTCTTTTATCTATTCATCCTTGCTCTTGATTTCTTTCGAGATGGGATGATTTCTTAATACCCCATGTTTGCCGTTGTTATTTTTTGGTTTTTGGTATAAGAGGATTGGAGTTATGAGGAGTGGGTTTGCTTTTGCTTTTTATCTGGAAGATGAAGATTAAGACTTTTCTTTAATGGGAGAGGCTTATAAACTTTCTCCGGAGATTTGTTTTAAGAGTTTTATTGAGTGGGTGATGTGACTGCGTAAGAGGTTTGATGATCAAGTCTGATTTTAAATCGTATGAGTGACTGTATAACTAAAGTAAGAAGTATGCTTTATGCCAGAATTTTATCTTTTTACTGAAAACATTCAGAAGTGCGTAGGATGATAAATACATTTCGAAAACGAAACTTTTAAAACAACTATTCACTCTAACATTTTATTAAAAGAATAATTTAGTTCTGCCGGATTTGGACGCGAATTTCATATTATGTTCTGCCTTATTTTCGGTAATCGGATTTAAAATCTAATATTTCATTAATGCATTGATAACTACCTTAAATATGAAAAAGTTTGAAGTAATAGAAATCAAAGGTTATAAAATAGATGTTTATAATTAATTGAAATTGTAACTTTTTAACGATCATTTTAATGTTCTATTAAAATAATTTTTAATCCTCTCAGTTTTTTTTAAAAAATAATTCGCTTCATAAAGTATTGCATCTCATAATCTGAGATGAACTTCAACAATGAATAAATGGTAATTTTGATTTTGAAGTATTTTTAGTAGGTCTTACTTTGAGGTAGTTATGGAACAGAAAAGTTCATCCTAACTACATCGTAAAAAATATCCCTAATTTACCATCACATGTGTGATAGTAAAAGTGCTGCCATCAACCTGTGCTGTCAATTTACGTTTGATATAAAATTTATTGTGAACGTTTGCTTCGCAGGAAGTTGTTGGATGCACCATCTTCTCTGTTCGAACGCTATTGTAGTAAGTTGTTCATGTGATTCTGCTTGTGCAGAAAACATCATAATGCAGTGATTCCCAACCTGGGGGCGATCGCCCCCCAAGTGGGCGATTTGTGTTATCAAGGGGGCGATAAATAGTTTGGGGGCGATAGGGGGGCGATGAGTATTCAAAGGGGGAAAATTAAAATATACTGTACAGTAAAACCATTCTAATTTTTTTGATCATTGTGACAAGTTTTAAAACTGATATTCTTACAAGATTTGAATATTTGACCAAGTTAGAAATTCCTGATTCTATTGTCGATCCATTCCCTTTTGAATCTGTGGGTTATAGATATTAACCTTGAAAACTCTTTGCAGATGGAGTTTGACGATCTGAAGTATGACAGTAAGGCGAAACTCATTTCAAGCAGAGAGGTTATGAGTTAGCCTGCGTGAAACTTATTTACACTGATCCTTATCTGTGGTAAAAAGCTGAACTACGTCTTATCTCGTTCCGTCAATATATATTTAGTTAAAAAAAAGTGTTAGTTCTGTTATCCAGCTCCTCACCAAACAAAGAAATCAATGGGATATTTGTCTCAAAGACTTGCGTATGAGCTTGAAAAATAATAATTGATATAAAAACAAGAAGTTCTAAAAGAACTAAAATAGCCTACTTTCCTGTTACTTAAATACTTACTAAAATCCTTATCTTGAAAAAACAAGGTTCGTTACAGTAAGTGAAATCCACAACCGTTTCTACATTAAATTTATATACATTAGAATAAATTTCACTAAACACAGCATCCAGCTATAATTTCAACTTCTCAATCAATTATTTTCATTAACTTTTTATCGCCAATAAAATAAATATTACTTATCGTCCGCATGATTATTTGCAGTTATAAATAAATATTAAATTTTTCGCAAAACAAAAACCAAAAAACTACTTCAAAATTTACTTGAAATAGGAAATGTAAATTAACAAGTAGGTTTGTAACATAATCTGTCACTTAACCCGCTTCCACAGGTAAAAAGGCGCCAAACCCAGCATTAATTCTATATTAAACATTTACCTGCTATAAATTCGGCTAATTTCATTTATTTTATTTCGAAAATTAAATAATTATTACTTAAATCGTTTGCAAAAATTTATATTTCAAAGAATAAATATGTAACAGTTCTCGCTTTTAAATAGAATGAAAACATTTCGTACCAACATACGGAATCTCGAAGTGAAATATATATTTGACGTCATTTCAAACTGATCGATGTCGCAAAAATAAATTTATTTTAATTCATTGTCTGAAAGAATTAAAGTTTCTCAAGCGATTGTTGCCATGGCAATGGTAATTTATTTCTAATAAAATGGCTTCCTATGCTTTTTAAATGAGCATTAAATGTTGAAGTTTTTTAAATAATTGAAGTACTTGGAATTCGAATTCTTTTCTGAAATTTTCGATATATTCTCATTTGGATACGCTGAATTTTTTGGCGTATATCACTTGTCCGTAGCATTTGTAGTTAAATTCAGCGATTTAAATGACTCGAAATTGAATTTCAATGCTAATTCAATGGGAAATTCGTCGACAAATAGTAGATTTATGTCCGTCCTATCGTACAGACAGACGGACAAAAAGTATGAAAGTTGAGTGTCTGAGGTTATACCTTTCTAATAAAAAAAGAATTTTTAAGATCGGATTGCTAGAACTGATTTTGGAAGGGGGGTACGGACGGACGGACAGACGGACGGACAGACGGACGGACGGACATCGACCGCATGTCAATACCTACTTTTTCATTTTTTTTAATTCTTCGAATTAAAAAAAAAGAAAAGTAGGCTAAAAAGTGAATAAAAAAGTTTTCAACATTCAATTTTTTTCTTTAATTTTTATTGTCAACTCTCTTAAATTTTCCAGAATTGAGTTTAAAGATATTGGTTAATTATTTTACTTTCTTTCTTTGAAAAAATCTAAATAAAAATAGAAAAAAATAAACTTAGTTTCCGATTTTATTTAAGAGTAAGGTTGTTTTTATATATGGTAGTAAGTGTTTGAAATTATAAAATGGCTTTATTAGTTATACTTTAACTCAAATTATAATTGGACAAATTATAAAAATTAAAGGGGGCGATATGTGTTAGTCAACTTAAAGAAGGGGGCGATGTTACAGAAAAGGTTGGGAACCACTGTCATAATGTAAAGCAAACATTACTACACTGTGGTGTAAAAATTACATTAACATTTGCTGTCATTTTACAGAAATTGTTTACAGTGTAGCTAATTTATTTGCTAGTAACTAGGTTACAGATCCAGGAGATATCACGCTTCTGAAAAGATTTGGCTATCTCCAGTATAATCGCACAGGTTAAATTGTTAAAGCAAACACTTTCTATACACTTGGGGCACTCAGACGAGGCTCTTCAAGAGGAGGGTGTTGATTCAGCACACACCCCTTCACTTCTAAGAGCTGACATTTTCCACAATTTGGTCGCATTGTCAATCCCAGAAGGGTGTGTGACGATCCAGAAAATATGGTGCCAGGCACCATATTCGATTCAACAAATGAAGTGAACCGACCATATAATGGTACAAGTTTAAGGAGAGGACCAAGATGAATAGTAGAATTAAAGAAAAGATTGCTACTTTTGGCGACTTATCAATCTTTTTCTGCAAAATTACAGCACATTTTGTCAAAGTGTAGTATTGTTTGTTTTACAGCAAATTTTTTCTTTTTCGTGAAGCATAGAGTTACATGAAAAACTTACTTTAAAAATAACAGTAAACAGATCCAATCACTGCCAGTGAAGCAAATGTTTCGCCGGTACCACAATAAATTTTTACATCATATGTATATTAATAACATATGGTAATGACAGCTCTCTTATCTTCACAATGTGATGGTAAATTCGGAGGATTTTCTTACAGTATATTTGTGATATTCTATTTGAAAGATAATGTAGCTGCAAGTCCACAATGTTTATGTTTGAATTTTTTTAAAGATTTTATTGTGGTTAATATAGTGATAGTTTTTGAAAGGTGAAATCACTGTTTACATATTATGAAAGTTTACTTGTAGTATAAAATCCGCCAAATTTATGTGCCAAAGTCATGTGACATGGTTTTGGGTTGCCTTATTTTAGGTTTTCTAATGTGTAGTCTATTCTTTCATAAAGTATTTGCCTTCAGCCCCCTTCCCCCCAGTTCTCTGAAACACCTTTCACACTTACAGAAGTGCAAGAAAAGACACAGCCGCCGCCTGCCCAATCCTCCAAAGTGACACTTCTTACTCGGTTTTGACAGGTTTGCACTCGTATCCTCGACTAAGATGGTATATAGTGGGCCAAATTATAGGTCTTCAAGGTAGGCAACATGACTGCTTCGCACAGTCCAATAGGAGATGCGATCAGAAGTAGACTGTGGTTAGAAGGAAAAAAAAACCCTGAAGGTTCTTTTCTTTAACTGTATTTGTACCTGGTCGTCATTTGTCTGGGGAATGGTAAATGGCAACCAATAGAAGTGAACTGGGCTGTGATGGACAAATTGCGGAGCGCATTATGTTCAGCTTTGTGGTTTTTCTTATTGCTATTTTCGTATTTCTGAACTTATAGATGGCTGACTTGTTATTTTTGTCAGTTGATATGAATGGAGATACTGTATTGACGCTTCGTTAGGTTAATGGACTATTGGAATGAACTGTGTTTCCCAACCTACGCGATTTCATTGTGCGCCTCAAGTTATTATTTTTTTTAGATCTTATTCAAGAGTTGGAAAGCATCATACGTTTTTATTGACAGGCAAATTAATTTAGCTGATACCGAAAACTGTTGAAAGATTTGATTGATGGTTGTAAAAAATCAATCCAAGGGAAATTTATTTGAGGTCGAATAATGTTAGTAGTAATTAGTATTATTTAAAATTTTTATTATTTAATTCTCTACAATTTAAGGATAAGGTGCTAGGGAAATAATTCTTGTTTTTAAAGCATGATGAAAGAGAATGAATAAACGTGTTTTCTTTCCTTTTAGGATATAAATTAATCTGTATAAATTAAAGTCTCATTTTAAATTTGAATTGTATGGTATGTTTTAAACTAGTAGGTCTGTATATACATATTGTCTGGAATTTTTAATAAATTATTTGTGTTTTAATTATTTTTTTGCATGTTTTAAGCGAGACTTCAGTTTAAAATTTTCATGTATAGCATAGGTCTATCTGCCAGACTGTCTGAAAATAATCTACAGCTTAAACTAAAAGAACTACGGTCGTCATTTTTAGTACACGAGTTCTTTGTAACTGTCGAACATCATGATATGATATTTGAAAAAATCGTGGCTGCGCTAATTGTATCAGCTATAATACTAAGTTTGAAATTTTAGGTTTTAAAGTTATTGAAATTACATTATGGGATACATAATTTCCTTTAAATGCATTGATTTATTGAGTGGAACCAAATCATGTATTGTAACACATCCCTTACAATACTTTTAAAAGCTTACAAAAATTATTATATTATACAAATACCCAATTAACTCCACAACTCCGCAAGCACTGTTCATAGATCTGTCCAGCCATTTCATAATACATAACTCCAACGCCCAACACTGCTTTTTGCAGATACCATTGAGCATTATTGCAACAATTTCTCGAGCTTCCGTCTGGAAGCTTAGAATTGAGAATTTGTTCAAATATTTCATTTAAAAATAATGTTTGAAGACATTTTTTTTCTGTTTATGGTGGGACAACAAATCAAATAATTACAAGTTATGTCTTTACCTTAATTTAACCTTTTTGATACTTATTCATTGTAACTCCATTCCACAGCAATTTTACAAGCCTACCCATATGATTAGATTATTTAAATACCCAATAAACTAAACAACTCTACAAGCACCATTCATCGAAGCATCCAGACATTGCATACCCAACTCCCAACAAAGCTTTTTGAAGATGCCAATGAGCATTGTGACAATAAATTCGTAATTTTCCGACTGAAAGCTCAAAATTGAGAATTTGTTCCGATTTTTCATTTAAGAATAAAGTTTGGAGAAATCTGTCTGTATGGTGACACCTCATAATAAATATTCTAGAATAATGTTATTGTTGATATTTAACCCTTTCAGTCCCAGTGATGTCATTTGGCATCATCGTGTTTCTGATCATAATTTAAAAAAAAATAGGACTGACATCTATTGAGATTAATAAACAAATATTTTATAAAAGAAAAAAGTTTGAAGAACCGAATGATGTGCTTTTGGATATCATAAATGGCTATGGACGATCATAATTTTTTTCTAAAATGTTGTCATTGCATGGGACTGAAAGGGTTAAATTCTTTGATACTTATTCGATGTAACTCCATTCTATAACATTTTTACAAGCCTATACTTATGATTAGATTTTTAAAGTACCCGATAACATCGACGCATCCAGCCATTTCATACCACAACTCCGATTCCAACAATGCTTTTGCAATGAGCATTGTGGCCCATCAGGGTCTTTTCTTCAATTCTCGGGCTTCCAGACGTAAAGATGTTTGTGGAAAGCTCTCTGGCGCCGTGTTTGACACCTCCAAGGTTGTCGAGTTAGTCGACCGTCCTGTTTGCAGATCGCTTTAATGTCCCGGCAATGTTTGCATTCACGGTGTGGGGAAGGGTAGTGAGGATGGATTTTTTTTCCATATTGGGGCTACACCACGGGATCTGGAGTGGGCAATTGACAGAGTGGGAACTGTTTTCTTATGAATGTAATTCGGGTATTTAATAAATATGAGATGTGTTGTCTGAGGAAGGGGATCATGTACAGATTTTTCTGACACACCTGGATTTCTAAAACTGTAAGCGATTTTTTAAATATTTTTTATTGTTTACAGATAATAGATATTCAGTGATTTCGACATAGGATCTTTTCTGTGATTCAAAGACAAAATAATTAAATTAAAATTTTGCATGTTATTATTTTTTTTAACTCGACGTTTTGAACTAAGGAATTAATAATTTCGACTTTTTACGGTGTGGGGAATGGAGCCAGGATAGCTTTTTTTCATTTTGGGGCTACACCACGGGATCTGGAGTGGGCAATTGACAGGGTAGGAACTGTTTTCTTATGAATGTAATTCGGGTATTTAATAAATATGAGATGTGTTGTCTGAGGACGGGGATCGTGTAAAGATTTTTCTGACACACCTAGATTTCTAAAACTGTAAACGATTTTTTTAAATAAATAATTTTTATTGATTATAGATTATAGATATACAGTGAATTCGACATCGGCTTCTTCGATTAAAATACAAAATAATTAAATTAAATTTTTTCAGTTTTTTTTTTTAGCTCTACGTTTGGAGCTGAGGAATTACTAATTTAGACTTTTTACGGCATGGGGAAGCCAGGATTGCTTCTTTTCTACATATTGGGGCTACACCACGTATTTGGAGTGGGCAATTGATAGAGTGGGACTGTTTTCTTATGAATGTAATTCGGATATTTATTAAATGAAGAGCTTAGTGGAAGAACGTGCTAATTGACAAAAAGGTAAAAACTATAGAAGGATATTTTTAAGTTTGTAGTTTGCACTCAGATCTGTTGAAAACGGTACTTGCACACCATAAAAAATGTATTAAACTTAAAGTTTATGAAAAAGAGAAACTTGTTATAGTTAACATGCTATAGTAATATGTTTATAGACACAATTATTTTTTAAATGTCACTTAGCACATTCTTCGAATAAGCTCTTCAAATATGAGATGTGTTGTCTGGGGAATGAGATCATAAGATATATTTCTGACACACCTGGATTTCTACAACTATCAGCGATTTTATTTAATTCATTGTTTATTGCTTAAATATATTAGATATACATGGATTTCGAAGTGGTAAATAACTTATGAATCATTACGGTATATTTTTTCTTGCAGAGGAAAAAAACAGAGGTGCTACAGAATTATGTTTACAAGCACAAGCTGCATAAATACAACAGTATTCACCTTGGATATCTCGCAAAAGTGCTGCAGTTTCACAGCAATTTTTTACATTACAGTTTTTTATTGTGTTGTAGTGTGGTTATCGCTTACAAAAAAACCCCTGATTACAACCCCTGGCAAAAAGTATCCGATCACCGAAAGCAGAGCCGACGATACGTTCACATCAATCGTCATTTTTTTACAATTTTAATATTTTTTTCAAACTTTTGAGGGTTTTTTGTGAAATATGACTAAATTAGTTAAAGAATATCAAATATAAACAGAAAATATAATTGTAGTTGACATTTTTTACTAGAAAATATAGCGAACCGTGTTGGAAAAAAGTTTCCGATCATCACTTTGTGGGGAAAAAAAGTATTCGATCAAGTCACTTTAAATATTTTCTGGATTATCCTTATGCCTTGATTACTGCATTTAGGCGTCGAGGCATGGATGCGACCAATAATTCTTACTCGTAGCATAAATTTAAGGAAATTTCACTCCAGCTTTCTTTGATGACTAGGCGTAGTTCTTCCATGTTTGTTGGTCTTCTCTTATCAATGTTTCTTTTCAAATACTTTCAAACATTTTAGATTGTATTAAGATCCGGGCTTTTTGCAGGTCAATGAATAGTCTTTATTGGAGAATTTCCATTTCGATTTAAGAAATTCTTGACCATTTTACTTCGATGTCGTAATGTGTTATCATCTTGAAATACGATATTTCGACCACTCGGCATTGAATTGTTCAACGTACAACTTCTCACAGATTTAGCAAGATCATCCAATTTTCTGTCTTGCATACTTGATGTGGCACATGGACAACCGCTTTGAGGAAGATTTTTGACATCATTGGTGGAGCGATATTTTTTCCAAATTCCTCAAGCAGTACTTTGGCACAGACAAAAGTCTGAGCAACCTTTCTTTGAGATATTCCGATTTTTAAGAGTTGTGGACAATTAAAATTTAGACAATTAAAAGTAGAGAACAATTAAAAGTGTTAGGTCTTTCGACAATTCTTTCTTTCGAGCCATACTTCCTCTGATGAGAAACTAGTTTTAACGTTTAACGGTCAAACTACGATTAAACATTTTATTATGCTTACTTAGATCTTGTAAGCATGCGCCGAGCAAAAAAAAAAATTGCATATATCACTTAAAATGCGTTGCGTTTGCTTGCGATCGAATACTTTTTTCCCCACTAAGTGATGATCGGAAACTCTTTTCTTTCACGATTCACTGTATTTTCTCGTGAAAATTGTAAACTATAATTATATTTTCTGTTTATGTTTAATATTCTTTGACTAATTTAGTCATATTTCACAGAAAACCCTCAAAGGTTTGAAAAAAAATATTAAAAGTGTAAAAAATGACGACTGATGTGAATGCATCATAGGCACTGCTTTCGGTGATCGGATACTTTTTGCCAGGGGTTGTAAAATAGATTTTTTCAAGTGATTACGGAAAACAACCTCACGTAAAATCATGTTTTATAACTGTATAACTTATAAATAACTGTATAAATATGTTTTATGTCGATATAACAAATATTACACTTTAAATACAAATTGGCACTTACTTTCTTATCGTCTTTTAATAATGTGTCAATCAAATTGAACTTTGCATACCTTAGTGATTGCGTACGCTTGAACTGTGAAAAATCGGGACAAAACGTATTTGACCTTTAACCATATGTGAGGAAGTAGTAATTTTTAGTCGATTGATACTAAACGAGAAATTGCTCGAAAGTTTATTTTGAATTTTGACACCATTTACTCAATGACTTTTCGGAAGGCTTTTGAAGTTATTTGCAAAAGTGCTGCACTTCTGTGATTTGAAAATTACAACCTTTCAACCTGTTTAAAATTAGAGTTCTTAGAGTTCATTTTTTTAAGTAGTTCAATTAGTTTGCACTCATGTAAGTTGTAGGGATTGCTCTTTAAATTGCAGTTAGTCAAATGCTATTGTTAAGGACTTTTGAAGTTTGAAGAGTTATTAAGAATATTACAAGATTTAAATATCCAAATAGAATTTATATTATCAATTTAAGACCGAGCTATTACGATCGCGCTGGTATGAAAGAGAATGTCAAAGCTTTTCAAAAATACCGAAGCAGCTGACTTGTACCATTCGTTATTTGTATAAAAAATGCTTTTGCTTTTAAGGGGTTACTGGCATTGAGGCTGTTTAAAGCATTTTTTCGATAAAACTCTAAAATTTAGTCTCAGAAACTTAAATCAGCTCCATCTGGTAGCCGGTCATAAAGGGTTATAGTTAGTATTCAGAAGTTTATAAGTTCAGTAATATTATTATGAAATAGCTTGAAAACACGTCCAGTCCATCGAATCCTTATTATCATATTTTCCCATCAATTAGAAGCAGGATGTTCATAGTATTTGAACTAGGTCTTCGTTATATTAAAAATAGTATTTATAATTTTTTGAAAAACATTTTAAAAACATATAAATTTTAAAGAGAAAAAAATAGTCAGAAGTAGTTATTATTAAAAAATGTAAGAATTAAATAAAATTTTCGGCCTATTTGAGGTCTATAATTGGGGTCGAATCATATTGGACCTCATAATAACATTGAACCTGTTGAAAATTGATTTGTATGAAAAAATATGCGTAACACCATTATAGTTATTTCGAATAATTCTTTAAACTAAAAACAATACACCAAGGCATTATTATTAAAGTTAGAAATATACCTAATAAACCAAATTATAATATTATAAAAAATTCCTTATCAAAACTTCGAACAATAATTTTCAATGATCCCAATCAGCAACAATCAACAATATCTAGACATCTACAAACAACACAACGCGGTTAAATTCATCAATCGAAGACACAAACCTTTGATTGCATATCCCCATCTGTAATCAAAGGGTCACAACAACCAATCCGATACACTACAGCATATTTATAATAGCATGAGACGATGTAGTAATACAACAACGCAGTTTGATATCCTCCAACGCCTTTTATATTTAGAAATGGCGTTGAAGGATATCAAATTGTGCGTTTCGTTGGATATCTGCCGAAATATCGGAGTCAACAACGCCGGGGTTGTATACTCTGTTCGCGGCAAGGCACCTGCGGCCCTTTCGGTGCTTTGTGAGGCGTTGGGTTCAGGGTGTGTTGGTTTAGGGATATGTTTATGAATATGATACAGATGTGATATGGTGGTGTGTGGAGACATTGTAGTATGTAAGGGATTTAAAGAGATGTAGAGTAATAATTGAATTACTAGTAGAGAGAGCTGAGATTGGCTATACAAGTTGCGAGAAGGATATAAATTCAAATAGATTACAAAAAGGATTTAATTGCCCGAAAATGTTACTTTTATTGAGTTTACAGAACATATTTACTATAAATAGTCAACAAGGTTAAATGTTAAACGAAAAAGAATCGAGTGTAGTGGGTAAAAATTAATGTAAGTGTTATTCGAAATCGTAGTGATTGAAACTCGAAAAGTTGTAAAAAAATATCTGTGGACATAAATTATAGAAAATTAGATGTTTTGTTCTACTAATCAAAAGCCCAAATCTTAATATTTTAAAAGCTATTTATCTTTCTGCAACTAAAATATTTTAGCGATTAAAAATTTGTGAAGTTCTCTAAATCGTGGTCCTAATGATCCGGATATGTGAAAAGATACTTGATAAAAATTTGTAGAGTACAACTTCGATAGATAAACTACATTATACAATCCACCAAAACTACACATTAGCTTAAGTTTAACTTACGTTTTAAAAGCGATTCGATTAGATTGTTTTTAATAAAATGATTACCAGATTAAATAAAATAAATGTGCACTATTATTTAAGATTTACATTTTATAGCATTGAATCCCAGACTATTTCAGTCTTTTACCCGATTCTTTCTACTAATTTCTCGATTCCAAGCCCCCGAATCGGCGGTCCTACTCCTACGAGTCGCATCCAAATCCAATTTGTCTCCAGCTCAAATTTGCAAACTCTGAAGAGCCAGTAATTAAATTGTCTCTCATGTATTCCCCTGCACGGGATGTATACTTTTCCGTTTACTATATATCCCCGGTATACTTTCCCAAAGTGCCCCTGTCAGTCAGTCCGGTGTATGGACAAACCATCGTAACTGCTGTGTGTGTATGTCGAATCTCATCGGAGCTCGGCTCTCTATTTTCCGCCCTGTACCTTTTCTGACAGAAGCAAAGTTTTCACAGTGAATGACAATGTGTGCATTTCTCATTTCGGAGGGGCAGGATCGCTAGGGTTGTAGGGATCAAGGGGGGAGTTATCCCCTTTTGGATATGTGGGGTTTGGCATTAAGGAGGATGTATCGTTGAATTTGGTGTATTTTAGGAAGTCAAGTAGCAAGTTTCAGTCAGAGTTATATATTTGTTACCTTAGATAACATAGTATCGATAAAAGACTATGCCATATATATTTGGAATGCATATTTTATTATAAGAACAATACAAAATTTTTTTAAGAGATAACTATTAACAGAATCTGATTCTTTTTTTTGCAATTAAAGTTTTCTTTATGCATTGGAAATAGAAAATTTAGTTAAAGAGCAGGTACTAGAATTGTTAGCAATAAATTTATAAACTATAAAAAATTTCATTTTTTATCCAAGTAAAGCAGAAATCCCACTTTCCACATTTTCAAGCCATTCAAGTCATCGAAATAAATTGTGATTGTCTTCGAAAAGAAATAAATAAAACGTTTACCATTTTCACTGTACCAAAATAAACTAAACAACATATAATTTTTGTGGCTTATGCCCAGACATTTTAGTCAAAATTTTCAAGTTTCAATAACGATTTTGAATGAAACTCAAGTTTAATTTTACCTTACACACTTTCAGTTAAAAATTTATCCTTGGTTACTTTTTACAGTCATTTTGCATCTTGAACTGGATAAAATAAAATTTTCGGACGATTAAATCATTTCTTACTCATTGAGCTTCCCTTTAATCATAATTTTAATTTTTCTTTTACAAAAAATTACAGTGCAAAAGTATTTTTTTTTCGATAAAAAGAACATCCTTTTGTACTTGCAATATAAAATATTATTTGACGTCCCATTTAATTTCAAGGATGAAAACTGTAATTACAGTTAGTATTTTATTTAAAAATATTTAAGTTAATGAAAATTTCAGGACGAGATGATAATTATAAAGAATTCAAATTAAATAAGAAACACTGGTTAAAAGATCAATATATTCTTACAAAAATCCATCAAAATTACAATAATGGGTTTAAAAAAAGAATTACTCTAAATAAAACATTGATGTTAAATTTTCAAATAAAAATATTTTACCACCAAAAATATTTAATCTGTTTAAAAGATCAATTTATTCTTACTAAAATTCATAAAATATAACAATAATGGGTTTTAAAAAATTAGTCGAAATAAAACATAGATGTTAAATATTCAATACAAACAAAATATTTTACTCACAAATCAATAATAATTTATATGCTAATAATTTTGTATTCAAAATTTTCCTAAAAACTTTTTATGATTTTTTTCAAAGACGAAATTAACGATATCGCCAAATTCAATTTTTTTTTGTTCGGAGTCTTCCACCAAAATAGGCAGTGCTCCACACTAAAAAAGCGAGTTAGGATAGGATAAATTTGTTACGTAAGAGGACCCTCCACTCCCTTCCTCAAATGAATTGTTTCGAATGAATGGAAGTGTACAATGTGTCATTTTGTCAAAGGGATTTTTTACGCAAATAGCAGGGAGGGGGTTGAGGTTTGTGGGATTAGAAAAGAATGGGAGGCATTCAAAATGAATGAAGTGAAATGTTTAGATAAAGGACTAAACCAGATCATAATTGTTATAAAACATATCATCATTGTGTAAAATGGCTGTACAACATTTTCAAAACATACCATCATTGTGTAATAGGTTGTACAACATTTTCAAAACAAAACATCAATATGTAAAATGGTTGTACAACATTTTTCAAAACATATCATCATTGTGTAAAATGGTTGTACAACATTTTCAAATTATTATTTCACCAGTTTATTAACAACTAATTCAGGTTTATAGTCTAAAATTGTAATAGCAATAAAAAACAAAAAAATTAAAAAAAAAATTTGAAATATTAAATACTTTGGATTAACAAAGTTTTTAAAAACACATTTACTTTAAAGAAGATTCTTTTCAACAGTTAAATTTTATCATCATCATCATGTGAAATAATTCTTTTTTACTGTCTTTTTCTTAATACAATGCTCATTTTTGCACGCTTCAACCTTCACTATGAAGATAATTTTTGAATTTGTAAACACTCCATTGATTATTCATTAAAAAAGTAATTTCAAACTCCCATCACTGTATTGTTTGTTATTTTATTGTATTAAAAAAGTTAATAGAAAATCACTCTCTATACCTACACATACTTCGAAAAACCTATTGGAACATTGTGTAGCTGAAGCATACAAACGAATACATTTTTTTGCAAAGCTTTTGCTTATACATTTTAAAGCAGAATGTATGCATTAAACGAAAATATATATTAAAGTGGTCGTCATTAAAAAAGATTGTTTGTGAAAAAATAAATATTTGCAAGTGTAATTGTGTTTATAATGTAAAAAACTTATATGTTTAATCTTCACAAGTTATGCAGAATTTTTATGTATATAACTAATTAAAACAAAAAAATCTTCAAACAATAGTTTCAAAGTTTTTTCTGTTTTAAAGGATGAAATGTCTTGACTTAAAGACACTATTAAATTTGCTAATTCACTTAAACACAAAAGTTATTCTTTTCATTATAAAGGCAATATTTAAACAGGAAAAGAATTTGTTTGCAGTATAATTGCATTTATTAAAAAAATACCAGTATACTGAAAACAATTATAAACTACATAATTGCATTTGTTTTTTATAAATGCAGTTATATACCATTGTACAAAAAATAACTGCGTTCATAAGCAGATGATGTGTAATTTGAAAAAATCTTTTAAATATTAATATAATTAAAAACTCAAACTTAATTTTCGCTAAGTTGATACAACAAATACATTTTAATTAAGATCAAATATTAATCATTCAAAAGGTTGTGATCAAATAAAAACGGTATTTTAAGAGTTTTCAATTTTCAATTCATCATCTTAGATTTATTAAATTTAAATAAATTTTTAATCTGCTAAAACAACATTTCTTTTCAACACGTAATAAACTTTACCAACAATCAAACATTTCTTTTGTGAAAAGTAATTTCCTCTATGGAAAAAGCAAACACTTTATAAATTATCATTGAACAATAAAAAAAAACACCGACAAAACTATTTTCCTCAGAGCTATTTGATTAACTTTAACAAAAGAAATGTACTCGAATAACTTCAGTTTTTCTTCTCATAAAACGCTTAATTATAATTTTAATAAAAACCACGAGCAAAAAAATAAGCACGGTTAGTTTATTCCAGAGGTTCCTAAATCTATTTAAAGGTTTTTCCTTGAGGGATGTGGAGTTTTTGAATCTAAACAATTTACCCTCATTTAATTTGCTTTCTTCATCCAATCAGACTGCGGTGTTTTGCGGTTCGAGCGAATAGAATTTGAGGGGTTATTTTTTGCTCAAATGTCATCTTCGAACAAAAAGGGCTGAGGGCAAAAATCTTTAATTCATTACCATGGCAAAAACGTTTTTCAAATCAATCTCCGGTGGATGAGTTTTTACGGTGGCATAATTTCGAGCTGTCTGGCTAAAGTCGTGAGGCGTGCTTCTTGCTTTAACTTGAGTGGGTTTTCTTCAAAGGGGATGTTTGCATATCCTGTATCTAAAATTTCCTTTAGATTGGAAGATATACATGGAAAATACCTTGTTTTTATCTTCTAGGTTTTATTTTTATTGTCTTTTACAAAAAATATTTGAGGACTCGTGTATGTTTAGAGGATTTGGGCATACATTTAGAAAACATTTTTTTTTTATTTTTTTTTTATTTTTTAAAGATTTAAACACATCTGGAAAATTAACTCATTCTTCCTACATTTAATTCTTTTCTCTATGAAATAGTAGAAATATATGAAATAGTAGTAGTATATGACTCAGTATTATTCTAAGTAACTGTGCGGGAAATATTAATCATTAAGATAAGCTTCAGAACAAAATGTTCACAATGGTATCTCTCATTAATCATACCCCTACTATTGATCATTACCAAAAAAATTAAACATTCTTTCAAATCACCATTTTTCAAAAGCAGTGTGATATTCCGTAACTAAAAAAAATTACAAAAAAAAAAACATACGAAATATAAACTATAGTTTACTTGAAATGACTTTGTGTATTTAAAACATGAAGGAATGATTTAAAATAAAAACATTTAAATGATAGCCTATGTTTTAAGAAACTTTGCCTGAAACCTGATTGCTGAAAAGTCACCATTGAAGTTTTGAAAAGTTGAAAATCCTATTATATGAATCAATAATATTGAAAATTATTTCAAATATTACTAGCTATAGATGTAGCTAATAACTTTTTCTACACTTCTGATTGAAGCTCAGAATTCATTAGCCATGTGCCATCTTCAAAATAGCCACCTGTACTTTTTAAGGTATATATTTTCTATTTTTTATACAGATGTCAGTTCGACTTGACTGTAGTTCAAAAATACGACACCCGTCGACAATAATCCTAGTGTAGCTCCAGTGCGACCATAATTCAAACTAAACCAAACTTATTTGATTGCATGCATTTCCCTCGAACACCTCTGTAGTAGTATGATTTATATAAAAATTTAATTCTTTTTTAGCTACAGTTTTGTATGTATTGTAATAATAATTTTTTTCTTCTTCAATTAATAAATTGAATAGTTTGATAACTATACATACCATACACACTTAGAAATAACACTTTCATTTTTGACGATTCATGAATCCTCAAGCATCATTTCGTTAATTTTGAGGATTGTTTCGTCAAACTATCACGTTACTTTTGAGTAATCGCAAATCCTCACTTTTACGATCGTGATTTGACGATTCTGTATCTTGATTTTGAGGAAACTAAATCTCATTGTTGTACTCACATTCTCAAAATGACGAAATATTTCTTTAGATTAGACGGCATTCAAATCCTCATAAAAATGACGATTCAAATTTCCTCACTTTGAGGAAACGAAAACTCGGAGCATTTGCCAGTAATGGAATTGTCAAAATTAAGGAAAATTTCGCCGTTTTTGAACATTCATTTTTTAGAGTGTATCAATCAGTTTATTTAATTTTGCTTATACCAACAGAGACTAAATTCAACTTAGATCAACTGGAAAATAAATGTTTCGTTAAAATCTTTTCAACATTTTTCACTTCACTTGGAGAAGTTTGATAAAGTTTAAATTCATTTAACATATAAAAACAAACACGAGAAAATGGAATTCGACAAATTCATTCAAAGATTCGTCTTTTCCGCATCAACGCCAATTCAAAAGAATTTCGTTAAGAAAAACGAAGCGAAAGAAGTTTGGATTATAAAAAAATGTTATCGTTAAAAATGGGCACATAAAAAATCTATTTGCCTCGGACGAACGGAATGTAAAAACAAGAAGCCTTGTGTTTTTCCATGTGACTTAATTCTCCATTTAATTTCAGCGCTCTACATTTTCGCTTGATGTGAGTTTCTACCATTTTTTTACTATTTTTTTATGCAATGAAAAAAATAGTTTTTCTAGTGTTAGGGCTTTTTTAACTCTTCCATAGAAGGTTAATTTCTGACTTTTTTGGTGAAATTAGTGACATAGGGTGAAATTCTTTTTTAAAAGTTTTTTGCTGAAAAGTTTTTGGGTACGCTTGTTTCATTTATGTGTTTTTCGGGGCCTTTATATGTTAAAACTCTCTAAAAAAAATGTTCAAATTTTTGTGTTCATTCTAATTTCGGAGCTCTTTAATGTAAAAAACTCTAACGTGGAAAATGTTCAAATTTTTGCTACATTTGTTTAAATCATGTCGAATGAAAACGTATGACTTGTTGTTTTGATAAAACTTTGCAAACAAGTTTGAAAATAGGAATGCAACTAAATCATGTGAAATCCTGTAAACTACGACAAACGAATCGAATAATTTTCGAGCTGAGTGTACAACTCCAAATAAAAACTCTCCTAATAATTTATCAGTTGTGTGGAACTGGAAAATGCTTTTCTCCATGTTTTCTCTTCTTGGAGTTGGAGGGGACCTCCGACAAACCTCCTCTAGGATCAGGATTTACGAGTATTTGTGAGTCAGTCTGGCATAAATAATGCATGCCTTTACCGGTGGTCAAAAATGCACTTCTCCAACTGGAGTTGGATTTCTTCTTTTGTTTTAAGCACTCTAACACTTAAAACAAACCTCCCTAAATACTCAGTCTGACTTCTTTCACTTGGAAAATTGCTTTCTTCCTTTTGGAGTGGAGTGGATCCTTGGGTGTTTAAACCTCCGAGATCACTCCAAACGAGTTTGATTAACGTGATCGTCTGTAAATATTATGCATGGCCTTACGGTCAAAAAAATGCACTCTCCACAGGGGAGTGGATTCACTCTTTTGTTTTAAGAGTGTAAGAAAATATAGAATCTATAATTTTTTCTATATATTCCAAAATTTAAACAGAATTTTATTATCCACTTTATAATGCTTTAAATTGTATTAATATTAATTACATAACTGATATTAAACTATTGAATTTGAAAGTTTCGCAGTTGTTATTTTGATAAAACTCTTGAAAAAACAAGTTTAAAAGTAGCAATGCAAGTAAATCATAGCAAATCAAGTACACTATGACAAATAAATAATTAGATTTGGTTTGAGCTGATGTTAAGAAAAATATAAAATCTATAATTTTCAAACAGTATTTATAAAAGTATGCATTTACAAATTTTTATTAATATTAGTTATAAATTTGATATTAAACTATATTAAGGTTCTATAGTTTGTTTTCCGATAGTTATTATACTGTAAATTTGATTTGAAATGTAATTTTTACATTGTTTTTAACATAAAATTTTCGATAACAAAGTTCAAATACGTGATTAATTTTAATCTAGATCTTATCACTAATTCAGAGTAGAAACAAACAATTTTGTTAATAAAATGAAGAACTCATAAAAAGGTATAGATATGCATTCTTAAAATAAAGTTTATTGAAATTTTTAAAAAACAGAATTTATAAAAAGGCTCTACTTTTTTGTTCTACTCCTATATCCCTTGATTGCAAGGCGTCTGTCCCAAATTTCCAAAACGAATCTGTTTCATTTTTCGATTGCTCAGCCGCAATCCTTTTTAATGAACCCAAAGTGGCAGAGACTGCGTCGAGTTCGTTTGATAAAGTCGTAACGTTCACTTTAGGTATAGCTTGTTTTGAAACAAGAAATTTGATCAAGATCTATATTTAAAAAAGTGAAATGATATTTGTGTTGTGCAACTCGTGTTTTTTTTTCTCTAAAAATAGCTACTAAATTGTGTTGCTTAAAATAGGTTTGTCTAATATTAATATTATTACGCCAATAAAACCTATGGTTTCACCGAAAAATAACAAAAATATACTTGCATTATACTTGCATATACTTGCATTGTGTATATTCAATATTAAAAATAGGTTTAAAAAGTACCAAAATTTTTTTCTAAATTGATCACACCTCGTTTTGATAAAAAAAAAAGAACCACACACACACAACGTATTTTGGTTGTTTACACTTGATTGAATTTTTTCTTATTACTCTCCAATATTAAAATTATGTGTTAATAGAAAACTTTTTAATTGTTTCACATTTTCTTAGTTATTTTTTAAATTATCATTTTACAATTGTCAAAAAAATCATTATCCATTGATTATTAACTGTTATCATAAGATTTTTTTTTTGTATATTTTTGTTGTTAGTAAATGGTACCAATGCGTCCTTGCCATTTTTGAAAACATTTTTTTCTCGACTTCGGAAAGTGTCACAACGAGTTGTGAGGTTTTTGTTTTTATTTCACACTGGTTAATTGTAAGTATATAATTGATTTAAATTGTTCTGTGTTGCAAATGTGTTTTAAATTGTGAGTTGCAAATATAAATGTATATTTCAGCGAAAATATTAATTATTACTTCATTAACGTAAATGTTAGTTTCAGCCTTATCAGCAATAATATAACTTACGATTTCATCAACTAAAGTGTTAATTAAAACTTCATAACGATCTTATCATCGATCTCATTCCTTGGTCACAACTCTATTAACAAAAATTTTAATTGTTACAATTTCAACAACAAAAATACAAGTTAGAACATTATTAAATGAAGTATAATTTACCACTTTATCAATTAAAACATTAATTACAACTTTATGAGGGAAACATTGGTATTAGTCAAACTTCATCTATAAATATACAATTTGTAGTAGCGTCATATATGAACATTTATTAGTAACAACTTCATCAATGAATATATTACCCACAACTCCATCAATGAAAACATCAGTTTCAGTAAAAATTTCATCAAAAAATATCAGTATATTAGTAAGAACTTCATCAATGAAATATCAGTATAAGTTACAACTTCAGCATTGAAAATATCAGTATTGGTTACAACTTCATCAATGAAAACATCAGTATTTGTTAGAACTTCATCAATGAAAATATCTTTATTAGTTACAATTTCATCGATAAAAACATCAGTATTAGTAAGAACTTCATCAATGAAATATCAGTATAAGTTACAATTCAGCATTGAAAATATAAGTATTAGTTACAACTTCATCAATGAAAATATCAGTATTAGTTACAACTTCAGCAATGAAAAATCAGTATTAGTTACAACTTAATCAATGAAAACATCAGTATTAGTTACAACTTCATTAATGAAAATATAAATAAAAATTCATTTATTAATGCAATAATTTGAAACTCATCAATGAAAATATAAACAAAAATTCATTTAATAATACAATAATCTGAAATTCATCAACGAAAACATTACTTACAATTCCACCAAACCAACACATAAGCTTCCCACAGAAATGAAGTCGCCCCAACAATTTCCGGATCACTGCAACTTTTCCGAGGGACCATTCCGGGCAAAATTAAGGAACATGGGACACGGGGCTAACGAACCACTACCACAGGAAGCGTATATACTATGTAAATGAAGTACAACTTCCGCGGTGCAGTATCCACACTGTACAAATACTTGTGCTTGCGGTGGCATGATGCTATTTAAAGTGGGAGGGATGTAATAGTTCTGATTATTGAGAAGTTTTCTTCTTTTTGGGATGTTATGAATGCAGATTTGTTCGTAGGAGGGAGTTTGTTTGCTTAATTATTCGTTTTTCATCTTGTGGGTTGGAAGTTTTTAATGCTTTGTAAGATATTCAGATTGTTGGAAGTTTTTTTGGTTGCTTGGGTGGGTGGTATTTTTTAAAAGATTAGATTGGTAAAACTTAAATTAATATTCCAAATTTTGGCCAAAATTCTATATTGCATATTAGGATATGATTGTTAGTTATTGGATTTATGGTTTGTTGGTATTTGAAATGTTGAATTTCAAATTTTGGCCTAAATTCTATTCTTAATTCTATTACATTTAAAGATATAATTTTTAGTTATTAGATTTGTTGTTTGTTAGCATTTGTAATGTTGAATTTCAAACATGTATTTTAATTTATGTACAATGAACTTATGTTTCAGGCATTTATTGGTAAAAGAAATGCCGAATAAATATAAATTTCTTCTCGAGCCTTGATTTGTGAACCCACGTAACAATACAAAGGACCAATCGCATGAACGGCAAGAATGAAAGCTGGAAGAAATAACGTCACCTGAAACGATCCGATTACTGAAAAGAATAAAGCAAATATTTTTAGCACATAATACGCTATATATTCGAATATTAAAAATAATCAATTAATAAGCGAATACCAAATGAGTTAGCTATTATAATTAAAAAAAAAAGGCCACTAGAAAAAACTCCGAAACCAGAGTTCCTTCAAACCTCCATTCTCAAATAATCTACATTTCAGAACGTACAAAAGATCAGCAGACCCTATCCAAACCAATATCTTACATCCAATGCTCACGCAAGCTAAACGTTCCAACTGAAGAAACTGCAGCAATTTCTTGCGTTTCACACCCAACGAAAACATGACGAGAAAGCGACCAGCAAAGAACCATACGATTGTGAGAATGAGAAAAGGGTGGAATAAACGTTATTTTAAAAGTCCGGTTTTACCATGTTACAGTTTTTTTTAGTAACAGAAAATGGAAATGTATCTCTTGATTAAGTTTTATCTTTAAAGCTTTATGGAAACTTTTCGATCAACAGAAGAAGAAGAAGAAAGAAAAGAAAAAAGTTAAGAAAAGAAAAAAAGAAAAGAGAAAAAAAGAGAAAAGAAAGAAAAGAAATTAAAGAAAGAAAAGAAATTAAAGAAAGAAAGAAAACTTTCATTTTCAAACAGAACATATTGACTGCCATACTCACGAATCCCATCCCTACTACCATTTAAAAAAATTTAGTAAATATATCCAAAAAATTAAATATTATGTAATCATAACTAAATTTATATGTTTAAAGTATATTATAAGTAAATTTATTCAAATTATTTACATTATTAGAACTTTCCAAACTTATATTTCTTGCCAGTTTCGAAATTTTAATAATTCTAAAGTAATAGAAAATTTGTGTGCTACTATAAGTTAAATAAAAAAACATCTAAAAAATAGAGTATGGAGTGTAATTACAATCTAAAAGATTGTTTCTTTAAGTCGATGCAGTTTTCTTGTCACTCACAATCAAAACACATTTGCAAAAGAAATTCATTATTGTAAATTTGTCTAACGTCAATCCATGAAGCTATGGAATAACTACATGAAAAAAATAGTAACCCACAAATATTTTTGGCATGAGTAAATAATAAATTTGAATAGCTGTTTACTGCGCACTGTAAAGGGTGCGGGTTCGATTCCCTCCTTTGCCATGGGTTTACTTTCCTTTCTCTGTGACAGTTAAAAATTATTTTTGTGTCAGTCTTACTTGACGAAGGCTTATATAAGGCGGATCTCTGAAGCACACAAGCCGGAATATAAATGTATGAACCCCGTACCCTGTTCTAAATAAATAAAATCTGGTTAAAAACATAACATCTTTCATTCTTTCCCATCTACAGTAAGAATCCCCACCCATCCCTTCCCCTTCTCCCCAAATTGTTTGCTGAATCTAATTACTCGACGTTTTAGATGAGTAATTTTCCGTCTGTCGGGAAAATCCATTTAATACCCTAATGTCTTCTCCTGTGCATGTCGCAGATAAAGTGGAATTTCTTTTGTTCAAGTCAGTATGTCTTCATCCTGCAATTTACCAGGAGCTGCAGCAATTTTCGCTGAGGATAGTGTTTGCCATCTGTCGGTACTTTGACTCTAATTGTTGTTGTGAGCACACGATTGTTAGTTTTTTAATGTTTGAAAGACATTTTAAGTTTTGGGGATTTGACGTGGTGTGTTGTTTTCTTATATCTAAAAAGACGATCTATTATATGTGAAGCTGTGGGAGATTTGATTGTACACTGTAAAGAAATTCTGTTAAAAATTACGGCGCATTTTGCTGTTACTTTTTTTTATATCACAGTGTTTTAATGTTTGTTTTAGAGCAAATGGGGTTTTCTTAGCGTACAGAGTCACATGAACAACTTACTCTATTAGCATATCACAGAGTTTTAAATATTTTACAGCAGTTTTCTTAGCGTACAGGGTCACATGAACCAGTTACTCTATTAACACAGTGTTTTAATGATTGGTTAACAGCAGTTTTCTTAGCGTACAGAGTCACATGAAGAACTTACTCTTTTAGCACATCACAGTGTTTTAATGTTTGTTTTACAGCCGTTTTCTTATAGTACAGATAGAGTCACATGAAGAACTTACTCTTTTAGAACATCACAGTGTTTTAATGTTTGTTTTACAGCCGTTCTCTTATAGTACAGATAGAGTCACATGAAGAACTTACTCTTTTAGCACATCACAGTGTTTTAATGTTTGTTTTACAGCCGTTTTCTTATAGTACAGATAGAGTCACATGAAGAACTTACTCTTTTAGAACATCACAGTGTTTTAATGTTTGTTTTACAGCCGTTTTCTTATAGTACAGATAGAGTCACATGAAGAACTTACTCTTTTAGCACATCACAGTGTTTTAATGTTTGTTTTACAGCCGTTTTCTTATAGTACAGATAGAGTCACATGAAGAACTTACTCTTTTAGCACATCACAGTGTTTTAATGTTTGTTTTACAGCCGTTTTCTTATAGTACAGATAGAGTCACATGAAGAACTTACTCTTTTAGAACATCACAGTGTTTTAATGTTTGTTTTACAGCCGTTTTCTTATAGTACAGATAGAGTCACATGAAGAACTTACTCTTTTAGAACATCACAGTGTTTTAATGTTTGTTTTACAGCCGTTTTCTTATAGTACAGATAGAGTCACATGAAGAACTTACTCTTTTAGCACATCACAGTGTTTTAATGTTTGTTTTACAGCCGTTTTCTTATAGTACAGATAGAGTCACATGAAGAACTTACTCTTTTAGCACATAACAGTGTTTTAATGTTTGTTTTACAGCAGTTTTCTTAGCGTACAGAGTCACTTGACCAACTTACTCTATAAGCACATCACAGTGTTTTAATGTTTGTTTCACAGCAGTTTTCTTAGCGTACAGAGTCACATGAACAAGTTACTCTATTAGCAAATCCCAGTGTTTTAATGTTTGTTTTACAGCAGTTTTCTTAGCGTACAGAGTCACATGAACAAGTTACTCTATTAGCATTTAAACAGAGAAAGCGGTTGCATCCAATAACTGTCAGTGAAGGAGTGAAGCATAAGCTTTCCCCGGTACCACACTATCAATTTAATATCATCTGTAAATTCGCAGCACAGGTTGTTAGCCTCATTTTTGCTATTATACTGTGATGGTAAATTGAAAGGTTTTTTACAGTGTATATGAAGGTGCATCAATGGGACTAGTATTAAAAATATATTGCGAATGAGTGTGAGGTCAAAGAGTATTCACTTAATTCTGTTTTCAGTCAGTTTTGACTTAAATTTCAATTCAGCTTTGACTTTATTGGACAAAACTGCCACATTTCGATTATTTTCAAAATTTTTATCAATACAATAAGTTTGTTGGTGCTGAAACGACTTTATTTTTGTGTTTAAAGTACCTTTTTCCTGATTTTAATGTGCCGTGGTTTTTTTTAATGCAATACTTGCGTACCAAAATTCATATCTAATTAAAAATTATTTTACGAAAATAACTAACTTTTTTTGATGAAATGTTCAGTATGACATTTCGAAACTGCATTTTTTCCGTGTTGTTTACGTCTTTTTTTATATCTAACACTCTAAATTCTAGCCAAAATTAGGTTAATATGATCTTGAACGAGTACACCAAAATAATCACGCTATATATGATACATAGAAAGCATCTGAAATTGAAGCAGACTACATCCTGAATCTTTTAAATACCCATCTATCTCTGCTGCATTCTTGCTAACAAAACAAGACGTTTTTAACCCAGCTCCATAGTTAAATTGAATACTTAAAAAAACTAGGAAAACAATTGATATTTTTTTGTTCTAATGCCCACACAAATATTCAAACTCACTTTTATTTACAAAAACAAGAACAAAAAACTCCGAAGCACTTTTTACCATTTAAATGAGTTTGACTTTTCCAGGAAGCACCACTTAGCATTATTCCCAAATCAAAGCCGAATCCCAACTCCTTGGCGACACCTTTTTTACGCCTTCCCCCTATCCCCGCCAAGTGGATGGAAGCAAGGAGCCCCAGCGAGGAAAATGTCGCTTGACATCGAAATTGAATTCAAATGCACTTGAAAAATCTAATCAAGAAGCTTTCTTCTTGGCCGCAAAACTGAAAATCACAGGGAAGTTGCAGGTTAGGAAGGGAGTTGGGTTGTTCCTTGAAAATGGTCGCTTCATTTTGTTGTTATTTCCAAACATGTCTTTAATAGACTTTTATTTTTATGAAGATTTTCAGGCATATCCCTTAGATGAGTGCTGAACAGCAATAAAAATATTTTCAAACGGATTCTGAAGGAGTTTAAGTCCAGATACCAGATTTAAAAACAAAATCATTTTCACATCAGTAAGGAAAGAAGTTGCGGATGATAAGGGTTAATGCAAATGGAAAAACGGCTGTAGTTTTGCCGAAGATATTACGACAAGCCTTGGACATCAAAATTTATATCAATGTTAGTTTAGTTTAGCCAATGCCCGTCGGTGGCGGTTGAGCCATTAGACGGCAAGCCTCCCAGTAGCTTGAAACCAAGTCAGGAGAGAGGTGTTGAAGTCCAATACACGACGACAAGTGGCCAGCAACCATTCTTTCAGACGTGCAGAGCGGGCAAATGTCCGTGTAATTTATATCAATGTGAAGACCAAGAATACTTCGGCTTAGATACTACAAGATTTTTTATAGTCTAGAAACTGATAATAAAGCAGGATTAAATCAGCGCCATCTAGCAATAAATTTTATTTGAGGTTGCTAATGCTTATGCGTCGGATGATTACAATTACATTAGCCCCTTTTAATAGCTGTTTTCATATGCATACCAATCAAGTAATTTTAGTATTTTAGAACCATCATCTTCTGTACTCTTCAAACAATCAATCGAAGAAATTACTCATTCTAAAATTTTAGGAAGATAATTGATTCAATTTTATGAAAAAAAGATCTTTTTAATTAAAAACTCATAAAATTCTTCCGAAATTCAAAGGCTGATTTAGTAACAAAGATCTCACAAATGATGACAAAGACAGGAGTATTTTTATTTAAAAAACACACTGGTTAAAAAGCACTAAGTATATCCACAGATGCTGTTTCTTTTTTAACATCCTAATCCATAAGAAACAAAAGAAGACACAGTCACAGTGTTTTTAACAAGTTTTGACAGTTTCAAACAACAATAAAACCCTTAACAGCGTATAAATCGACAGAGAAGTACGAAGAAAAAACACTGATAATAAAGCAGGAGAAAACAATACAACTCAACATGAAATAAACGAGAATGGATGAGGGGGTGGTAAAAATGTATCTTTTAAGGAACTCGTTGAAGACAGATGAAAACTTCAGTTTTAAGATGAGAGGAAAGAGTGGTAAGTGCATAAAACTGATTGATGTAATAAAAAAGCCGATGCGAAGAAGGCAGTCACCCAAATTGCTTGAGATTTAATCCTTTGCTTAACTTTGTGGAGTTTTTTTTGTCTAGTCTTGATTTTGATTCTTTTTGAAGAGGGTTTTTAATGTTTTTTCTCTTAAAGTTTTATAATTTCCACTTTTGTTAAGGATTTTTTGTAATACATATATAAAGTGCGTCACCCATATTGAAACAAGATACTGCAATTTCAAACAGTGAACAGTATAACGTTTTTGAGTTTGAAACACTGCTTGATGCAACATTAGAAATACGTAAGCGAGTCACTTCTAACAGTAAACGTTTTTATAGAAAACGCACCTATCTAAAATCAAGTCTGATTAGGAGGGAAACAAAACTATTGCTTTATAAAACTTTGATAGCGCACCTATCACATATCAGCATGAAACGCGGGCGATAAAAGATAAAATAATCCCGATAGTTTTTGAAAGAAAGATACTGTGGAGTATTTTGGGAGGTGTAAAATGTGGCGGTGTATGGAGAAGAACAAATTCGGATTTTTCTGAGGTGACCGGGGGTTAATTTTCCCACCAGGTGGGAGGTAGATTTTTTTTTTACAATTTGTCTGTTAAAAACAGTTTTGACGTCACAATTTTAGATTATTTATATAAAATAACATATTTTCTCTGTACAGTTTACGATGTTTTTCTGGCACACCAGCCGACAGATTTTTTTTTCTGTGTAATAACAGAATTTTTTGCAGTGTAGTGGCCTGAGAAAGGGAGAAAAGATCCAAATTATTCTCATTAACACATTATACAACTAAAACAATGGACTTTTTAAAAATATTTTTTAATAATCCGTCTCTTCAGTTGATATCAAAATCAAGTCTTGTTATGCCTACACTGTAAATAATTTTGGTGTATCTTCACGCCAAAAATGGTGGCAACAAAGTAGCCACCAAAAGTGGTGTAAGGAAACACCAAAAGTAATCGGTGTAATGAAACACCGATAATTGACTGGTGTGTTGAAACACCACATTTGGTGGCTACTATCTGTTGCCACCATTTTTGGTGTGATGAAACGCTCCCATTGATTTGGTGTACGTAAACACCTAATGACCTAACATTGTGTTCTGGTACTGATTTCAGAATCAAAAGGATAAAAAGGTTATTTTTAAAAAACACTTTTTGGTGTAAACTGATTTCTTACAAATCCTGAACAACAGACATTTTGTAATGTTAAAAATAGCTAATTTTGTAACTTGAGTTGATTTGCGACTTGGGTTGAACTCAACGAAGATACCTTTATCCATGCTACAAAAGATAAAATGAAAATGTACACGTATTATACAAAAACATAACTCAAACAAAATTAATGTTTAGAACTATTTAACGTAAATTAAAGATATCAATAGGGTGGCCAGATATTGTTTAATTTGTTGCTCAACTATCTATATAGCTATAAAATTGTGCAATTAAACTCTGTTTAACTGTTTTATAGTAAATAGGTTTTTTTATAGTATAGTAAAATAGTTTTTTAAAACAAAACGTAAATAAAATATCATTTATGAAAGTGTAATGATGATTTCATTATCGAAAAGTTAATCACTGAAATAATTCAAATATCAATAAGCTAAATGACTTACGGGAAAGTACTGTAATTATACTTTTCATTTCAATATATTTTAATCATATATACTAGCGCACAAAGATATAAACTTAACTCTAATTTTCGCGTTTTAACCAGAATCGCTAATATTGAAATTTTAGTTAAATTATTCAGTTATCTATATAAAGAATAAATATATTTGTTCCGCTTACTTTGCATTTTCGGCAAATACAAACACGATTTACCATCATCAAAATCAAACTCATGCTGTTGTTTAGGGCTAACTGAATGCAAACACACATACAATCATTTAAAAGTAATAACTGCAAGCTGAAATAAGTTTTCTATCCAGCAATTTTTAAAATAAGACTAAACCATGCACATCACGAATAAATTATCAAAACACAGCTCTAATTTTCCCGTTACTACCAAAGAATTGCTAGATTGGCTCGATCTGTAACACCAAATTTGGTGTTTCGTTTACAAAATGTCGTCGAAAGGCTACATTCTTGGTGTATGTTAACACCAATTTTGTCATAAGTTTAAATAAAAACCCTTTTGAGTGAATGATAACATCTATGTTGGTGCTGACACCACAAGTCGTGTATATTTACACCTTATATAGCATTTCATAAACCCAAAACAAGTGTAATAATACTCCCTTGTTTTTACAGTGTATGACTATCCCATCACAACAGCCCAACATCGTAAACTGCCACCGATAAGCCTACACGATCCCAATCACCAGCGGCCGACACACGCTTTGTTTAAAGGCAGACCATCAAACAATGCATGTATCGGCCGTCCCTATCAAAACATCGTCCCCCTAACAATGCAACCTGACATCCGCATAACAATGGTGGCACGACAAAAGACTCACAAACAAACTGTTCCAACAAAATGGAACTGCATGCTAATTGTCGCCGACATAAGAATCAATATTTGCTCTTAGAATAATCTCCGCATGAGCTGCGCTTCGGGATTTAAAGCCAAAATTTAATTACCGGGGCACTAAGCCCCTCGTGTGCGCTTGTACGAGGCCCCTTTTAATGGAGCCATGAATGCAGGCGATTGCACGGATTTCGTAATCGGATGATGGCGAGCATCGGTTTTGGTGGGGCGAATTTCGGATGTCATGGGATGGGAATTAAGGGAATATTTCTGAAAAGTTTGATGGTTTAATGGTGTCGTGGTTCCCTTGTCCGGTATGCATATCAATTTAGTACTGCACTCTTAAAACAAAAACTTAACGGTTGCGTTGGGTGCCTATTCAGGTGTTGGCTCGTCACTTGACTGTTGTTCTAAAATACGACGCCCGTCGCCAATAGCCCTCGTGTAGCTCTAGTGCGACGATAATTCAAACCTAACCTTAAAACAAAAGAGTGAAATCCACTCCTGTAGGCAGGGCCAGATCAAGGAACTCTCGGGCTAGGAGGCACAACTAATTTTAGGGGCCCCTTTACGGAAAATTTTGTGTATGATTTCCAGTAATGATTATGCGAAACGACCTATGTATCAGATTCTTGCAACAATTTTGTAGGCTTCCTGATATACATGGTTTAAAACAACCACGTTAGGTCAATTTTTTTTTAGTCGAAATTGAGCACAAAACAAAGTTAAGTATCAGATTTTTTTTTTAGTTACCGATGTTTTGGAGATTTACAGCATTTAGCATAATAGAAAGTAAAATTTAGGGGCCCTAGGCCCGGGCCTAACAGTCCTTATGGAGGAACAGGCCCTGCCTATAGGCGAAGTGCACTTTCGACACTGGAAAGGAGTAAAAATTAACCAGGACTGAGTTAAAATCGCTCGTTTGTTTTAAGAGGGTACGAATGATATTTATTAGAAGAAAATATATTTGATACAACTTACATACGCCTAACTCTTTGCAACACCTAACTTTGTATATTCAAATAGCTCGAATTTTCATTGTTTGAAAGCTCTGGTATCATCTGCGCCACTTGTCCGCAGTTCAAATTTCAAAGCGTAGGGGACTGTGGTGTAGATCCTGTCGTAAGTTGAACTAAACAAAAGAGTGAAATCCACTCCTATAGAAAAGTACATTTTCGACACTGGAAAGAGTGAAAATTAACTCAGACTGAGTTAAAAAAGCTCGTTTGTTTTAGGAGTGTACATGTGTCAGACACATTTGAGAGAAAAACCAACATTCACAGTTTTCTTTTTGTACGAAAGCCAGGAGTGGCGATTGAATGGACGAGCCTTCTTGATATAGCTCAGACGAAATTGGGATAATATGACTTTTGCAGTTGAATTATAAATGCAAGATGCTGTCGATCCCATAGAAGAATTTCCCACTACAGTTCTTCTTTTAAAAATTTAGTAAAGGAAAATATCTGTATAGAAATCTCTCTCTGGACTTGAGTATTTTTCTATATATTTAGGATATTCCCCTTCCCCTAATATATTTAGGAGGGAGAGGGTGGGGTGTAGGTACATATATATTCCAGCTTGTGTGCTTGATCAGAGACCCACTTTATAAGCCTTAGTCAAAAAAGACAGGAACAAAAGAGTTTTTACTGTCACAGCAAAAGGAAGTACACCAAGGGGGAAGGCGGGAATCAAGCCTACACTCGTTACAGCGCGCAGACTGCAGGCGTCCAAACCACTCGGCCATCCGGGCCCCATCCCATAGAAGAATTTCTCACTACAGTTCTTCTTTAAAAATTTAGTAAAGGAAAAAAACCTGTATAGAAATATCTTTCTGGACCTAAGCCTTTTTCTATATCTATTTAGGATAATCAATTTCCTTTATATTTAGGAGATCCCCTATAAATTTAGTGATTCAGTTTAAATACATGAGAGAATGCATTCCTTGACAAGACGCCTTACCTGGAATTAAAACCCAGTTAAACTCGTTGACAAATGATTATCAAACCTGTAGATGATGATGTCAACTGATGGTCGTCTTAATAGTTTGATTTTAACTTTATCAATGTTTTATTGTTAAAGTTTAACAGGCGAGAGCAAAAAATAAAAATATATAATTCCTTTAAATTCAAGAAATATACATAGCTATTGTAATTTAGAATGACCAGACATACAAAATTCTTTCTTCGATTCTTTTTTTAAATCGTGCGTTGTTCAATGTAAATTAAGTTGCTTTTTTTATGGATTTGTTGCTATGAAATTAAACTTTTAATTGCAAATAATAAGAATCAAAATCTTTTTAAGTACCATTATCATTACGTTCGCGTTAAGTAAAACGCATTGAAATTCAATGAGGTTAGAATTTATATTACAGATTTTGAACGTATACACACTTTTATATAACTCAGACCAAAATTAATATTTAAACGTAAAGTATTGTTCCTTGTTTAATTTTTTTTTCTCAATTGGGCTGCATAATTGGCGGTCAAGAATTTGCTGACTCGGCATATTCCCCAGAACTGAGAGCCATTTTTTGCACCATCTATTCGGCTCTCGCTACCAATTTTGACGCGCAGATCACAATGAATCTGAGCTCTCTGTGAATGTTAAAGGGTGCCGAGTTTCAATTTTGCTGAGAGAACCCAAGCCAAATGGGCCGATCTTTTGCATGACACATAATCTTATGACATGCGTGTCCAGGATTTTCCCATCCAGAAAATCCGACGACTCAGCCTGAAAAATTAAAAAAGTTTAAGTTAAAAAAATATGTAAAAACGAGTAGGAACAATTTTTAAAGCTGGGTTAAATATTGAGACATATTGAAAAAGCATGTAGTGCTGCCATCTAACGAATAATTATTCTACCAAATTCTACCCATTAAATGCAATCATTTGATGATGCTGTGTTGGGAAAACCGGCTAGTTTTCTAAAGACGAAAAATTAAATAAATAAAAGAACCCTCAAATAAAAATTTTGAAAAAAATATATTAACAAAGTTTTCTATTGATTAATGCAAAGTGCAATTAATTTATTTTTTAATTTGAGTGCAATTTATTTATTTTTTATTTAGCTACCTACAACTTGAAAGTTTTGGGAAAATTTGAGACATTTTGAACAAGTATGTTGTGCTGCCATCTAACGAATAACTAATTTACTAAATTCTACCCAATAAATGCCATTATTTGATGAGATTGTGTGTGTGGCGAAGACCGGTTAGTTTTCTAAAGAAGAAAAAATATATAAATAAAAGAATTCGTAAATAAAAAAATGCTTGAAAAAACATAGACGAAAAAAGTTTTCAATTGATTTTTTAATTAGAAAATGGAAAAAAAATTCAAGTTAAAATTTTTTTAATACGAGTAAGAACAATTTAAAAGTGGGATTAAAAATTGAGACATTTTGAACAAGTGTGTAGTGCTGCCATCTAACGAATAACTAGTTTACTAAATTCTACCCAATAAATGCAATCATTTGAGGAGATTGTGATGGAAAACATGTTAGTTTTCTAAAGATGCAAGTTTTCTATTTGGCCTTAAGTTGGTAATGAACCATTAGAGCTTGCCAACTGGTGACTTGATTCATATGTCGCCCACAAATATATTTGTTAAGTTGGTGTTGTTATGCTGTCTTCAGAGCTGTTTTTGTATTTTTTCTTTCTGCTGAATAAATTTCCAATATTCCAACATGGTTGAGTATACTACAAAGTGTTTCCTTACTTTCCTTAAGTTCATTTCTAACTATGAACTTGTTTTCGAAGTAATTTAAACCTACTCGCAAAGGTTGATAGAGTTAATATATGGCAACTTGGTATTTATTCAAGAAAAAATATTTCAAGTTTCAAAATCAATTTTTTTACGTGCTTTATCGAACACTTTTTTTTTATATAATTTTATGCTTAAAGAAATAAACCTCCCTCCTTTTTCATTTTAAATGTTTATTAGTATTTTCAGTAAATATGTATCGTTACAATCTTAATAAAAAAAACAACATATCTTATTTTTTCGTTAATAAAATTCTTACAAAACATCAATTTTTACACATTGCAACTGTTTAATACGACATAGCAATTGCCGGATTTTTTCAAACGTTGAAATCGTGTTTACATTTAAATTTTGTTGCTTTTAGAAATCTTAAATGGAATAATCATGGAAAGTTCACGTATACAGTTATCGTATCGTGTGAGGACTACATAGGAAATGTCACGAGAATTCTTTATCCCATTTTGGTAAGTTATATATTTGTTAAGTGGGGGGGGGGGGGGATAAGGTATTGGTCATCACGTTCTTCAACAGTGAAAATGGTTTCCTCTTTGAAAATATAAATACAAATTTTTTTAACTTAGAAGGTCAAAATCTATTTTTTAAAGTAAAATGTTTTTAATTAGCTTTGTTAAGCATGTTTAGTAAAGTTAATTGTCTTTTTCGCAAAGAAATGCGAAAGTTTTATTAGTTTTAGAAAAACTTTAAACGGTCATTGATTAAAGTCTATTTAGTGTTATTTATTTACACAAGAATATTTTTTATATAGACATTTAAACATCAATCAAGTACTTTTCATAAAAATAAAACAATTTAAAGTTATTATCTTACAATACCACTAGATGGCAGCACCATTTTAAAAGAGACTGCTAGTTTTAAACTATCTGGTAACTTTACTACTAGATGGCAGAACGAACGTTTTACGTGTAAACCCCTAATATATTATTATATTTTTCTCCGGTGTATTTTATTTATACAGCGTTTTGTATAGACCAGCCCCCGCTCTAATAAGATTGCCGCTTTGTTTATTAGGCATGGTAAGGGTATGTACTGTTACTCGATACGCATTGAAAAGTTCATATAATTTTCATATGGCTGCATTTATTATTGACAAGATTCATTCTTGAATTAAATATAAAAAAATATATTTTAATGCAAATTTAGTCAAGAAGTTGACAAGTTAGATCAGTCAACAACTTACATGTACACCTCATTTGCTTATAAGAAACTTAAAAATATATATAAGGAATATTTATGGATATTTTTATTTTATAATTTCGTAAACATATAAACGTTTTTTTTTTATGATTTTGAAATATTTTAATTATTATTATTTTCCTTCAAAATTCAAAAAGTAAAACTCATAATGTCTCTAATCTTTTCCTAAAATATTGCATTTTAAAAACCATTAAGTTTTTAGCTTCCACACTTCGTTTATAACGTAAAAAGTTTAAGGTTTTATAATCGTGCAGTCCGTCCGTCTGTCTGTCACCCACTTTCACAGAAAGAACCTTAAAGTCTCACAAACAAGTGGGATACGTCATTTTGAAGCAAAAAATCAGCTTAGCTACATTCCAAATTTCATTAAAAAAGTTTATTTAAAATTTAAATAACTAAAAAATTTATTCTACATTGAAGCTACATGCAAATTCCATTTTTATTCAATATTTTCACTGTTGCCATGACATCAAACGAACGAGAAACTTTTTTTTAAAACAAAAATAAAATTCTTTAAAAAATATTTATTTTTGTAATAATTCAATTTGGATTGTTGTAATAGCACAATGAAGTTATTTTGAAGGTTCATTATACATGAAGAAAGATGCATAAAAAATATGCAAATTTTCGCTTTTATTTTTAAAGCAACAATTTCACTAATTTATTTTTCGAAATGTAAACTTGTGACTGCAAAAAGAAATGTATTAAAAAAATCCATCACTATTCTTCTAAGTTAAAAAAAATTAGCAAACGATAAAGCTTATAAAATCTGCAAAAGAAGATTAAATAAAATTGTTAATTTTTGCTTATAAAAGTTTGAATTAGAACTAGCCAAAGGCCCAGTTTGGCGAATTTCTTTTTGTGATGTTAGTGTGTTTCCAGTTGAGCGTAAAATGTTGTGTGGAAGCGGTGTAAGTGACAGATTCTGTAACAAACCAACTTGTTTGAATTACTAAAACAATTGAATTGGTTATAATTGTTTTGCAGAAATATTGTTTTTAGCAATATCTTCTAACTGCTTAGTTCCATAAAAGCCCTTTTACAACTTCTTAAAACTGTGGGTTCTAAAAATTGTGTGTTAATATGTTGCAGCAAGAACTGAAATTTCAAACATTTACTAAGAAACACAATATTTACCTATAAATCGTGAGAGATGCAATTCTTAAGAAACAAGACCTTATAATGGAATTCAAGTTTCTGCATTTAAAGGTGCATCTGCAAAGAGTAAAATATCAAATTGTAATTTTTTCAATTTTACTTTTGAATACAGACAAAGATTTTAAATAATTCATAAATATTTACCTCTTAATCGTTAGATGCGAGTTTTTCTACGTAAACGTCCTCCCACCCCTGACCCGCAGACTCTCTCTCTCTCTACCTGAAAAAGAGAGCTGCAAGAAAGGAGTTAGTAGTAAAATGGAAAAGAATAAAAAGAAACAATGAAAATTCATACCACTTCTCGGTACGTTTCACCTTTGATTGAAGATTTGTATGAACTCCTTCAATAGAGAGAGTCCCAGGACTTTACGTATAATTTGAAATAAAATAGCATCTGAAAATGAAAGAATAAGGATTTTAATTACAAGTATTTGACATTATTTATCAAATATGTTGCAGCAAGAACTGAAATTTCAAACATTTATTAAGAAACACAATATTTACCTATAAATCGTGAGAGATGCAATTCTTAAGAAACAAGACCTTCCAATGGAATTCAAGTTTCTACATTCAAAGGTGCACCTGCAAAGAGTAAAATATCAAATTGTAATTTTTTTCAATTTTACTTTTGAATACAGACAAAGATTTAAATCATTCATAAATATTTACCTCTTAATCGTTAGATGCGGGCTTTTCTACGTAAACGTCCTCCCACCCCTGACCCGCAGACCCTCTCTCTCTACCTGAAAAAGAGAGCTGCAAGAAAGGAGTTAGTAGTAAAATGGAAAAGAATAAAAAGAAACAATGAAAATTCATACCACTTCTCGGTACGTTTCACCTTTGATTGAAGATTTGTATGAACTCCTTCAATAGAGAGAGTCCCAGGACTTTACGTATAATTTGAAATAAAATAGCATCTGAAAATGAAAGAATAAGGATTTTAATTACAAGTATTTGACATTATTTATCAAATATGTTGCAGCAAGAACTGAAATTTCAAACATTTATTAAGAAACACAATATTTACCTATAAATCGTGAGAGATGCAATTCTTAAGAAACAAGACCTTCCAATGGAATTCAAGTTTCTACATTCAAAGGTGCATCTGCAAAGAGTAAAATATCAAATTGTAATTTTTTTCAATTTTACTTTTGAATACAGACAAAGATTTTAAATAATTCATAAATATTTACCTCTTAATCGTTAGATGCGGGCTTTTCTACGTAAACGTCCTCCCACCCCTTACCCGCAGACTCTCTCTCTACCTGAAAAAGAGTGCTGCAAGAAAGGAGTTAGTAGTAAAATGGAAAAGAATAAAAAGAAACAATGAAAATTCATACCACTTCTCTGTACGTTTCACCTTCGATTTTAGTTTTGTATGAACTCCTTCAATAGAGAGAGTCCCAGGACTTTACGTATAATTTGAAATAAAATAGCATCTGAAAATGAAAGAATAAGGACTTTAATTACAAGTATTTGACATTATTTATCAAATATGTTGCAGCAAGAACTGAAATTTCAAACATTTATTGAGAAACACAATATTTACCTATAAATCGTGAGAGATGCAATTCTTAAGAAACAAGACCTTCCAATGGAATTCAAGTTTCTACATTCAAAGGTGCATCTGCAAAGAGTAAAATATCAAATTGTAATTTTTTTCAATTTTACTTTTGAATACAGACAAAGATTTAAATCATTCATAAATATTTACCACTTAATCGTTAGATGCGGGCTTTTCCACGTAAACGTCCTCCCACCCCTGACCCGCAGACTCTCTCTACCTGAAAAAGAGAGCTGCAAGAAAGGAGTTAGTAGTAAAATGGAAAAGAATAAAAAGAAACAATGAAAATTCATACCACTTCTCGGTACGTTTCACCTTTGATTGAAGATTTGTATGAACTCCTTCAATAGAGAGAGTCCCAGGACTTTACGTAATTTGAAATAAAATTGCATCTGAAAATGAAAGAATAAGGATTTTAATTACAAGTATTTGACATTATTTATCAAATATGTTGCAGCAAGTACTAAAATTTCAAACATTTATTGAGAAACACAATATTTACCTATAAATCGTGAGAGATGCAATTCTTAAGAAACAAGACCTTCCAATGGAATTCAAGTTTCTACATTCAAAGGTGCATCTGCAAAGAGTAAAATATCAAATTGTAATTTTTTTCAATTTTACTTTTGAATACAGACAAAGATTTAAATCATTCATAAATATTTACCTCTTAATCGTTAGATGCGGGCTTTTCTACGTAAACGTCCTCCCACCCCTGACCCGCAGACCCTCTCTCTCTACCTGAAAAAGAGAGCTGCAAGAAAGGAGTTAGTAGTAAAATGGAAAAGAATAAAAAGAAACAATGAAAATTCATACCACTTCTCTGTACGTTTCACCTTCGATTGAAGTTTTGTATGAACTCCTTCAATAGAGAGAGTCCCAGGACTTTACGTATAATTTGAAATAAAATAGCATCTGAAAATGAAAGAATAAGGATTTTAATTACAAGTATTTGACATTATTTATCAAATAAGTTGCAGCAAGAACTGAAATTTCAAACATTTATTAAGAAACACAATATTTACCTATAAATCGTGAGAGATGCAATTCTTAAGAAACAAGACCTTCCAATGGAATTCAAGTTTCTACATTCAAAGGTGCATCTGCAAAGAGTAAAATATCAAATTGTAATTTTTTTCAATTTTACTTTTTGAATACAGACAAAGATTTTAAATAATTCATAAATATTTACCTCTTAATCGTTAGATGCGGGCTTTTCTACGTAAACGTCCTCCCACCCCTTTCCCGCAGACTCTCTCTCTCTACCTGAAAAAGAGTGCTGCAAGAAAGGAGTTAGTAGTAAAATGGAAAAGAATAAAAAGAAACAATGAAAATTCATACCACTTCTCTGTACGTTTCACCTTCGATTTTAGTTTCGTATGAACTCCTTCAATAGAGAGAGTCCCAGGACTTTACGTATAATTTGAAATAAAATAGCATCTGAAAATGAAAGAATAAGGATTTTAATTACAAGTATTTGACATTATTTATCAAATATGTTGCAGCAAGAACTGAAATTTCAAACATTTATTGAGAAACACAATATTTACCTATAAATCGTGAGAGATGCAATTCTTAAGAAACAAGACCTTCCAATGGAATTCAAGTTTCTACATTCAAATGTGCATCTGCAAAGAGTAAAATATCAAATTGTAATTTTTTTCAATTTTACTTTTGAATACAGACAAAGATTTAAATCATTCATAAATATTTACCTCTTAATCGTTAGATGCGGGCTTTTCTACGTAAACGTCCTCCCACCCCTGACCCGCAGACTCTCTCTCTACCTGAAAAAGAGAGCTGCAAGAAAGGAGTTAGTAGTAAAATGGAAAAGAATAAAAAGAAACAATGAAAATTCATAAAACTTCTCTGTACGTTTCACCTTCGATTGAAGTTTTGTATGAACTCCTTCAATAGAGAGAGTCCCAGGACTTTACGTATAATTTGAAATAAAATAGCATCTGAAAATGAAAGAATAAGGATTTTAATTACAAGTATTTGACATTATTTAGCAAATATGTTGCAGCAAGAACTGAAATTTCAAACATTTATTAAGAAACACAATATTTACCTATAAATCGTGAGAGATGCAATTCTTAAGAAACAAGACCTTCCAATGGAATTCAAGTTTCTACATTCAAAGGTGCATCTGCAAAGAGTAAAATATCAAATTGTAATTTTTTTCAATTTTACTTTTGAATACAGACAAAGATTTTAAATATTTACCTCTTAATCGTTAGATGCGGGCTTTTCTACGTAAACGTCCTCCCACCCCTGACCCGCAGACTCTCTCTCTACCTGAAAAAGAGAGCTGCAAGAAAGGAGTTAGTAGTAAAATGGAAAAGAATAAAAAGAAACAATGAAAATTCATACCACTTCTCGGTACGTTTCACCTTTGATTGAAGATTTGTATGAACTCCTTCAATAGAGAGAGTCCCAGGACTTTACGTAATTTGAAATAAAATTGCATCTGAAAATGAAAGAATAAGGATTTTAATTACAAGTATTTGACATTATTTAGCAAATATGTTGCAGCAAGAACTGAAATTTCAAACATTTATTAAGCAACACAATATTTACCTATAAATCGTGAGAGATGCAATTCTTAAGAAACAAGACCTTCCAATGGAATTCAAGTTTCTACATTCAAAGGTGCATCTGCAAAGAGTAAAATATCAAATTGTAATTTTTTCAATTTTACTTTTTGAATACAGACAAAGATTTTAAATAATTCATAAATATTTACCTCTTAATCGTTAGATGCGGGCTTTTCTACGTAAACGTCCTCCCACCCCTTACCCGCAGACTCTCTCTCTACCTGAAAAAGAGTGCTGCAAGAAAGGAGTTAGTAGTAAAATGGAAAAGAATAAAAAGAAACAATGAAAATTCATACCACTTCTCTGTACGTTTCACCTTCGATTTTAGTTTTGTATGAACTCCTTCAATAGAGAGAGTCCCAGGACTTTACGTATAATTTGAAATAAAATAGCATCTGAAAATGAAAGAATAAGGACTTTAATTACAAGTATTTGACATTATTTATCAAATATGTTGCAGCAAGAACTGAAATTTCAAACATTTATTGAGAAACACAATATTTACCTATAAATCGTGAGAGATGCAATTCTTAAGAAACAAGACCTTCCAATGGAATTCAAGTTTCTACATTCAAAGGTGCATCTGCAAAGAGTAAAATATCAAATTGTAATTTTTTTCAATTTTACTTTTGAATACAGACAAAGATTTAAATCATTCATAAATATTTACCACTTAATCGTTAGATGCGGGCTTTTCCACGTAAACGTCCTCCCACCCCTGACCCGCAGACTCTCTCTACCTGAAAAAGAGAGCTGCAAGAAAGGAGTTAGTAGTAAAATGGAAAAGAATAAAAAGAAACAATGAAAATTCATACCACTTCTCGGTACGTTTCACCTTTGATTGAAGATTTGTATGAACTCCTTCAATAGAGAGAGTCCCAGGACTTTACGTAATTTGAAATAAAATTGCATCTGAAAATGAAAGAATAAGGATTTTAATTACAAGTATTTGACATTATTTATCAAATATGTTGCAGCAAGTACTAAAATTTCAAACATTTATTGAGAAACACAATATTTACCTATAAATCGTGAGAGATGCAATTCTTAAGAAACAAGACCTTCCAATGGAATTCAAGTTTCTACATTCAAAGGTGCATCTGCAAAGAGTAAAATATCAAATTGTAATTTTTTTCAATTTTACTTTTGAATACAGACAAAGATTTAAATCATTCATAAATATTTACCTCTTAATCGTTAGATGCGGGCTTTTCTACGTAAACGTCCTCCCACCCCTGACCCGCAGACCCTCTCTCTCTACCTGAAAAAGAGAGCTGCAAGAAAGGAGTTAGTAGTAAAATGGAAAAGAATAAAAAGAAACAATGAAAATTCATACCACTTCTCTGTACGTTTCACCTTCGATTGAAGTTTTGTATGAACTCCTTCAATAGAGAGAGTCCCAGGACTTTACGTATAATTTGAAATAAAATAGCATCTGAAAATGAAAGAATAAGGATTTTAATTACAAGTATTTGACATTATTTATCAAATAAGTTGCAGCAAGAACTGAAATTTCAAACATTTATTAAGAAACACAATATTTACCTATAAATCGTGAGAGATGCAATTCTTAAGAAACAAGACCTTCCAATGGAATTCAAGTTTCTACATTCAAAGGTGCATCTGCAAAGAGTAAAATATCAAATTGTAATTTTTTCAATTTTACTTTTTGAATACAGACAAAGATTTTAAATAATTCATAAATATTTACCTCTTAATCGTTAGATGCGGGCTTTTCTACGTAAACGTCCTCCCACCCCTTTCCCGCAGACTCTCTCTCTACCTGAAAAAGAGTGCTGCAAGAAAGGAGTTAGTAGTAAAATGGAAAAGAATAAAAAGAAACAATGAAAATTCATACCACTTCTCTGTACGTTTCACCTTCGATTTTAGTTTCGTATGAACTCCTTCAATAGAGAGAGTCCCAGGACTTTACGTATAATTTGAAATAAAATAGCATCTGAAAATGAAAGAATAAGGATTTTAATTACAAGTATTTGACATTATTTATCAAATATGTTGCAGCAAGAACTGAAATTTCAAACATTTATTGAGAAACACAATATTTACCTATAAATCGTGAGAGATGCAATTCTTAAGAAACAAGACCTTCCAATGGAATTCAAGTTTCTACATTCAAATGTGCATCTGCAAAGAGTAAAATATCAAATTGTAATTTTTTTCAATTTTACTTTTGAATACAGACAAAGATTTAAATCATTCATAAATATTTACCTCTTAATCGTTAGATGCGGGCTTTTCTACGTAAACGTCCTCCCACCCCTGACCCGCAGACCCTCTCTCTCTACCTGAAAAAGAGAGCTGCAAGAAAGGAGTTAGTAGTAAAATGGAAAAGAATAAAAAGAAACAATGAAAATTCATAAAACTTCTCTGTACGTTTCACCTTCGATTGAAGTTTTGTATGAACTCCTTCAATAGAGAGAGTCCCAGGACTTTACGTATAATTTGAAATAAAATAGCATCTGAAAATGAAAGAATAAGGATTTTAATTACAAGTATTTGACATTATTTATCAAATATGTTGCAGCAAGAACTGAAATTTCAAACATTTATTAAGAAACACAATATTTACCTATAAATCGTGAGAGATGCAATTCTTAAGAAACAAGACCTTCCAATGGAATTCAAGTTTCTACATTCAAAGGTGCATCTGCAAAGAGTAAAATATCAAATTGTAATTTTTTTCAATTTTACTTTTGAATACAGACAAAGATTTAAATCATTCATAAATATTTACCTCTTAATCGTTAGATGCGGGCTTTTCTACGTAAACGTCCTCCCACCCCTGACCCGCAGACTCTCTCTACCTGAAAAAGAGAGCTGCAAGAAAGGAGTTAGTAGTAAAATGGAAAAGAATAAAAAGAAACAATGAAAATTCATACCACTTCTCGGTACGTTTCACCTTTGATTGAAGATTTGTATGAACTCCTTCAATAGAGAGAGTCCCAGGACTTTACGTAATTTGAAATAAAATTGCATCTGAAAATGAAAGAATAAGGATTTTAATTACAAGTATTTGACATTATTTAGCAAATATGTTGCAGCAAGAACTGAAATTTCAAACATTTATTAAGCAACACAATATTTACCTATAAATCGTGAGAGATGCAATTCTTAAGAAACAAGACCTTCCAATGGAATTCAAGTTTCTACATTCAAAGTTGCATCTGCAAAGAGTAAAATATCAAATTGTAATTTTTTCAATTTTACTTTTGAATACAGACAAAGATTTAAATCATTCATAAATATTTACCTCTTAATCGTTAGATGCGGGTTTTTCTACGTAAAACGTCCTCCCACCCTGACCCGCAGACTCTCTCTACCTGAAAAAGAGAGCTGCAAGAAAGGAGTTAGTAGTAAAATGGAAAAGAATAAAAAGAAACAATGAAAATTCATACCACTTCTCGGTACGTTTCACCTTCAATTGAAGTTTTGTATGAACTCCTTCAATAGAGAGAGTCCCAGGACTTTACGTATAATTTGAAATAAAATAGCATCTGAAAATGAAAGAATAAGGATTTTAATTACAAGTATTTGACATTATTTATCAAATATGTTGCAGCAAGTACTAAAATTTCAAACCTTTATTAAGAAACACAATATTTACCTATAAATCGTGAGAGATGCAATTCTTAAGAAACAAGACCTTCCAATGGAATTCAAGTTTCTACATTCAAAGGTGCATCTGCAAAGAGTAAAATATCAAATTGTAATTTCTTTCAATTTTACTTTTGAATACAAACAAAGATTTAAATCATTCATAAATATTTACCTCTTAATCGTTAGATGCGGGTTTTTCTGCGTAAACGTCCTCCCACCCCTGACCCGCAGACTCTCTCTACCTGAAAAAGAGAGCTGCAAGAAAGGAGTTAGTAGTAAAATGGAAAAGAATAAAAAGAAACAATGAAAATTCAGACCACTTCTCGGTACGTTTCACCTTCAATTGAAGTTTTGTATGAACTCCTTCAATAGAGAGAGTCCCAGGACTTTACGTATAATTTGAAATAAAATAGCATCTGAAAATGAAAGAATAAGGATTTTAATTACAAGTATTTGACATTATTTATCAAATATGTTGCAGCTAGAACTGAAATTTCAAACATTTATTAAGAAACACAATATTTACCTATAAATCGTGAGAGATGCAATTCTTAAAAAACAAGACCTTCCAATGGAATTCAAGTTTCTACATTCAAAGGTGCATCTGCAAAGAGTAAAATATCAAATTGTAATTTCTTTCAATTTTACTTTTGAATGCAGACAAAGATTTAAATCATTCATAAATATTTACCCTCTTAATCGTTAGATGCGGGCTTTTCTACGTAAACGTCCTCCCACCCCTGACCCGCAGACTCTCTCTCTTCCTGAAAAAGAGAGCTGCAAGAAAGGAGTGAGTAGTAAAATGGAAAAGAGTAAAAAGAAACAATGAAAATTCATACCACTTCTCGGTACGTTTCACCTTTGATTGAAGATTTGTATGAACTCCTTCAATAGAGAGAGTCCCAGGACTATAAGTAATTTGAAATAAAATTGCATCTGAAAATGAAAGAATAAGGATTTTAATTACAAGTATTTGACATTATTTAGCAAATATGTTGCAGCAAGAACTGAAATTTCAAACATTTATTAAGCAACACAATATTTACCTATAAATCGTGAGAGATGCAATTCTTAAGAAACAAGACCTTCCAATGGAATTCAAGTTTCTGCATTCAAACTTGCATCTGCAAAGAGTAAAATATCAAATTGTAATTTTTTTCAATTTTACTTTTGAATACAGACAAAGATTTAAATTATTCATAAATATTTACCACTTAATCGTTAGATGCGGGCTTTTCTACGTAAACGTCCTCCCACCCCTGACCCGCAGACTCTCTCTCTCTCTCTCTACCTGAAAAAGAGAGCTGCAAGAAAGGAGTTAGTAGTAAAATGGAAAAGAATAAAAAGAAACAATGAAAATTCATACCACTTCTCAGTACGTTTCACCTTCGATTGAAGTTTTGTATAAACTCCATCAATAGAGAGATGGTCCCAGGACTTTACGTATAATTTGAAATAAAATAGCATCTGAAAATGAAAGAATAAGGATTTTAATTACAAGTATTTGACATTATTTAGCAAGAACTGAAATTTCAAACATTTATTAAGAAACACAATATTTACCTGTAAATCGTGAGATATGCATAATTTCCGAAACAAGACATTCCATTAGAATTCAAGTTTCTACATTTAAAGTACATCTGCAAAGAGTAAAATATCGAATTGTAATTTTTTTTTTCAATTTTACTTTTGAATAACGATAAAGATTTTAAAAATATTCTTAAATATTTACTTCTTAATCGTTAGATGCGGTTTTTCTACGTCAATTAATCCTTTATGAGTTAAATTTAAAAATATTCTGTCAGAACATTGAAACTGCTCAGAAATTGTTTTAATAACATATCATTTTAGTTTGTTTAAAATTAATATACTTGGAACGACAAGCGGAAGTCAAATCAATGTGTTATGCTCAGGGCCTGCTCTTGGAAATCTCAGGCTATAGGTACAATCTATTTTGGGGGCCCTTTACGAAAAATTTTGAGTGCGATTTCCAATAATGATGATGCTATAGACCAATGTATAAAATTTTTGCTACAATTTTATAGGTTTCCATATAAACATCGATCAAAACAATCGCGTTAGGACAATTTCTTTGCCAAAATTGAGCGAAAAACAAATTGGAGTATCAGAATTTTTTTCAGTTTACTGATATTTTGGGGATTTACAGCATTTAGTATAATAGAACCTGAAATTTAAGGGCCTCTAAATTTTGGGGGCCCTAGGCCCGGGCCTAACGGGACTTATGGAGGAGCAGGGCCTGGTTATGCTTAAACAAAGCATGGAAGTCTGGAAATAGGCAGCTGGAAACTATTGCATTGAATTACATTATAAAGAACACTCTATAAAATTTGTATACGAAACGCCACAGTTTATTCTTAAAAAAAATATAGCAATTTTTAGAGTACTTAATTCTTTTTACGAAATCTGAATTAATATAGGTAATTCTTCCTAAGAGAGAGTTAAAAATTAATCTAAGTTTTTTATATTGAATCACCGCCAAATAATTTGCAAGGCGTTTGTAAGAAGAAAAATTGTAAAATCGGACTAATTTATTATTAGTGTAAATGTAGGGAAAAAATGGACCTTTGATTAGAATCGCAATTGAAATTTGAAGGGTGAAACAGAAATAATATGTTTAAGACTAACAAAAGAAAAACTAGGCAAAAATAATCACTAAAAGTAAAGTGAATTATGCTGTGTTCCTTGTGTACTTAGCAAAATAGTACTACTTTTTAAAATTTATTTGCTTTGAATTAATAAAGAAATCGTAAATATTTAAACGGAATTAAAATTTCAATATAAAATTTATTCTACAAAATAATAACATACCAATGAACAGACGACTTACACATAGCAACTTAGTGTGTGAGATCTCAAGCTGAAATGACTGAAATGCATTTTTATAAATGTTTTCATTGTTATGACTCACTGTTTAAAAAAGTAGGAAAATTAAACAATTGGGTTTTGTTCTTCAAATTCAAAATTTGTTCTCTTAGTACCATTGTTTAAGTTTGATACAAACGGTTTTGAAATGGATATATTATAAAAACTAGCTTTTTAGACCCGGCGTTGCACGGGTGTACCCTTGATAACGGTCATTTGTTTTTAGTACAACCATGAAATAAAGGCGAAGTATTTTTTGGCGATCTTAATATTACAATTTAATTAATCCGTATCAAATCGAATTTAATTTAACAGTAGCGTTTGCAATGTTTGGCTACAAATTTAACTTAATTGCATCTACAGAGTTGTATATAATGTGAAGTGGAATGAAAACCAGATTTTGGGAATTTCGCTGCTTGGCAACGTAACACAAATTTCCAAATTGCTACCGTCAATTCCATCACAGCTTTTTCGCTATACAGCACGATAAATATAACAACCTGACCTTATATTTTGCAGATTTGAACTTAGAAAATAAGTTTTTTTTGTAAATTTGTCTTGCCTAAACTAAATTTATTAAATGATTAGAACATTTCGTTTAATATTTCAGTTAAACGTTCCTATTCAATTCATGGAATTTTACCACTGAAAACTCTTACATTTTGTGGGATCTGTTGTGCAGTTTTTGCCCAATTTTGACGCACTATATCTCTGTAACAAGTTCGAAATACTGCACAAAATTTATTTCACATGTTTATGCTATAAAAATATGCTACATGTATTATTTTTTTTAAATTTCACTCTGTCCCTTTTGAAATATTCTACTTTAAAAATTGCTAAAACGCGGTTTTTGACCATTTTTTAAAGCACTGTATCTCTAGAACCAGTCCGAAATACAATACAAAATTTTTATCACATATTGATGTCATAAAGTTGTACTACCTGTATCAATTTCAAATTTTTCACTCAGTTCTTTTTGAGATATTTTACGTTAAAAATGGCGAAAATACGATTTTCAGAAATTTTGAAAAATTGTAAAATATATATATATATATATATATATATATATATATATATATATATATATATATATATATATATATATATATATATATATATAACCTATGCTGATTCTAGCTCGATTAGCTTAGATATTGAAACAACACCGCATGCAGTTAAAGTATTTGCTACCAGGGATCTCAGTGAAGTTCTATCTGTTTGTTTAAAAGGTCAATTTATTAAAGAGATTTCGAAAAACTAAATTCACAGTTCAAAAGTAAATTTTTGTCAGATTCTTTAGTGTAATTTTTTACTCAAACATGTAGTGTTTATTCAGAAACGATGGTTATGCAATATAAAACAAAGTTTTAGCTATAAAACAGTGTGCTTGAAATTAAGTTAAGTCTAACCTTAACTTGGTGATTAACTATTTTGTTTTTAATATCCAAGTGGTGTACCTCGAACCTAATACAAGTGGTGTACCTTGGACTGGTCCAAGGTACACTACTATAGGTCTTATGTGCTTCAGATTGCTGAAAACCCATTTTAAAATTCAAGTAAATTCTTTCTTTTGAAAAATTAAGTATTTTAAGCTATTAATATGCAACCCTGATTTGTAAAATCTAGAAAAATGGAAATTTGTAAGAAATTTTGATATGATGTGATAAAGAATTTTTTTTGTAGTTAATTATTTAGATATATGGAAGCCTATAAAATTTTAACCATATTGATATAATATAGAAAATAATTATTGCATGCTCATCTAAAAAGATATTTTTTATAATAAATATCTAAGCAGAACATCCTTTTTACGTTTAGGACTAGTTGAATAAACATAAGGGGGAATATTTGAGTTGTTTTTTTCAAATTTAAGACAGAAAGATAGCCAAATGTTTTTATATGGCATGAAATAACAGTTTAATGTTATGCTGCATTTTAACGAATACACCCGAGAAAGATTGCATTGCAGCTGAAAAAGCCAAAAAGGCACTAAAAAAACTAAGGCAATAAAACCCCTTACTGAGCCAATTGACCTAACATAACCAATTACTACAATCTTGGCTAGAAATAAGAGTAGGTTGTAAAATGTATTTTTGAATTTTATGTGGCTAATAAATATTGGTTTTAGGACTGTAAATCGAGTATCTCTACCTGTTAATAATTGGTCCAAGGTACACTACCAGTTGGACCAAGGTACACCTCCGGTGGTGTACCTTGGTCCTAATTACAATTTTCTGTATTTATTTTTTTAATAGTTGAAATCATTTAAATAACATGTTGAAATAAATATATGTTGTATATAACAACATAAAGTATTCAGTAAAAATATTTTTATTCACTTTTTGCAAGTAATTAAGAAAATAAAAATTGAAAAGTCAAAATAGGTCCAAGGTAACCCACCTTCCCCTATATATAAAATTCCTCAAGCTTTAAACTTCTACAACAAGTAGTTTCATAACGTATTTATACATGGAAAAAGTATTTAAGCCTAGTTTTTTGCCTTTTATTAAATTTTCAGCTCTCAAACTCAAGTTTTAAGCGAATTTTCATTTGCGATTTCTTTATCTACCCTTTTTATTTTGTCTTGATATCTATAAAAATAACAGAGTTATATACGTTCAAGTGAAAGTAGTTTCCGGCCAAAATCGGCTTCGCAACAAAGTTAAAAGAGCCGCCAAAAAAAGTATGAGCTCCAAAACCAATTTTACTTTATTTTCGAACTCATCCAGTGTTAGGAAATATATGGTAAAAAAAATTAGGAACATCAAAAATGTTGAGCAACAGGTCTGGGTGATTTGTAATGGATTGACCCTACCAGCAGGTCATCGCCTTCATTTGCAGAAAATAATCCAGCGAATAAACAATAGCTTGCTTTCTAGCAAATTTTACCAACAACAAATTATTTATCTTCACCAAACTCTGTTCAGATGTAATTAATGAAAGTGTAGGTAGAAAAATGTCCCCAATAAAGCTACTTGAACTTTTACCTATTATACTATGAAAAAAGTTTAAAATTAAAGTTACAAAAAGTTTTTGGCAACTTGACTGAATGAGATATTAAAGATTTATATGGATCCTTCAAGAGAAAGAATACAAAACTAGATTTATTCATGTCCCCTTTGACACCACAGTTTCTGTCCCATTAGACCCCACAGTGCTGTTTTTTATAAATGATTCAACACAGAAGCACTTGTATTTCACCACGGTAATTGACATATAATATTTTGATCTATGATACGGCATCTACCCAAGACTATAGTTAGTTTAATTCATAAAATATTTTATTTAATTTTTCAAAAGTTCAGAAAAAATTACATTAACTAACTTTGGATTCTACAAAACAACAATTCTTCTCTCCACTTCAACCCATGCTTTGAATGGCCAATCTTCGGTTGTTAAAATGTGAAGTCTAACTGTTACAATGCTGTAGTGTAGAAATAGATGTAAAAAAGTAATTTCCCCCGCTTTAGACCCCTTGTCCCATTAGCCCTGCGTCCCGATTGCCCCCACTCTCCCCTATATAACAATTAACAGTGCTATTCTTATGGGGAAATCGGCTCACGTTTTGCACTCCTACACTGAGAAAAAAATTCTGAAAACATTCAAAATTTTTTCTAGTACTGTAATAGAAATAACCAATTTTACAAGAAAACTTTTTGTAATTTGGAACAGAAATCTTCATTTCTGCAGTTACAAAAAAATGTCCAGTATTTGCAGTTTCTTTCAACCAATCGTGGTCTTCTACATGGAGTTGCGCGCGCATCGCCACTAAAGTTTGGTCTCGATCGGAATGTAAGGTCATTTTAAATCTTCATTTCGCAACACAAGTTTAAAAATAGGTGAGTAGGGGAGAGTGTTGTACTTTGGGACACTGACAATTTCTAAGAATCTATTGGCAATATTCATACATTGTTTATTTCTAATAGTAGCCTTAACCAACAGACATCATTATAATAAAATTTAACACTAGCATCATTGAATTGATGAATTGGTGACAAAAAATGATATTTCATTACCCCAAAGTAAATATTTTTTTCATTCTAATATAATTTTTTACCTTTGTACTTTTACAAAAAGTCAACTGCATTTTATTTTCTTCATAAAAAGGAAGATTTTAAAATATTTTGGTTATGAGAAAATAATGATAATGCAATTAGATTGGCCACTATCTTGCTTTTATTTAAACCATGTAGTGTGCTGTACCTTGGGACAGTAAAGCATATTGTATCATCATATAATGTTAAATAATTTGGACTTGCAATTTTGCCGTATAATTTAAATTATTCTTGAATTATGAAGTTTTATTTGTGTATTTCCTTGAAAAAACAATAAAGTTTGCTTCCTGACACAAATTAGTTCAAGTGTATGACTATTGACTGAATTATAAAGTATGTCCCAAGGTACAACATCATGTTGTACCTAGGGACAGTTTATCCTCTCTACTTTAAAGGAGTGGCAATTTTTTAATTTCAAGCTGCAAGAATTTAAAAAAATATATTATAGAGGAATATATTGGTGTGTTGAAATGCTTCTTTTAAATTTTTATTTTGACTATAATTATCGAAGAAAAAAATTAAAATGTAAAAATTGCCCCAAGGTGCAACACTCTTCCCTATTGATCAAAGCTTCTTATAAAACATTTGTGCTGCCATCTAGTAGCAAACTCATCAGATATTTTTAAAAAAGTTGCAGTTCAGTGCTGACATCTATCATTGTTAGAAGATAGTAACAGTAAAAAGTTTTATTTTTATTGTTATTGCTAGGGCATTAATAGAATTTATGTTGAGAATACTTTTTTACGAGCACATTAAAATAATTAACTTTTAGATTTGCTTGGAAATTCGTAAATAAAAATATTTTAATCTGTTTTTTTAAAACGCAATTGGTGTTTTTAGTTTTAATTAAAACCAAATCAGCGTCTTCATTGAAAATTTTATATTTATTGATCGAACAAAAGGAGTTTAATTTTTTCGAGGTTGAAAATGCATAGAATTGGACGTAAAAATAAGACAAGATGCATGCAAAAAAAAATTCCGATATTTTTTAAAAATAGGTTTGACATATATTTAGATTTACAAGGTTATCTTAAAATAAGTTTGAAATATACCTAGATTTACGAAGTTATCTTCTGAGATTTAAATATTATGAATTGTATTTAATTTTTTTTTTTTAAATAGACCTTGATGAACAGGAAAAAGGAAGTAACGATAGAACAGCATGCGACGTGATAAACATTAACAATTTTGGGAATCAATGTGCTCTGTAACTTTTTAATACAATATGAAACAAATATGAAAAATTAAGCAGTTATTTACATTACAAATATAAAAATATTTAACATATTAGTTATAAGCAATTAAAAATAGTTTTAACCTTTTCAGTCCCAATGACAATTTAGCATCGTAATTTTAGAATTTTTTTCTGATCGTCTATAGCTATTTATATGAAAAAGTACATCTTTTGGTTCTTCCAACTTCTATTTTTTTTTTTTTTTTTTTGAAAATAATTTTCATTAATACCAGTAGATGGCATCCCCATTAGTTTTTTTTAAAATTATGATCAGAAACATGACGATGCCAAATGGCATCAATGGGACTTAAAGTGTTTTTATTTAGTGTTATAAAAACACTTGTAGGATGTAGCAAAACTTCTGTTTTTCAGAATTATAACTAACATGTGCTCTGTCCAGTTCACTGGCGACTTCAGGCAGTTTAAAAAATGTTAAAAAGCTAAATATAATCATAAGACTGTAGACAGGCTCATTTTAAGATTTCTGATCATATACTCTAATGAGACAAAATGAAGGTTGAAGGTGCAAAGCATAACCAATATATAGGGCCTGGTCCATTCTTTGGTTACTTCGTCCATTTGAATTTATTGTTATTTAAAGTTGCCAATGATTGGACGGACCCTATATCAGTTATGTTTAAGATAATGGGATTTTTCGCAACTGCACTCTTCAAATGCGAAATTCGAGAATGCTCAGGGATTTCTAGAGAGTATGATTGAAATCCCATAACCTGAATCACCCATCATTGCAGGTTATAACATTTATCAATCATGCATACAGTTTTATTATTTGTCGACACACATTATTCTAAGCTGAATAGGAGAGACCACTTCCCTTTTAAATAGATTTCTTTTTGTAAGAGGCCAAATTATAATTATTTATCTCAGGTTTGTTAAAGGGGGTTCGGGGTATGTTGTCTATCGGTAATGTTAAATTGAACAATTACAATGTACCTTTTCACAATAACTACTGATCAGATCATCTTAAAATTTTGTGTGTGTGTTATCCCAACCTTATATATTAATCTGATGTTAAAAGTTTTTTTTTTAAATAACTGTTAGATTTTTTTTAAATAAATTAAGATTTATAGTACCCAAAAAATCACGAATTTTTTCAATTTTTTGCCCCCCCCCCCCCCCCCCCCCCCGTAAAATTTTTTTCACTTTAGTTTTATTAAAATTTATAACCTCAAATTAATCTATACTACATAAAAAAAAAGGTTTATGAGAAAACATAGCAAAGTTTTTGAGAAAAGGTACATCGAAGTTCAAAAAATCAAGTTATGAGAAAAACGCGTTTAAAGTTTTTATTGTTAACCCATTTCCTTACGAAGCCATGACATTAAAATGGCTTTTAATGTCAAAAATATTTTTCCAATCGTCTTGATACTTTGTGACATTATTAATAAAGGTTGTAATAGTATTTTAAGCCAATAATTTTTGTTTTGATTTTTTCTCCGATTTTGGGGTACTGAACCCCCTTAAATCGTTATTTAAAAATTTGAGTTTTTATGATATGCTCTAAGGTTTTTCTGTTCGATGAATGTTTTTTTTAATTATCGCAATAATTACTAGTTTAAATGTATATATTGTTTTGAAATATTCTTAAAACAGTACTCCAATGAAAAGGAGACATGATTGCTTTCCAGTATTCGATCTTAAAGTCAAATACAATGTAATGACTTCATTTCAATTAATTTTAGTGATTCTCTTTAAATATATCTTTATTGACTTAATTACTTTTATTGGATCAAATTTATAGTCACCTTGATAGTCAAAGTAAAATTTAACTAAGTAGGTTTGTGACAGAATCTGTCTCTTAACCCGCTTCCACACAACATAATTATGTTTAACAGTTAAAAAGGCGCCAAACACAGCATTAATTCTATATTAAACATTTACATGCTAAATTTGACTAGTTTCATTTATTTCATCCCGAAAATTCAATAATTATTACTTATCGTTTGCAAAAGTTAATTTTTTTTTGAAAGAATACATACGTAATATTCCTCGCATTTAAATAGAATGAAAACATTTCATGTAAACATACAAAAAATCTCATAGTGAACTATATTTGACGTCATTTCAAACTGATCGATATCGCAAAAATAAATGTATTTTAATTTATTGTCTAAGGGTGTCTAGAATTAAAGTTTCTCGAGCGATTGTTACGATGGCATTGATGATTTAATTTTAATAAAAATGGCTTCTTATGCTTTTTAAATGAGCTTTAAATATTGCAGTTTTTTTTAAATAATTGAAGTACTTCGAATTCAAATTCTTTTCTGAAATTTTCAATGCATTCTAAGTTCGATGCGCTGAATTATTTGACGTATCACAGTTGTCCTAGCATTTGTAGTTTGGGCTATGAACGGTGACGGGAGGACGAACAGACGGACTAAACGCTTATAATTTTTTATCTTCCACTTTTCACGTTACAAACGTAATATGGAAGCTAAAATGTTTGATGAAATTGAATCTGAAGCTAGAATCAATAATTTATTAACACACAGTGTAAAATCTTATTAATAATCGACACTACAATTTTCCAAGTTCGGGGAGAATTACCAAATATGGCTATTTTATTTTAATTTTTAACATCATCTTCATTGTTTACAATAGCAAAGAATTTTTTTTTGAATAAATATACTGGTTACAATTGGTTCTTCATCTCCTCATAAAACCGTTGTGTCATTGAGATAGTAAAGTGTTTTCGATTTTCCCTAAGAAATTAGGTTTTTCTTTGTTTCTTTTCGAGACATTTCTGTTCGACGAAGTCCTTTTCATCAATAGAAAAGCTAGCAGAGTCGGTGGATACAGCGTTACGTGTATGTTTCAGCTTTATTTTATCAAAAAATTTCATAAGTTATTTTACAAGCACAAATAGTTGAAGAATACATATTCTAACTTCTTTTAAAATCTGACTTTATGGGGCCTAAGGTTTATTAAAAGGCCCCGAAAAATTAGAAAAGAAAACGAATTTAAAGTTTGTATGATGCTTCGTTAAAATTATAACGTTTATATAAGAAAGGAATGGTCAAATCCATATTTGAACTGAATCGAGCAATCGACTATTTGAACCTGACAGTTTAAGGTTTGAAGAATATTAATTTAATTAATATATATTTAGTGGATTTTTTAATTACAAATTTAAATGCCGAACAAAAAAAAATGTATTCAAGAACAGACAGCCTGGACATTGAGATCACTAGAAAGTAGTCACTAATGTTCTCAATGTCTAGGTAGTTTGTTCTTAAATTAATTTATTTTAAAATTTTATTAAAAAGTTCGATAAATTCCAAGGTAAATTTAACATAAATGTACGCGTACAACTCTTAAATAAAAAAAGTTTGCGAAACTCGTAAAAAATTACATAAGTATCTCAACATTTTAAACCTTTCTTAAGATTATCTCTTTTGATGTCCAACAGATGGCACTATGTATCCCCCTCAGTTTCGAAAGCAAACAAAAACTAGATGTGAAACACCACTCATGACACTTAAATAAATCAATACATTTAAATCAAATTATATACCCAATAAACTAATTTCAATACTTTTAAAACCTGAAAAGTTCTGTAGGAACTACCCTTTGCGCATGCGCTGTTTTCTCGAAAACTTTACCATGTCGTCCGACTATTACTAAGAACTCGGGTGCCAAATTCGTTTCTTTTAGTTCGAGCTGTAGAGTTTTTCAAACAAACAAAGAGACGGACCTATGTTCAAAAATCGCTTTTTTTAGAATCAGCACCTTCTAAAACGCGTAGAAAACACAAAATCTGTGTTTCGGATTTTCCAACCCATCACAATACTTCATTTCCTCATAATTCAGCATAGTTAATTGGAAGTCATATTAAGTTAATTAAAATTTATGCATTATAGCTCAATTATTCGAACTTTGATTATCCGAAATCCAATCATTCTCCTCCGTCCATCTATATATCTTTACGCTTCTTATAAAAGTGTTGTTAAAATTCAATGAGAAACTATTAAAATGATAATAAATTTAAGTAACAAAAATAGTTTAATGAGTTAAATATTTAGGAAGACAAACACACACAAAGCGAGAGAGGGAGAGAGGAGACATAAACTATGCTTTAAATTCCTTACATTCAAAATTTCGTCTGATTTCACTCACTATCTATCACTTTCACATCTTTCGAAAACATTTGATGTAACGTTAATCCATGATATTTGTGGCAGAAAGTGATGTTGCCAGCTTTGTGGAGTAAAATTGCAGCATAAAGTTTTATTGTTATTTTTACAGTTTTATACAAAGTCAACGTTTTCGTTATTTTAATTGTAACATTTAAAAAAAAAATCTAAGATTGCAAATTTTTCGGTATCAGCTTCAATAGCATTGAAGTTTTAAAAAATAACAGGGGATTAAAAAAAAATTAATGGTAAATATTCCTTAACGATTTTTTGCATATCTTCGATATATGTTGAAGTATGTCTAAAAAAATTTCGAAGATACCATTTTCTATGATGAAACACATACACCCACTGATCTAACACAATTTACATGTGGTGATATGGGGACAATATTTTATTTTTATAAATAAATGATCAAGTCCGTTAGAGAGCTGTCCACTAAGTTTCATCCTTTCAACATTTTATCAAAGAAGGAAGCGGGTACAACTATGTTCCTAGGTATTTGACACATTTTTTTAAACATTTAGCGATTTTAATGTAAATGATACTATACTAAAGTGATAAACAATTTTGCTGAATATGATGAATATTGGTTTCAAATTTTAGATTATATACACTGACAGATTCGTGTGAACTGGAATTTGAATATAAAGGACTATTTTTTTAACTATTTTTTTAAATTTTTATATTTTACTCATAATAAATATTTAAATATTTATTTGGTTTGGTTTGGTTTGAATTATCGTCGCACTAGAGCTACTCGAGGGCTATTGGCGACGGGCGTCGTATTTTAGAACCACAGTCAAGTGACGAGCCAACACCTGAATAAGCACCCAACGCAACCGTTAAGGGCGACATCGTACGCAGCGTTAGGACTTTGAAGGATATTTAACGTGCACTCCCTTACACGGGGTATTATTCGTCGGACATTTTTGGCTCACGGGCCGTTTATAAAATATTTATTATTAAATATATATTATAAGAATTTTAAATATTTTACTGGAATTAGAATAACGTGCTACTTGTAACATTTACTTATTTTAATGCATCATCGTTTAATTTTTCGGAAAATAACTGTAACTTAGTTGCTTTTAGGTAACGAAGTTACTTAAATTTTTGTTACACTTTTGGAATACAACTCTTTAAACCAATTTTTTTTTAAATTCAAATTGAAGTGCTTTCCTTGAGCTTATGTTTCTTTGATCTTGGTTTTCTTTGAAAAATGGTAAAATGGTTAAACTGCAATATTTATTATCACTTTAAATTTCTGAAAGTAACTGAAATAAGTTACTTTTCGCATTAGGTAACTCTTTACTGAGTTACTTTTTAATAAATAAACTGTAGCAAAGTTACTATGCAAAAATAACTTCCCAATCCATGTTATTTTAGCACCATTCAATATCTTAAAATTTTTGAAGAATAATTTTTATCGAACTAGCATTGATAAATATCTCAATTTCGGTTTAAAAATTAAGGAATAACATTGATGTGATATATCGCAAAAATTATAATATTAACCACACAAATAACCGTTCTTTCGTAATAACTCTCAAATAATGTCTTGCCATTCCATCAACAGTTAACACGTTCTAATATAGGCGTCAATACATTCTTTCACAGAGAAATCGCAGATGCGGCAGAATTTTTTTTGTCTTCTGATCCACTCTTCTCACAACCATTAAAAATACCGTCACTTTCTAATAAGAGCTCGAGATGTGAGGGTTTTGTGTGCGTTGGCGGCCTTTCTTGGCCCTCCTAGCCGTAGGGGAAGGTGGGTTACCTCGGACCTATTTTGACTTTTCAATTTTTATTTTCTTAATTGCTTGCAAAAAGTGAATAAAAATATTTTTACTGAATACTTTATGTTGTTATATACAACATATATTTATTTTAACATGTTATTTGAATGATTTCAACTATTAAAAAAATAAATACAGAAAATTGTAATTAGGACCAGGGTACACCACCGGCGGTGTACCTTGGTCCAACCGGTAGTGTACCTTGGACCAATTATTAATAGGTATAGAGACCCGATTTACAGTCCGAAAACCAATATTTATTAGCCACATAAAATTCAAAAATACATTTTACAATCTACTCTTATTTCTAGCCAAGATTGTAGTAATTGGTTATGTTAGGTCAATTGGCTCAGTAAGGGGTTGTATTGCCTTAGTTTTTATAGTGCCCTTTTGGCTTTTTCAGCTGCAATGCAATCTTTCTCGGGTGTATTCGTTAAAATGCAGCATAACATTAAACTGTTATATCATGCCATAGAAAAACATTTGGCTATCTTTCTGTCTTAAATTTGAAAAAAAAACCTCAAATATTTCCCCCTATGTTTATTCAACTAGGCCTAAACGTAAAAAGGATGTTCTGCTTAGATATTTATTATAAAAAATATCTTTTTAGATGAGCATGCAATAATTATTTTCTATATTATATCAATATGGTAAAAATTTTATGGGCTTCCATAAATCTAAATAATTAACTACAAAAAAATTCTTTATCACATCATATCCAAATTTCTTACAAATTTCCATTTTTCTAGATTTTACAAATCAGGGTTGCATATATTTATAGCTTAAAATACTTAATTTTTCAAAGGAAAGAATTTACTTGAATTTTAAAAAAGGTTTTCAACAATCTGAAGCACATAAGACCTATAGTAGTGTACCTTGGACCAGTCCAAGGTACACCACTTGTATTAGGTTCGAGGTACACCACTTGGATATTAAAAACAAAATAGTTAATCACCAAGCTAAGGTTAGACTTAACTTACTTTCAAGCACACTGTTTTATAGCTAAAACTTTGCTTTATATTGCATAACCATCGTTTCTGAATAAATACTGCATGTTTGAGTATAAAATTACACTAAAGTATCTGACAAAAATTTACTTTTGAACTGTGAATTTAGTTTTTCGAAACCTCTTTAATAAATTATCCTTTTAAACAAACAGATAGAACTTCACTGAGATCCCTGGTAGCAAATACTTTAACTGCATGTGGTGTTGTTTCAATATCTAAGCTAATCGAGCTAGAATCAGCATAGGTTCGAGGTACACATACGTCCAAGGTACACCACTTACCCCTAAAGTCTTATCTTTTACTATTTTATATATTTAATATGCACTCAATAAAAGATATAGACGTCCAATCTATCTCCTTTTAAGAATTAACACTAAATAATAAGTATGCTCTCCTGTGAAGTAGATGTTATTCTAATTCATTTATATTAAAACGAACTACATTAATGAACCAATGACACTACCAAATGCAAAATTTACTAGGACTTTGACAGTAAATGCTGAATTCGGAGATTCTATTTAAGAAAAATTCTTAGTTGAACGACTTTCGTTAGTTATAAAATTGCAACAGCTGCATAAGTTTTACTTTACAGATAACATAATTTTTAAAAAAATACAAGAAAATCAAGTTTCGATTAATGATTTTGACACTGTAGATACATTTAACATATTAACATTTTATTCTTTTGACGAACGTGATATCTTTCTCACAGATTCCTCAAAAACTATTTAGAAATGTCAAGCTGTTTAGGGTTTTGAAAATATGACTGAATATTTTTTCAATATTTAGCTTAGATTTTCGTATATAAATATTTCATTTTCAACCCCCAAGAGTGTTGTATCTTCACAATCATTACAAAAACAGAATATCATATTTACATACTTTAGGAACAATACCCAAACCCAAATCAAATACCAAATTCTGCTGTCTAGGACTCAAATGAAGTTAATTTATACACAACTAGCTTTACAAAACCGGCGTTGCACTGGAAAACCTTTGATAAAGCTTGTATATTATGTAAACCTTTATTTTATGCCAAACGAATGGGCAAGCTAGACCGGGGGTCTCCAAACTCAAGTGCCTCAATGTTTATCCAATGCGATAAAAAAAAACTATTTCTCTGCCACATTCCTCCTGCTATTGAGTATTTTTGCAAGCTGTATTTTTAAATAAAAAATGTAAATAACTTAAAGGTCTCTATATTCACACTTTTTAAAATTGCTTCGAATATTTTTTGTAAAATAATTTATTCAAAACTTAAAAAATAATCCAACTAATTTAAAAAAAGTGGGATTATCGGGACCTGTAAGTCAGCTACATTTATCACATTAAAAATCCGTTTGTAAAAATATTCAATGCAGCCGGAGAAATGTGGCAGCGAAAATATTTCTTCCCCATTGGATTAGAACAGATGCACTCTGCTTTGGAAACCCACGATCTAGCGCGCCCATTCCCCCTTAAGCTCTCATATTATTGTTTTAGTTGGATGTCTGATGCATAATGGGTAAAGTTGGAAGTTATATTTATTTCAGTCATAGAGAATTCTAACAAATATAATCTCCAAATTCTCTACAGCAGATCTCAAAATCAATTACCGAACTTAAAACGTCTGTAACTTCCCAAACCAAAGACGGAAACACACAGGCCCCGTCTGCTGTGATTGGATTTTTTAAAAATTCAAAACAAACTTTAATTACTACAGTCCTTTCTTGAATTACATTCGTAAACAAGATGAAATTGAATTTAGTAACTCTGGATCAAGCATTAAAGTACAAATTAAGATCTTAAGTAAATAAAAAGAAATCAAATAGTACTGTTTAAATTTGAATTTGACTTACTAAACTCACTGGATTTTTCGGATTGAAAATTGCAATAAATCCTGAGCTTAAACAATGAACAATTTTATTCCTATTTATAATCCAGACCAGTTTTCCTATGCCAGATTTAGAACAAGTTTCGAAAAATCGCTCATATAATGAAATTCGAAAATTCTTCATAAAAAAAAAGTTATTAAAACTTTTTATCTGTTCCTCCAATAGTTTTAATTGTGCGTTGATACGTGAGTTAGCGAGTCACGACCTCTTCCTTCATATTATAGGGGAAGGTGGGTTACCTCGGACCTATTTTGACTTTTCAATTTTTATTTTCTTAATTGCTTGCAAAAAGTGAATAAAAATATTTTTACTGAATACTTTATGTTGTTATATACAACATATATTTATTTTAACATGTTATTTGAATGATTTCAACTATTAAAAAAATAAATACAGAAAATTGTAATTAGGACCAGGGTACACCACCGGCGGTGTACCTTGGTCCAACCGGTAGTGTACCTTGGACCAATTATTAATAGGTATAGAGACCCGATTTACAGTCCGAAAACCAATATTTATTAGCCACATAAAATTCAAAAATACATTTTACAATCTACTCTTATTTCTAGCCAAGATTGTAGTAATTGGTTATGTTAGGTCAATTGGCTCAGTAAGGGGTTGTATTGCCTTAGTTTTTATAGTGCCCTTTTGGCTTTTTCAGCTGCAATGCAATCTTTCTCGGGTGTATTCGTTAAAATGCAGCATAACATTAAACTGTTATATCATGCCATAGAAAAACATTTGGCTATCTTTCTGTCTTAAATTTGAAAAAAAAACCTCAAATATTTCCCCCTATGTTTATTCAACTAGGCCTAAACGTAAAAAGGATGTTCTGCTTAGATATTTATTATAAAAAATATCTTTTTAGATGAGCATGCAATAATTATTTTCTATATTATATCAATATGGTAAAAATTTTATGGGCTTCCATAAATCTAAATAATTAACTACAAAAAAATTCTTTATCACATCATATCCAAATTTCTTACAAATTTCCATTTTTCTAGATTTTACAAATCAGGGTTGCATATATTTATAGCTTAAAATACTTAATTTTTCAAAGGAAAGAATTTACTTGAATTTTAAAAAAGGTTTTCAACAATCTGAAGCACATAAGACCTATAGTAGTGTACCTTGGACCAGTCCAAGGTACACCACTTGTATTAGGTTCGAGGTACACCACTTGGATATTAAAAACAAAATAGTTAATCACCAAGCTAAGGTTAGACTTAACTTACTTTCAAGCACACTGTTTTATAGCTAAAACTTTGCTTTATATTGCATAACCATCGTTTCTGAATAAATACTGCATGTTTGAGTATAAAATTACACTAAAGTATCTGACAAAAATTTACTTTTGAACTGTGAATTTAGTTTTTCGAAACCTCTTTAATAAATTATCCTTTTAAACAAACAGATAGAACTTCACTGAGATCCCTGGTAGCAAATACTTTAACTGCATGTGGTGTTGTTTCAATATCTAAGCTAATCGAGCTAGAATCAGCATAGGTTCGAGGTACACATACGTCCAAGGTACACCACTTACCCCTATATTATTTATTACATGAACTTAAAACTTATGGTTTTCAATTTTGAGCTATAGAAGATTCATTTTATAGGTAATAAAGAAATTACCAATTGTATAATTTATAGCATTGTAACTTATTTCAAAATAGTTCAAATTTTAAAGTTGTAGTATTGCAGTTAAAAAAAAACTTGGCTTTTGTCTCAAAACTTTGACCAAAAATAACTTCAAGTTAATGTAATTGTGCATCGATACGTACATTCTCAAAAAGCTCAAATTTCTATAAATTAATTTTTATCAGAACACATTCAACAAATTCTTATGTTAAAAACTCGTTTACCCCAGACTAAAACCGTTGACTCTCGAAATAACACAAGAAAACGCATTCACGGCGAATTTCTCCGATTTCGCATGGAAATATCGCTATCTTCTTCTTGAAATTCTTTCATTCACGGTCCGGCAGCCATCAGGAAAGAAAACCCCTTTTACATTGGAATCCTCGTATGAAATTCATATATACGTCCACCGTCCGAGCCACGTTGACGTGAAAACAACAGATTTCTCAAACTCTGCCAAGTGTAAACAATGCTGGGCTGATTTTGGCTGAGTTAATTTCACGAGATGCTCCGGCAGCAAGAGGCGAGTGGTTATTTACGGCCGTGCAAAAAAAGTGATTTGTTGACCGTTCTTTTGTCCGCGTCTTGAAGTCGATTTTTTGAGGTTTTTATGGAAGTTTGTTTTTTGTGTGGCTATCAGAGGAGATAAGTGTGATGAATTTATGATGAAGATGCTTTGTTCGGTTTTTTTTGTCTGTTTCCAAGAATAAAAAGGTGTTGACATTTTCGATTTTTCATAACGTTCATAATTATACGATTCCTTGTTAATAATACTGCATAAATATGTATTTTTTCTCTTATTTGGGAATATTTAATAAACATCAATTTTTTCTAAAATAAAATTACGGTTTTTACCGTGACAAGTAGAGTAATATTTTATTTTTTATTTTTACACATTGAAGAACTTTTACCATCACTTCACTAGTAAAAAACGTCTTCCATGTAACACAAAAGAGTTGAAAATTCCTTATCTTGAGTCAACGCTTTTATCAACACTTCGTTGACCGTTGACACGTTAACTCATCTTTGCCAAACAAGTTAAACTTTTTTTTCGCTTGACAGGGTTGACAAGTGTTGCTCGTTTTGGCTGGAGCTTGTATAATGTCACAGGATATTTTTGCAAAATTATTATAAATATTTTGGAAAATTTGGACAGAGAGGAAATTCGAATTTAACCATGGAAAATTCCATATAAAAATATTGGAAATTTAATTAAAAAAACTTTTGGTCAGCAGATTGTTGTTTTACCCACATTCGACAAAACCATTAATAGACACTTCGCAACCTACTAGTAGCTGTTGAAGTTTTTAGGTTTTAAATAGTTTAGGCATAGAAAAGTTTTTATCAAAAGTAAACATTTGTCTTGGCTGCAATAACTGATGATCAAATAAATAGATTTTAATTGGATATATTTGTATAAAGTATCCTTTTAAATGAAACCCTCACGTGGAGAATATTGGTATACAGATGAAATATTATTTAAATATTCTTCTGATTTACATTGGGCTCAGAGTCCTCCATTGATCAGGAAGATAATAAATTATAACCCCATTTGTAATGGGAAAACACCATTTATGACACCATTAACGATGGAAAACAGCATTTCTGACATCATTAATGATGGGAAAACACCATTTATGACACAATTAATTAAGTGAAAATACCGTTTATGACGCCATTAATGATGGGAAATCACCATTTATAACACCATTAATAATAGGAAAACACCATTTGTGACACCATTAATGATGTTAAACACCATTTATGACACCATTAGTTATGGTAAATCACCCTTTATGATTATTAATGATGGGAAAACACCATTTGTGACACCATTAATCATGGGAAAACACCACTTATTACACCATTAATGACGGGAAAACACCATTTATTACACTATTAATGATTGGAAAACACCATTAACAGATGTTACTCGACTCTTTTTTTTTTTTCAATTTCAATCAAGCTTATTATCAACCAAAAATTAACAAAATTATCACCAAACACCAAAAAAATCGAAAGTCTCACATCACTTTCATATTTGCTAAAATTTGCTCTATATACACTCAGGTAAATTTATGTCAACATACATAAATAAAGGGCTCAAGGCCTTACTAACCGAAATTTCCTACACACTATTACCTAAATTTTTGGATAAGGCAGCTGTTCTGCTATTTCACTTTTTTTTTCGATTGCCCTTGAACCAGTTAACCAGTTTTTTCATTATTATCAACAGTTCCGCATACGACTTTTTATGTACTGCTGAAAGGGTACTAGAAAAAAATTGGTGTAAAAAAATTCCCCAACCCCCTCTTCAATGTCACTAGTTACGGTCGACGTTTGTTAGGCAGGCCCAGGGCCTAGGGGTAGGATAGGCCTCACCTGCATCCTTTCTGATTTCCGCAATGGGGGTTTAGATTTTTTATATAGTTTTTTGTAGATTTTTTTTGTAGGTTTGTGGGTGAGATAGGTTGATTTTCAAACTGGGTGAGGTGCTTCGAAAGCCCTTATCAACCGTTTTAGGAAAATAGATCAATCACAATTTGTTGATGTGAGTTTTATTATATGTGTATGTAGGATATATAATGTTTTTATTCAAAATTATTTGGACTGAGGTTGATATGCAAACTTTAAAGGGCCCCTAAGATTCTGGGGCGCAACTAGAAAAAAATCCTGGGGGGGGTTTCATTTTTTAAAAATTATTTTTCAATTGATTATTTTTAATTAAAATTAATTGTAATTAAAATTAATATGAATTGTAATTAAAATTTATTAAAATTAATATTAATTGCAATTAAAAATAATTATAATTAAAATTAATTGTAATTAAAATTAATGATAATTAAAATTAATTGTTATTTAAATTAGTTTTAATTAAAATTACTCTCAATAAAAATTACTTATATTTTTAATCAAAACTATTTGAATTAAAATTGATTTTTAATTTAATTTACTTTTGTTTTAATGAAGTTTTGCAGTATTAATTTAGTATTACTAGTTACTATTTATGTACATCAATTAGTTTTTATTGTACGAAACTCATATTTGTATTTAATAGTTAATTAATGTTTTATTTTTTTAAAATAAAAATTAGGTGTACTAAATAAAAAATCAATTATTGTATGTTTTTATTTATAATTTAACTAATTAGATAATTTAAATCACCCGATTTGTTGTACAGAAATTCAACGATAAGATTCTAATATTAAATTTTATTATAAAAGGAGGTAAGAGTAAAGATATATTGAAAATTTATTTAAATTAAAAAATTTAAATGTTAAAAATATACTATAATTACAAAATTAATTGGACAATTTTTTTTGAAGAAATTTATGTAAATGTTACGGTCACAGCCCGAATTCGGCCACTTCGCGAATTGGCCAGCCAAATCCCGAAGTATCTAAGAACGCAGTGAATTGGCTGGCCAATGTCTAGTCTTTCCTTGATTTCGGGAATTGGCTGGCCAGATCGCGAAGTGGCAAAAGAGATCCGTTAACTTTTTAATAAAACAAAACAATCGGGCATTCTTTAAATAAGCACGTCACGTTTTGGCCGGTAACTAACTAATAAATTTGGTAGGAATAGGACATATTTAAAGGCAAGCTGATAAAAAAAACAATTAAATGATTTAATATTTCGAACTTCAACAAAGCAAAGAAGTGTACTTTCGACGTCATACAGGACAGGCGAATCTCCGATGTAAAATAATTTAAATATTGATGTATTTATGCCGTAAAAATAGCAATTATTAAAAAACTTGCTTTAAATATAAAACATCCATTAAAATGTAATGAAAACAGAAGTGACTGAGCAGCCATTTCTAGATTTATGTTAAAAACATTCAGATAAAAACAATAGAAAGATTAAAAAAAATACGCCCCAAGTTAATAACAAACATACTCATCGTCAGATACTTTAGAAAAGAAATTAAACTTACCAATATTTTGCTCACATGACATCCATCTAGGGTTACCAGATCAAAAAAGTAAAAAACAGGACATTAACTTTTAAAAAGCAGGACAAAGGCAGGAAAAGCAGGACACATTTAAAATTGAGACAAAACCTTATTATTAGTACATTGACATTATTATATTATATTATTTAAACATTATTATTAGCATATTTTTCTACGGAACCAATTTTCTTAAAAAGTCCTTGCCTTTAGATATATAGTCATAAAACTGCAGTCAACATTCTAACCGAATCAATCTGTAGTCTATTTCTTTCTTTTATCCATTGGGCATTTATAATAGAAAAAGTTGCTTTGGAGTAAACTAAAAAAGTAAGCTATTATACTTTGAAATGCATACAAACTTTCTTTAAAGATCTTCAAAGTTAATTAAATTTTCAAAAATACGGACATTTAGGGATTTTTAAAAAATAAATACGGACGGCAGGACCGAGCCTCTAAATACGGACGTGTCCTGCTAAATACGGACGTCTGGTAACCCTACATCCATCCAATCTTAAGAATAGAATACGAGAAGAAAAGGCGCGCAAAATCTCCAACGTGTGATACACCGATTTTACTTGTATGTACTATAATAAGCAAACTAAAAAAGCGAATAATTTCAAATAAATCAGTCAATATTTTATTTTTATGGTTTTTTTCTTATATACTCCCTCCGACTGTATCGGTGATGGCGCCACTCTTTATTCATAAAAAAAAAGACTCGGAAAGAAAGGAAATGAGAGAAATTTATTACGCCAGTAGCCAAATGTTTAGACTTTTTAAGAACGATTAGAATTGTTTATGGGTAATGGAATTCATAATATCAGTCTCGTTGGCACCACGTTGGTCAACAGTAGATTGCTTTTTGAATGTCATGTTTTCCCTTGGCGTTCGTTTACATTTATTTTTTTGTTTTTGTGATAATAAAAGTTATTATTATAAATTTAGTTCAAATTTGAATTATCGCCGCACTAGAACTATACAATAGCAATTGGCGACGGGCGTCGTAATTTAAAATCATAGTCAGGTGACGAGCCGTCAACAAAATGATGACAGTCTTCGCAACCGTTAAGGGCGACATCGTACGCAGCATCAGGACTTTGGAGCATATTTAACGTGCACTTCCTCCACAAGGGGTTGCTTTATTAAGTATACTATAACTAAGATTTCGGTTAACCGTTTTTATGCCTTTTTGGTCAAAACATTTATTATTTTCGGGCACTTTTTAATTTTAATTGTTGACAAATTTTTAATTGACTACATTAATTTGTGTCTGAAGCGTAACTTTATAACACGATATATTTAAAAGTTTAAGTTGAACAAAAAAACATTTAACTGATTAATGTTCCAAACTTCAACGATGTTATTTGTATCTAATCTATAACTACACTTAAGACGTCGTACAGACGAATCGCCGATGTGGAATAATTCAAAAATTGTATGCTTTTATGTCGTTATATAACAATATCAACTAATTGATATATAACATGTTTTAAATGTAAACAGCAATTAAAATGCAATGAAAACGGAACTTAACAGCAATCCTTAGATTTATATTAAGCATTCAGACAAAACTGTAAAAAGAGAGAAAAGAGCGGCTTTCCATACAAACATACTCATATCTTCAGGAACTTTACAGTAGAAATTGCATGGGAAAAGGCATGAAATGAAAACTTTTTTGAATGTACAATATCAGAGCAACTCTCTCAAAAAACGACAAAAAATGAATAAATCGACAAGACATGTCATTTTATCGACCCCCCCCCCCTCCCCTTCACATTACAAAAGTTTAATTAGAACTATTTTGTTTTACAGAGATTTATACCTGCCACCACCCTTATTTAAAACACTTGAGGGATGGAAAACCGAAACCGGTTTTTTTTTGCCCTCGGTTTTTACCAAAAAACCGGTTTTCATAAGGCCGGTCTTAAGATTCAGTAAAACCGAAAAACCGGTTTTTGAAACACGTTTTTTTTTCTGAAAAACCACCATCCCTACCGTTTCTTATTTGGTTGGCGGCGAGTATAGTAAATGCGAAAAGCAAAATAGTGTTTCTCTTGGAATTTTTTTTTATCACTTTCGAATTTTTTTTGTTGTTAACAAAATAAAATTTGACTATAATATGGGTTCTGGGGGGGGTTCTGACCCTAGAAACCCCCCCCGTGGTTGCGCGCCTGCTAAGATTCCTTTGTAATGAGGGTTGGTTTCTATGATTTAAAACTTCATATATCTTTAAACAATTTACTTTAGTGCCTGCCTGTACAAATAATTATTTTCACGCTAAAGAAAAATTCTGGGAGCAATGTTACCAGAAAATATCCTAAATGCTAGGGAAAATCGGTTGACAGTTCTCCGCAATAGAGCAATAAAGAAAATATTTATGCATAACAGATATTTTCTGTATTTCACATATATACAAGCCCAAGTCGGTGGACCCAGGGTTGATGAACACCACACAATACTTGTAACTTTTAGGAAAGTTTTTTTTTGCAATACACCAACAAGAATAGAAGAATTTCCTCAACGACGGTAATCTATGTAAGTCATTACAGATTTTATTATCTAATTGCAAAGAATATTTTAGTTTTAAAAAAAGGTTAAGTTTTAGGGATTTTTTTTTAAGTTTTAGGAAGCAGAATTTTTTCCGTTGGAAATAACAGAAAAATTCTGATTCTTACAGTATATAAAGTATATATCTATTGTTTTTGACGTTATATGCATCTTAAATTTAAAAGTAATCCATTAAAAAAATTTTAATTAATAGTTTAAAATTTTCCTCGAAAACATACTTCGATAAATCAAAATTATTCATTATTCGCTTACTTTTCCTCAAAAAGAATGAATATTTTTTTTTATTGGAACTATACTTTAAAAAGGCAAATATAAATATAATATGATGTAAAATATATTAAGTCCGAGAAAATGGTGATTAAATAAGCATCAAACAACATTAAGATATTAAGATATATGATTATATATTTTTTTAACCAAGATGTTTTAAAAATTTAAGAGCTATAAAATATTTATTACACGCAGTTTTGCCATAGGATTGAAAATTTTGTATTTATTTTTCAGTAAAACAAAATTTGATGGTGCACAAACTGTGCAATTCATATGGCGAATTATAATGAACTAATTTTAAAGGAATGGGTTCAAACACTAAAATGGCTCTATCTTGGATCTTATATATAATAACTTAATATATTCCTATAAAAAACTATACATTTAGTACTTAATATGCTACCATTTTTTGATTAAGGGAGGCACAAATATATAAGGTTTTTCAACAATTATTTTTTTTAATATTTACTGCTGCTTTTGCATGCAGTGCGCATTTTTCAAAGAAACACATTTTTAATGAGATTTATGCCTGAAAATTACAACTTATTATTGTTATTAAATTATGTTTTATCATGAGTATAAATATCTACTGCTGCTTTTTTACAGTAGTGGTTATTTTTCAAGGAAAATTTTTTAATGAGATTTATGCCTGAAAATCATAACTTATTACTGTTATTAGGTTATGTATCATGAATTAAAAAAAATACAAGTGAGTAACTTCTTCAAAACATTTGCTTTACGAATTTGCAAGTGATATATTTGAGAAAACTTTCCCATGCCCACTTGTCTAGGAACTGGAACCTGAGAACACACAAAAACCGGAAAACGCATAAAACGCTATGTTAAAAAACCAGGTCAAATCCTGATGGAGAACAAACGAAATTTAACTAAAGAAAAAAAAATCAACCGGATCCCATAAATACCATAAAGTGCATCCCTAGAAAAAAAAAAGGTTTTTTAAGGAGGTGCTACTAGAAACCAAAAGTAAAATCTTTGAGACGGTCTATTCATCAGTTGGAAATAAAAAAAAGAATCTAGTGTGAGAACTTCACTGTTTAGGAAACATTTTTTTCGCCATTTTTTATCCCCATGTGCACATTTTAGTCTTCTCTCACCCCCCAAATAAAGTGGGTTAGAGATAGAATGCATCGGGACGTACCTAGCCCTACTTTTTTATGCAAGAGCTTGCTCCCTTACTGACCCACAAATAAAAAGGGGAGCTTTTTTTTACGCTATAGGTGGTGCAATAGAATAAAAAAAACTTTTTATACCTTTGCTATTTCTTTTGAGTTTGATAGAGAGGAGATATAAAAAAAATTGTGAAAAAGGTGTCCCTAGGTGGATACTGCTATTCAGTGTGTGGCCCACTTAACTACTTCCTAAAAAGTGTTCTGGTTTTTATAACGGTCCGGTTTGTAGAGGGGTTTGGGCTTGGCAAGTTCAGGTAATTATTTGGGTTAGAAAGTGGGGAACACGTGCTTTTCGGGGATGGTGTTGGTTTATGTTGACAGAAGGAGTGAAACGTGTAACTTGGATTAACGTGTTTTATGGGCGCTTAACATTAGTAAAATTCAAAAACAATAATAATGTGAATGATAATGTTGAAATATATACTGATTAAAATATTAATTTATTACTCAGAAATAATAAAACGCTTTCAATATTGTACTAAACCTGGGACACGTGACATAAGTGCTGATGTACCTTAGTAATATTTAAATTGTCAGTTATATTTAATAACCTACTAAGAATGATCTATCTTTAAGCTCTTTTTGTACTTCCGTCTTTGGTTATTTGTCATAAATATTAATTACATTTTTAGAGTTAGTATACTAAAGACGTTATGAGGTACAACTCATTTAATTTTTTCCTGAAAGATAACTTTTCTTTGTAAACATTTTCAACCACTTCAACTATTAAAGTATTAGAATTAAATTTCTGAAACTTATTTTAAACATTAGTAAATTAGAGTACTTTATAATTTAAACATCTCAAGTCTTTTCCACATCCAAGTTACACGTAGTAGGCATGGATCTTCGTAATTTTGTGGCTGCAAATAAGTGTGACCTAAAAAAAGACATTTGGATTAACTTTGTTTCAGGTACGTATTTTCCTTTTTACACTGTAATAATGTGTTGCGTTATCTTACTTCATAAAGGTGGTGTAAGCCTAGGTGGTGCACCCAGGTTTATGGAGTAACGTTAACCAAATGTATGGAGTAACGTTACACAAATAAAATTATGTTCAGATTTTTGGTGTACGTTATTCCATAAAACTGGAAACAGCACCAGCTGTCAGCAGTTCAATGGAGTAAATTTCTTATTTGTATTGCATCAATCTAGAAGTTTTGAGGTCAAAAGTTTCACTAATCTGCAGGCACCGGAATAAGGCTCAACAAGAGCTTCTTAAACGTAATTTACCCCCTAGATTTCAGCATGGTACATGTGTATATTGTGCTCAAATGTCACAACTTCGAAATTGTGTAGCGTCTTCGCAATGATTAATCCACGGCTTACTCAAATTGCAAGGCTAGGGAAACTCTTTGTGACCTCCCACTATCCATCCTGTTTGGAGTTTAAGCTGTTCCAAAGAAGAAGAAACCCTTTTTCCGAAACCCGTGCGGAACCTAAAAAGTTTATATATAGTTGACCCTTCTCGAACATGTTTCTTCTTAGGAACATTCAACATTTCTAACAGAACAGATTGTGACGTGGCAAAGAGCTCTGGCTTTATAAGTTCAGTAGGACTTGGTTAAGCACAGATTCACCACAAAATGTATATCCAGAGTAGTATGATGTTGCAATATCAATCAGGTCAATATAATTAAAGTATCTCTACAAATAAAAGTGCGTTGGTTAATTTTACTTTGACCTCCCAACGACAACAGCCTGTAAGGCAGTACCATAAAAATAAGTGCGTTAACTAAATAGCACAAATCATTTTTGGGGAAACTGACATCGGCCAGGGCGGTATTGGTATCTAGATTAGTGAAACTTTATTTCAGTTTATAGAGACTTGTATAAAAATCAATGTGTGTATGCCCTCATAACCCTTTAAGACATGCTATCAGACGGCGCTGATTTAAGTTTATGAGACTAAATGTAAAGAGTTTTTTTTTCGAAAAGTTGCTTTAAAAAGCATCAATGCTAGCATCTCCTTAAGAACCACGTTATTTTTTATACAAATAACTACTGGTACAAGTTAGCTGCTTCGGAATCGACATTTTTGAAAACCTTAAACAATTTCTTTTATACCCGCAATATTGTGATAGCTCGGTCTTAAAGGGTTACAATACGAATGCAGTGAAATTTATAGTTTATTTCATGATTTATTATTTTTTTCCTGACCTCTTTTTACTACTACGTATTGTTGGTGAACCATAAGCTCAGGAGAGCTTATGCAAACAGATTACTGTCAGAGCTGTTACTTTCTGACGTATTTTTTGCGCCGAAGTTATGGGGTGCGGCAAATATGATTTTTTTTCAATCATTTAGCAAATGTTGAAGCATTCGTCTATTCAAGGTTTTCTTGCACTATCACTTTGCAACTTACCTACGTATTTTTTTAAAAATATATTGTTGGTAAAGTATGATTAAAATCCGAATTTTTTTCCCACTAAAATACTTCCCTATATTACCATATAATATTAAATGTTGCCCGTCCGATCCGATATCATACTGACATCCTGATGTCGAATCAATATCGATAAGTGAACGTACGATACATTGTGCTGAAAAGGGGTTTCTTTTGTTTTAATTTCATATTTTATAACGTCTATCTAATTTCATATATTATAACTAATCTAATCTATCTAATTTCATATATTATAACTATGATAAAAACTAAACGCCATTGAGAATAAAACTAATGCGGTTATAATAATATGTGCTGTAGTTAAATTACTAAAATTCAATATTAAAATTGTATGTTGTTTTTCGTGACAAATTTCGTTTTAAATCGTGTAATGTTTATTAGTTTAATGTTGTTTTTTATTTCAAGTATAAATTGTTTTAGTTTAATTCATAACATTTATTGAGAAGTGCTTTTGAAATAGTGTTGTATTATTAGATAATTTCATGAAAAAAAGATGTTCATATATTTATTTATTCAGTTTAAAATGCACATTACAGATAAACAATCCAATAGCGAAGTTAGTAGTTTAATAATGACTTACACACAATATTGTATTTTACCTGGTAAATTTTTAATTACTGTACGTTTTAGAAAAAATAATTAAAATTGTAAGCATGATTAATTAAAAACTTCAAAAAAATTAAAGAAAATTATGTTTGAACGTTGTTGAATTAAAATGCTAATGTTTTCTAAATCGTCGTTTGAATTTGATAACAACGCGATTACTAAAAATTTAAAAAAATCTATAAAAAATAATGAATTATTTACATTAAAAAAAAATCGTAAAAGTCCTTACTTTTTTCCTTCTTAGACGTAATCAATCATTTATCCATTTGAATTATCGACAAAAAATTAATTTATTGGAAACCGGCATTGTTATACTCTATTTTCAACACTAGATGGCAGCTTAAGAAACAATTGAGATTATTTCGAAAACGATGAAAAAAGTTTAAATTACAGGGAGAGAGGTTTAAATATAGCTGAAAAAGAATAAAAATCCCAATAAGGGAAAATATAATTTGCATCTTTTTGTAAAAAAGCGTATTATTGATTTTATACTTACAAAAACAAGTTTTTCAAAAGAGAAATACATTAAAAAGTAAACATTTTGTTTCATTTAAAATTTTCTAACCAAATAAAAAGGATTTTCTATTCAGTAAAACAGTAGAATATAGAGACTTCATATAAAGAATGAATTGTGTTGTAGATACATATTAAAATGCAAAATATAATTATAATCAATAGCATAAAAGTAGCTTAGCGGTGACAAAAAAAGCAAGAAGTTTGAAAGGACTTAAAATAGCCTACTTTTTTATTACTTTAATTATCACTAAAACTCTTATGAAAAGCAAGTAGTTTTAGGTAGCAGTAACTCTCACCTAAAACCACTACCTCACACATTTTATATAACCTAAAAAATTGTCAAGCCTGGGGCACTTAGTTGTAATTTAAACTTTTAAACGCTGAAATTTAATATTTTTATTAATTTTCCTTCGAAAATTAAATTTATGTCATTAATTATTTTTTCTAAATTTGTTTTCAGCACGAATAATAATTTTATAAAATGCTTATTCCAAAAATGGATGTAAAAATTATCATAACATCATTTTTATTTGATATTTTTAATTTTCGATCATTGATTTATAATTTTCGAAAAAAAAGGCCTTGTAACAACAGGTTGAAAATGAATAAAATGAATAACTATTTATAAGTGAATGAAAATTAAACTTTAATGATATGCAAATGCGTAGACAGTCGATAGACGTTTAGACAGATATCCGTCCAAGCAGTCGACAAAAACTATAAAATAGCTTGTGATGTCATAACTTTCTGATAGCTTAGTTAAATCCTATCTATTCAAATAATCTTTGATACGAAGGTATCGAACGGAATTTCAAAGAGGTTACAAACAGAGGAGGATCTGCATAATGTCAATACCAACTTTTCTACTTTTTTTATTTTTTTAAATACGAAAAAAAAAAAGGAATGTATGTTAATATTTTTTTATACAAAGTCTTAATTTAGTTTATTGAACTTAGATCATTTTAAATTACGTGAATGAAAAAAATCTTAAAATAATAGCATTGTTATAACTTCTTTGTTTGAAAAAAATCATATAGGTTATCTTTAAATGATTTTTTTACATTCAAATTACTTGCTCAGAAACAAAACTATTTGTCTCCAAAGTTGAAAGTATAAAATTAAAACGTACAAGAAAATAAATATATTCGTTTTGGAAGGTTATTATTATATACAACAACGACTTGAGAAGTCATTTAGTAAAAACATTAATATATGAAACTGCAATGAAAAGATAAAACAAACAGATAAAAACTTTAATTTCAGAAAATACGAAGCATTTTAAAGAATATGAATTTTGTTAGTTTTCATTTAAATTAAGCTTGTGCAGTTTAACTTCTTTTACTAATGAAAAAAAAAAAATGACATTACCTGGCCTTTGCAATCCAACTTTGTTTGGACATCTTGAGACAATAACTCATCTAATTAAAATTATTTCGTTAGAAACACATCTATCTTGTTAAAATATTTGATGTTGAAATGAAGGATTTTTTACGAAAAGGTAAATAGAATATGGACATTACCCTGAAAAACAATATTAACATTTCATGTTAGAAACTAAGAGCTCTAAATTGCTTGCAACTCCCTTAGCTAATTTTTTACGAGAATAATAACAGTTTAAATTTAATATTTAAAATGAAACTCTTTGCATACACACAAATATATTCTCAAGTAAACATTATGATCCCACTAGTATATATAAGTATCCCTTTTAATAATGGCTTATTTATTTACCCCAGAGTTCTAAGCAAACATCATAATATTAAAACCAATGCCACACTCAGCCTAAAGCGGAAAACAATTCTCGTTAAAAGCGCAAGTACTACAACTTCAACTTCAAGAAATTACCTCAAAACGGTTGGGCAAAAACCGCAGACGATTACCATACAACTGCCACCGAAAGAATAATAATAATGAAAAAAAGTTAAAAGAGCAACGAATAATTTTAAAAGAACACAATCTAAGGAAAAGACGCTTGTATACATATTCGTTTTGAGCTTTTATTGACAAAGACATTTCTTTCGGTTGTTAAACTTCATTTGAACTCAAATGAAGCCACAAGCGTTGCCACTGAAAAGAAGTAAATAATGAAAAGAAGAAGGTGGAAAAGCGTAGGAAGGAAAAAGATGAAGAGCAACACTTATGTAAATTCTCTTTTTAGCAATCAACAGCTTGTGCGAGTGTGGAGGCATTGGTTTCAGAGCGAATTTAAGGCTTAAGGGACTGTCCTTAAAAGGCACAAAGGCAATTTAATTCTATTTCACCATGTTTAAATAAAAAGAATTGTTTCTCTAGTTTTAACATAAACACTGTAAAATTAATCGTAAATCATTTCATTGAAAGTTAAGAAAATACAATTTATTTAAGTTCATTTATTATTTTAACTCTTAAATTTTTCTAATGAAAATATATAAATTATTTTGTAAAAATTTGTAAATTTTGCATGGTAAAATTAATTTTTGCTTCAACTACATTTTAAAATAATTAAACAAAAGCAATTCAGTACATATTATTCTTATTTTAAAGTATCATAAACTTACCTTGTCACAAGAATTACAACTTATTCGAAATTTCTACACTGTAAGCAATAGTGAAAATTGTTTAAAGTAGCAATAAAGCAATCAAAAATAATGACGAAGACCAATAACGTTTGTATAGATTTCAAACAGTAATATTATAACGTTTTTTTTTTAAAGATATCAAAATTACAACATATTAATGGACCCTACTAGAGTTTTGTTAAAGTGATACGATACTACTTGTACTATAACTTCTTGATTTTTAACTTAAAAACTCCTTTTTAAAAAGATAGGAAATTACGGAAATGAAAACTGGAAAAAAATACGTCCACTGAAATAAACCATTTGGCTTGTTAATATTCATCTGTCATTCTTCATTTTCAGCATTTTCATTCTTCCTTTTCTACTTCTGTTCACACTCAAGACCTGAAACATGCTTATTACGCATTAATAAAGACTAAAACGTAAATTAAAAATGACCGGTTTATTTATGTAGAAAAGTTAAAACTCTTTTAGAGTTTCCAAAGTATACACGTGTCCATAACCATCCTAACTATTCAAATGCGTAATCTACTATTACATCAATTTAAACTTTTTTTCACAAAAGTAAATATTTCTTCAAAATAGTTTTATTATCATTTTGAATAATGCTTTCCGTGTGGTTGAACAAGTAAATTAGTGGAAACATTGAATACAAATTGAATGTTCTAGTCATGTTAAAGTTGAATAAATTCTGAATTATTTAAACTTTAAATAAATTTCTAATTAAAATTTTTAATGACATTTGTGATATAGCTTTACCTAATTCTTTTCTTTAATATGATATATCCCACTTATTTTTAAGACGTGGTTATTTCTATGAGAATGGTGACGAGGAAACAAACCAACGTGCAGGCATAGCCTTCATAAAAGCCTCCACGTTTTTAGGTGTGCAAGCTAAAAGCAATATGACTGTATGACATTTGTGTCATAAAAAGGCTTAATGAAACCACCTTTTTAATAAATGCATCTCAAAAAAATGTTTGTGCATCGTACAAACCTTACTGGAGATTGAATAAGATGTTATAACATTTAAAATATTCAATAACACTCATTCAAACCCATTGACATCATACTGAAATTATTTATGAGCTTTGTAAAATTGCATCTATTGAGTTAATAACAGTGAAATTTCTTTTTTTATAACTTCATCTTGCTTAATTTTTATTCTAACTATCAAAGTTATTTTTAAATTAATACAATAGGCAGAAATTGGTAATTTTTATTTCCTTACGCTGTTGCATACGTCCTATTTTCCTTTTCTAAAAAACAAAAGTGGACATATGGTAGATAGTTATTGATTTTCACAAACTCCCGAAACAACTTTTAAGTTTCTAGTGAAAAACATTATCTGATCAGCTCTCAATTAACCTCTTCAAACATATATTTTCGAAGACAATTCTTTCAAACACTAAAATCACCAATTTTAGCTCAGAAGATCTTCTTCTAAAAACAAACTTAACATTTAAATCGTATTTTTTCCACAAGTAGTAAAGAAAACCATGAAAAGTACTCAAAATCATCGGAAATTCTCAAACTTGAAATACGTTTAAAAAGGAAAAGCACATACTAGATCAAAAGCAGTTTAGGACAAACCCCCCGAACAGAAAAATCATTCATTAAAAACTGTCATGGCCGCCGAAAGGAGTCGTCTTGTTTTGATGCTTCTAATTAATGTGCATTCTAAATTTAAATATTTAACTTTACACAAAGAGGACGTTTGCTCAAGTCAAATTTACCATGCTGGATACAATTTTTTATGACTGCAAATTCGAGAGGGACTACTTACAGATAAAAGCTGGAAAAGTCGGTTGAGTTTACATTAAAACCGAGCGTAAAACATTATCAATACCTTAATTTGTTCTAAATTCTTTTCCGTTTTAATCAGTATGATGCACTGCTTTCGTAACAGATCAAAGGTTAAACTTTTTTTTTCCTCTATCGCAAATAAATGTAGAATTCAAATCGATGTTTGTTATTCAGCGTATTTTTGCGGGAATGTTAAAGGGGGTGAAAAAATTTCTTTATAGAAGGACATCAAAAAGATTAGGGTAGTAGATCAGACAAATAGGATGTTTTTTTTTTGAGGTGGTAATTTGAAAAGTTTTGTTTGTTTCGTTATGTCAGGAGTTATATCAGTGTTGGTATGGTATCAGTATTGTATGGTATGATACATATATATTCCAGCTTGTGTGCTTGTTCAGAGAACCGCTTATAAGCTTTCGTCAAGTGGGACAGACACAGAAAGAATTTTTACAGTCACAAAGAAAGGAATAACACATAGACACATAACAATATTTATTGACTGTCACAAACATCCAAGCATGACAGGGATTCGACCCGACCCCAGTAGCTCCAAAGGCCAGCATCCTAGCCATTGAGCCACCGGGGCGGCGTCTTGCAGGATGACGATGACTGCTATTTAATAATGCTTGTCAAAAAGAGCTATAACATGCATAAATTTATTGGTTAGAAGGATGATAATATATTACAGGCTTTACTATTGATAATGAGACTATACATTCTCTAACCCGGAGACATATTATTCAAAAATAAGTTGTGATTTTATACATGTTATGAAGGAAATGCATAGGAAAACTTTTTTACTAATAGCTATCATTACCCTTATTAAATATCAATTCTTAGCAAAAATTATGGGACTATTTTAAAATACATGTCTAAAAAGTTACATCTAATGACTGTGCTAATTATCAAGTCAACCTAATGTGTATTTGTTTTTGGCAGTACAAAAATCTGCTATCATTATTTTAAGCAAAATTTAAATGAATTTCCTAAAATCAAAAGAAATTTCTAAATCAAGCCAAATGTTTTTATGCTTTAAAATACATAATTAAGTATTATTAGCAGCTAAATAATTTTTGTTATTTAAGTAAAAAGCATTTGTAAACTTTCTTAACATTTATATTTCATCATTAGCCAACTATTAAATTTGCATGGTAATACAGATTAAAATAATCAGAGTGTAACGTTTAGCCATTGGAAATGTTCCGATACATAGCATTTAAAATAGAATAAATTTGACGATTCTCTTTTTAAAAAAGAAATCGTAATGATATTGGAAAATATTTATACTTGTGATAGAGTAAATTAGTGTGATAAACGTATATTTTAAAGGTAATTTTTTATTTTAAAGCTTCATGCCCTGATGAATACATGATTGATATTAAGATGGGGAAGTTTTTAATACCCGCTAACTTGATAAGAAAAAAATACTTAAAAAAACCTAAAAAATAAAAAAATACCCTCTTTCACTCAATCTCTTTGGTCCATAAATTCCGTCTTCTGTGATGGATACCCTTTATCATTAATCCAGGATTTTTTTTATTTTTCCAGGATAAAAAACGTCCCTAAAAACGGGATAGGGAGATAGATTTTTGAAAAAAATGAAGGTAAAAAAATTGGACAACAATTAAAAAAATCACGCCCCAGTTTGTAATTCGTGCTATGTAATCCATCATTTCTAGAAAAAGGGGGAGGTCTTTTTTTATGCTAAAACACAAGACCATAAAAAGGATGGGACTTTTTCTGATGCTGAAAAAATTCCACTGTCCGATGTGAGATAGATAGAAAACCCATCTTGCAACAGTGAGCTTCAAGGTTTTTTTTTCTCCGATGGATCCTCATTTTTTTAATTAGTGGGGTTTAAGGTGTGGGGACCAGAAACAAATTTCTTCCAGGCAGTTTTGTGTATGGGAAGACCATTGCTGGTTTTTTCTATCATTTTTTATACATATTTTACCTATAGTATTTTTTATTCGTATTGATATTTTGTAAAAACATAATATCAATGAAATTCATAAGCTTTTCTAGGCAAAATAGAGTAATGTTTTTTGGTTTTTTTTTGAAAAGTAAATATAGTTTTCAGCAGTAGTTAGGTGCACCTATATTCTTCGTTCAAACAGTCTTGGAGTAAGTTGTTCATGTGACTCTGTACGTCAGGAAAATGTCAATTTGCTGTAAAGCAAACATTTCAAACTTATGTACTATATAAAATTGTAAATATCTTAATTTTTTTCAATAAATAACTATATGTTATTTGATCAACTATTTATATATATATTAACATTTTCATTATTATGTTTAACAAAAGCTCTGAGTACAATGTAATACACGAAATAGTTGCAAAATTACTGTTTATTAATATTATTTGTGATTGGGGCTGCTTTGAATGAAAATAAATACTCTTTTTTAGATCTGAAAATACTTAGTATTTAATTACACAATTAAACTATTAAAATTGAAAACTGAATCTTGTCCCTATAATTACTTTGAAAATAAAAAAAAGTTACGTACATTTCGAAATTGGGATAATCGAAGTAAATTAAAAAATGATAAATAGGCCAAACAATCAACTTTAACATAATTGTCAATAACTTTTCGTAAAATTTTTTACTTAGTAAAAATGGCAGAACAAGTTAATAGAGAGTTATTTATTTCGAAGGCTATCTTAGAAATGAAAAAATTAACCACCTATGTTTTCTTCGTTAAATATTTGCTAAATAAACAGAAACGTATGTAGTTATGCCCCAGTTTTTCTGTATCTGATTCAATTTATTGAAGATCTGATTTGCTACATAAACTTGATACGCCACTGAAAAATTTGAACAACAACCTGTTACACTTTAAGATAGAAACTATATTACCATTTAAACTAGTGCTTTTAAACAACTGGTTACAAACTTAAATTCTCCAATTTGCGATGAAAAACACAGATTAAACTTAATATGTTTACCATCCTATACAATAAATATAGAAATATGAGTTATTTTTAGGTATTTCATTTCTTCTATTGTATTGAAGTGATGTTAGACAAATTTGGTATTGCATCTCCGAAGTTTTGCTGATAATGTTTTTAATATTTTGATGATACATAAATTATTACCAAATGGAAGAGTGCTCTTGTAGCAATTTTTCTCTGCATCTTCTTGTTTAAGATACTTCAAATTTAAATTAACTTTCACAAAAATAATTCTTCAGGCTATTAAATATGGGAAACAGATGTTTTAAATTAGAAAATAGATAATTTCATTTAAGTTAAGAACCATTCAAAACAACAAGTGATGTGGGTACCGTTAAAGATATTTTAAATGACAAAATAGGTTAAACTCTTAAAAAAACAAATAAGACGAGACTTGACCTTCAAACAGAAATTATTTGTTAGTATTTAAATTTTGCGACACTTCCAAAACCTCATTGGTCTCAGCTCATTTTTTGCCTCTCTCATCCCTTGATAAGGTTAATTCAGTCAAGTCTGAAACAGTGCGATAAAGCAGTAGCGCCCCCTATCGATTATTTCGTGAAAGTAAAATAAACTTTTTCTTCTCTCAGGTTAAATAATTCGATTTTTTTCTCATGCTTTTTTCACTTACCCCACACGCCAATTTTTTTTCCATGGTTTCACGTTATTACATGAACTTGTTTTTGTAAGTTAATAGCGCATTAAACGAAGTGGGTAGATTTTTTTTCTTCATAAAAGTAATTTTCATATCTTAAAGTTTTGGTCATTAGCTTTTGGTACATGAGGCTAAAAAAGTGGGCTTTTTAGGGATTATAAAAAAATTGATAAGTGACTTTGGGAAGTGACCTTTTTTTTTTCATTTATCAGTTTGACCGTGTGCAACTCGCTAGTCTGATAAGGGCTAGAAGCTTCCTAATTGATAAAAAAAAATTATTTAAAATAGTTTCTTTGGGGTTTGAGTACAAATTTTAGTTTAGAATGGTTGTCATGAATATTTATTCTATAAATTGATGGTATAGATGTAAATCAAAGTATAAGAATTGAATATCTTTATTTTTTGCTTTTTTTTGTTTTAAATTTCAGCTGTAATTGCAGAAAAGAAAACATTACTTAATATAACTAGATTGACAGCTAATACCTTGTTCCGTTATTTATTCTTTTTAAATATTTATAAATTACTGTTAGAAATATTATGCTTATTTGCATGTCTTATTGTGGAATAAAATTCCCATTATTATTAACTTTTTAATTGCTATAATTTACAGATTAATGATTGATTTCAGTCATTTTTCATTTATTCTTGCTCTTCTTTTATTCTTGATTTATTCTTGCCTTTAAAAAATTTAAACTATTTCGTTAAAGGTTAGGTTTAGAACTATAAATAATTTTCCAAAGAATGCCTTGTGACCCTTTGAGACTGAGCTATCTCAATATTGCGGGTATAAAAGAGAATGTTCAAGGTTTGCAAAAATGTCGATACCGAAGCAGCTGACTTGTACCAGTCGTTATTTGTATCAAAAATGACGTAGTTTTTATGGAGATGCTAGCATTGATACTGTTTAAAGCAACTTTTCGAGAAAACTCTTAACATTTAGTCTCACAAACTTAAATCAAATTTTCAATGATAAATTACTGATAAAAGTACCGTTTTTTTCAAAGTTATATAATAAAGCGCCTACAACTGTTTTCGGTTGTCTGAAATAAAACACATTCAATGACTTTCATGCAATTTATTAAAAATTAAGAAAAATAGTATGGATGAATAATCAAATATATCTCCCTCCAAAAAAATCTATTAGGGAATAACTAGCATTTCTAAAAAATATTTTTTTTTAAAATAAACCATTTTGTATGGATTATTTTCCCGGAAACCCCTTTTTTTTATACTAACAACATATACACTACAATGTGCATTTTTGGTTAGCGAAAAATCGGGGCCACGGGCCTGAAAAAATTGAAACTAGGTCAGGGTGTTTTTTGTAGGGAGAGGGGTACAAAAAAAAAATCACCGTTATACCTGTGGGGCGACCTTGAAATCTAACCACCCAACGTGCTGTGACGTCACTATATTGTATATAGTTAGTCTTTTAATGTCAAGGTTGCTTCGAGAGTCCTTCACGTGCAAAGGTGTGCGAAAGTGTTCATAGGTGTAAGCTTTACTGTACCGGTTACTATAATTGTAGTGCTTGTACGTGAAGTTTGAAAAATAAAATTGTAAACTCAAGGACATATTTCAATTGAAAGAATGATGTTTACAAAAGTTATGTAGAATGTTTGATAATCTTTAGGAATTATTAATTTATAAAAATTTATATTCTCCATTTTTTATATTTGTAGTTTCAACGCTCATGTATGATTTAAGCTTGTTTGAGTATTTTTATGAATCATTATTTGAAAAAAACCTACTTTGCAAAAATATGTATTTATGAAAACCTTATTTTGAAAAATAGATTATCAACTATAACTAGTTAACTAAAAAAAGCAAAATTCCTAATTTCAACTTGATTTCAAGATATTGCATAAAAGATAGCAAAAACTGGTAAAATAGAAATTAAATTAGCAGTAAAATTAACTTAAATTATTAGTTTTTAAGAGTTATGTTTTTAATATTTTTTTAAGGTTAAAAACTTTATGCGTTTGAATTAATTTGCTTTACTATTGGCAATTATTAACTAATTTCTTATTATGATACTGATCATAATTATGATCATACACTTTTGCACCGTTGTACTAAAAACTAATGTAAAATTAGAATTAAAAATGAAGAATTTGTTAAATATAAATTAAACTAGCGTATTTTTAACAGATGAATTTTTCCTCTTTCTCATAATTTAAAAAACGCTTCGTTTCAAAGTTAGTATAATTTTCTATTTATAATAACTTGGTTCGCTAATTTCTAATTATAAAACAGAACAAAATCGCAGTATGAAATTTTGAAACGTTATGGTAACCAACCATATAATATACTATTAGTAACTAAATGCACATTAAATATACAACTCTAATAAAACAATTCTTTTGACGCATCATAAGACCATAAAACTGTTTGACGTCAAAAGCACATTTCCATGCCATAAATTTCAATACTCAAAAACACTATTTCATAAACCAAAATATCTTCAGCCAAACAATAAAATCCTCTGAAAAGCACAGCATCCTCACTCCAACCCCGATTTATTTTCTTCAAAAATCACAACTCCAAAAAGCACAAGTCCAAAAAATTTAATATACAAACTCCCAAAAAGTATTATCCATTGTAAAAGGAGAGTGTACAAAAACAATAACCTTATTCATTACACACCCTATTCTCTTGATTAGCATAAAGAGCGAAAATGTCGAGCGTTTATTAAAAACAAATAAGCACATTATAAAAAAAGAGCTCGACGTGCTAATGGCTTGGGCCTGTCCTTATCGTAAGATTAACACTGAATTTGTTTATTTGGGTTTTATTTTGAGAGTATTTGTTTAAAGGCTATGTTTTCTTTTGACTATATTTTCTTTCATATTTTTGTTTTAGAAGAAAGGAAATGTATACTTCTTTTAACAATTTCACAACAATAAAAATAATTTACATTAACAATTATTTTGATTGGATGAATATTTTTAGGCGTAAATAAAGGAATAACGTGATATTATGGAATTCAAGAGAAGAATATTAAGTATTTCATGTTTAAAAAGTACTCAAGATGTTGTAATTTTATTTGCCATTATAAATTATGTTATTTTAGGGGCTTTTCAATAAGGGAATCGAGCCAGTTTTAATTATTAGTGAATAAAAAATACTAATATAAATTTTTAACGTGAAAACTTCCTGAATTAATAGAAAAGAGGTAAGGCCTTTGAGACGCGTTAACTTTTCTTTAACGTTTTCAATAATTTGATTTCGAGTGAGGTATAAATTGAACATCTTATGCAAGATTATATTTCATCTAAAATCTCAATTGGAAATCAAGTCAGTGATCAATTTGAACAAGAAAAATTGCATAAAAAAAGTTCTATTTAAAATATATAATACCAAGATGATAATTTGTTACCAAACGTAGTACTTACAGAATCTTTAAGAAGAACTCTTTAATTCAAATATAATTTTTATAAATATCATTTAGCTTTAAGCACCGATGCTTTTATACAAGACACGTTAACTTTTTTTAATGTTTTCAATATTTTAATGGTGGGCGAGGTATAATAAATAATATTGTTTAAGTATAAGAGATTGCAAACGTTTATAAAATATTACATATATTGAAGAGTGTACAATACTTTAAAATTCACTTTTATAAGCAATAGAAAAAATGAAAATATAAATGAATCTATTTCCCTATTAATTCAAAACCTGCCCGAAATGATTTTTAAAAAACATGGGGAAAAACAACAAAAGTGTATTTCCAAACATCCCCAGTTACTACCAACGATAAACGTGTCTTAAAGGAGAAAATTTTCATAGACCCAAAAACAATGACTCCCCCTTCCCTCCTTCTTCGATGTAATCTTTCATTTCTTGAACAGCTGACGTCTCAATGATCACGTGACATCGGGGGCACAAAGAAAAAGGATAAAAAGGGGTTCATTGATTATAAAACGTTCTTTATTTTTTTTTACTACGGAAGATTGAACGAATAAATTAAGCGAAAATGAGACGACGGTTCTTTATGATATTTAGAGGGGGGGGGGTCTTTTAGAGATCGTAGGGCTTATTAATAAGGTGTGTGGAAGAGTGTTCCGGTTATTGATGGAATTATTTTGGTCGTTTGGTTTTTATTAAGATTGATATTGGTTGTTTTATGCGTTTTTAATTGTAATGTGGAAATCGGGTTGTGTAAGGATGTAATGAGTGGTTGTGAAATGATTATGTATTTGCATAGAAGAAAAGTGTTTATATGTGATTACTTTTGATATATTGTGGATTTATGTAAAAGGTCAGGTATACAAATATAAAAGAAATGTGTAGTTTTTATTAAAAAGTGACTCCATATAACGATACTTAAGGCGAATTTACATTCAAAGCAGTGTTCTAAAACTCTTTTTGGGTTTTTATTTGTAATAAATATTTAATGTGCATAGAAAAATACGATATTATATAATATCCTCTCTAGATCGTAATGTTATAATAAAATCATGAAAATTGTAGAAATTGTATCACATGATATTACTTAATACTGTTTAAATAATGATAATTCTTTTTTAAAAAAATTCTCACTGATATTTTTTCTGATACGTATACAGTTTTCTTAACTAATGAGGGTTTTTTTTAGCTAAAAAGTTTAGCTGATGTAAATCTGTAACAGTTTTATTACAAATATTGAATTTTATTTATCTAATTTTTAAAATTTCGTTTTAAAATATCATATTCTTAAAGGGGCATAGTTCATTCCTCAGATTACATAAACTCCAATAACAAATTAGTTTAAACTAATTTTCAGTTCCCTTCATTCAACCCAAATACGGCCTACTGATACATAACTTAAAACCCAGGAAAACTCCAAAGGCTAAGCAGCCCCTGATTGGCTCAGCCACCCAAGGAGCCTTCCTGTTTTGTGTCGCATCTTGGCATCAAAAATATCCAGTGAATAATTCGTTCGCCAAATCTCTCGGAAAGTGACAGCTCACTAAGTTCCTTAAGTGCCTGTGCACGACATCATTAATTAAGAATTTTTGAGGCCGATCCTTAAGACAAATTATTGAGGAGCTAGCTTAAAAATCGATGCGTAACAAAGCGTTCCGAGCAGGTTACTTGGAAGATTGCTTCGGACGTGGTGATAGGTAGAGGAGATTTCTCAAATAATTTGACGTTATTGATTTTGGTAAATAAGTAACCAGGAGGTTTCTTTATTAATAATTAGTCTTGAAATACTATAGTTATTCTAGTTCGGAACTTCAGAGACACAGATTTTTTGCTGTAAAGTGGCTGATTCGTTTAGTTTGAAATAAATATCGCTGAATCAGATTGGGTTGGTCGGTTTAAAACAAGAAGTTCTAAGCGAACTCAAATAGCCTACTTTTCTGTTACTTAAATACTTTTTGAAATTCTTTTCAGGAAACAACTAGGTTCGTAACAGTAAGAGTCCTTTACAACCATTCTATATAGCATTTATACACATTTTTTTTAATTCTTTCGAAATAAAAAAAAGAAAAGTAGGCTAAAACTGTAGGCGCTATGTTTATGGCTTCGGGGTGAAGAATTAAAGTCTTAAAATAACAAAAAAAAAACTAATATTTAGTAACAATTCAACGTAGGACAATTTTGAAAACATATGAACAAAGTAAGAAGAACTAATTCCTTTTAAAAAAATTTGATCTACCAACGAAGTGATAACGAAATAATTAATCTAATAAGTAAAATTACAATATCTTCTAAGTTGGGTTTATTCTTGTTTCACATTTAACAGTGTTGAAAAAAAACCTGATTCAGAAGCCAGTTATTTGATTGAATTAAAATAAGCCTATTTTAGTTTTTTCAGTTTCAATCATCTAAATCCTTTTAAACTAAAATACAAAAAAATAAAAATTTACTATCAATGTCCTAAACAATTCCAGGACATAAATCTCATTGTTTTCATTTCATGGCATCACCATTCCTCTGAGGCAAAGAATTGGAGGATCTTTCGAATTCTACAAAAAGAGAAAAAAGAACAATAAAAAATAGGAATGAACAGGCCAGTCCTCGTAAGAACTTTTCTACGAAAGAAGTATGCACCTCAGAACAAAAATAAAAGGCGAATGCTAATAAAAAGCAAGGGAGGGGGGCGACAAATAAAAGAAATCTGCAAGGAAAAGCGGGAAAAAATAAATACCGTAATAAATGGCGACCTGTCACGTTCAGATGTTGGGAAAAGAGCATCCTTAAAAACGTTATTGATTACGGTATTATCGACCTCGGTTTCTTTCACTTAAAAAAAGGGAAAATTTGAATGCTTTTAGTGGGCCATTTATACGAGTTTTACTACAGCGCCTTATTATCGGCCAGGGCTTATCTTCACAAATGAATAGTCAAGATTTGTTTGTGGGAAAAAGCAGGGGCGTGATGAATGGTAGGGATGAGGCAATATTTTATTTGTCGAGTTTTTTGTGGGTGAAAAAAGTATTTTGAGTAATATAAGTTAAAATATACGAAATTTTTCGTATATCGTTCCGAAAAAAGTATTACTGTGGCTACTTTGCCAATTATATTTTGAGTTGAAATACTAAAATATTAGGTTTAGAGATATTTTTTTTAAGTACAGATATTTTTAAGTATGGGCATGTAATGTATCGTTCTATTCGTAAAGGAAATAAGCGAAATTGAAAGACTCCGTATATTTTCAAAATATCTAGGTTAAAATAAATTTTGATTATTAAAATGTACGTTCAAGTAATTGATAATAGTTTTTACTTTCAATTATCTTATGTGAAATATAAGGTAATAAAATAATTGCGTGTTTTCTACACGTTTTGAAGTTTGCTGACTTTGAAATAATGGTCTTTTAAAATTGGCTCGACTGTTAAATAGCTGTTTGTCTGCATGAAAACACTTTACAGATGAAACTATCTGAGCAATTGACTTCAAAATTGGTAAACGAGTTTCTAATACCTGTCGAACGGCATAATAAGGTTTTTATGAAAATCCCGAATGCACAAGGGTGAATTGTTACTTTAAGTTTAAAAGGTGTTTAAATATTACAATGAAGAGTTTAATTTTATTTAAATGTATTTATTTAGTGATAATTAAAGTCGTGTGGTCGTCTCCCACCTTATTTTTCTCCCAGGAAACTTTAGTTTTTTGAAAATCCCTTTTCAATTTGATTTTATAAAATAATAAAAAATTGTGAGTAAAAGTTATAATTTTTTGTTTTAAATGAATAAACTACATTTTGAAACGAAACTGTAGGTAAAGTAAATCCTGATAAGTAAGAATTCTATGCAACTTCAAGCAACGCGACTTTCCTCACAAATACAGTTTCTTCTTCGCATATTGATTCTGGTCTTAAATAGCCAGCACACTCCATTTAGTATACAAACTGGCCACTTATGCCCCTAGGCTCTCAAAACACATAACACCCACAACGACCCAGTCAGAAATAGCATATCCCATCCTAGAGAGGGCAAGAAATCTCTTCAGTTTTCAAAGCAAGAAGACATCCAAAGAGTCATTCACATTTGATCTTGAATCCATTTCCGCCATCCCGTTTAAGGTCGCCTCCATGAAAACCCATTCAAAAAAGGGTTACAACCTCTAGTTTCCCTTCCAGACTCTTATACACTCTGTTTACAAATCATTTTTGTTTATTAACTAAATTAATATATCTAAAAACGTATATAACCTATGTAACGTTCTATGATTCGGTTTTTAATAATACATTCGAGTTATAACTCTTTGTTTTAAAATAAATGCAGTTCATTTTGTAAAGAAACTAAAAAAAAATCCTGATAAGGAAGAATTCTTTGATACATCAAGCAACGCGACTTTTCTCACAAATGCAGTCTCTTCTTCTCATATTGATTCGGGTCCTAAATAGCCAGCACGCTTTAACTTATACATACTGGCCATTTATGCCCCAAGGCTCTCAAAACACATAACACCCACTACGACCAAAACCCTGTCAAAAATAGCATTCCCATCCCAAGAAAATTCTTCCAAGTCATCCGAAGAGTCATTCACATTTTATCCTGAATCCATTTCATACCATCCCGTTTAAGGTCGCCTCCATGAAAACCCATTCAAAAAAGGGTTACAACCTCTAGTTTCTCTTCCAGACTATTTTACACTCTGTTTAAAAATCATTTGCGCTTATTAACTAAATTAAAATATATAAAAACGGGTACAACCCAACGTTCTGGGATTCGGTTTTTTAATATATGAGTACAAGTAGTAACTTTTTGTTTTAAAATGAATTCACTACATTTTGGATAACACTGAAAGTAAACCCTGATAAGTAAGAATTCTATGCTACTTCAAGAAACGCGACTTTTCCCACAAATACAGTTTCTTATATTGTATCTGGTCCTAAATAGCCGGCAATCTCCAACTTTTATGCATGCTGGCCACTTATGCCCCATGGCTCTCATAACACATAACAACACCCACAAAGACCAAAACCCAGTCAAAAATAGCATATCCCATCCCAGAGCGGACAAGAAAACTCTTCCGTCTTCAAGGCAAGAAGACATCCAAAGAGTCATTCACATTTGATCCTGAATCCATTTCATACCATCCCGTTTTAGGTCGCCTCCCTAAAAACCCATTCAAAAAAGGGTTACAACCTCTAGGTTCTCTTCCAGACTCTTTTACACTATATTTACAAATCATTTATGCTTATTAACTAAATTAAAATATCTAAAAACGTATATAACCCATGTAACATTCTATGATTCGGTTTTTAATGTATACTTACAAGTTATAACTCTTTGTTTTAAAATAAATGCATTTCATTTTGTAAAGAAACTTAAAAAGAAATCCTGATAAGGAAGAATTCTTTGATACTTCAAGCAACGCGACTTTTCTCACAAATACAGTTTCTCTTGCCCCAAGGCTCTCAAAAACACACAACACCACTTCTCATATTGATTCTGGTCCTAAATAGCCAGCACGCTTTAACTTTTATACAGTCAAAAAAAGTCAGTCAAAATTATATATCCCAAGAAAACTCTTCCAAGACATCCAAAGAGTCATTCACATTTGATCCTGAATCCATTTCCACCATCCCGTTTAAGGTCGCCTCGCCTCATTCCATAAAACCCATTCAAAAAAGAAGGGGTTCTCCACCCTTCTCCACCCTTTCCTCCCACCCTTCCTAAAAGTGCGGGCCCCTTTTTCACTCTTTCGCGGGCCCCGCTCTTCCTATACTCCCACAGCTGGCCTGAAAGCCCGACACGGGGCCCGGATGCTGCTTCCGATAGAAGGTTATGTTGTTGAGAGAAGCGCGCTGTTTTTTGGGACGAAAAAATACTTGGGGTATTGGGGTATGGGGTATTCTAGATCTTTGAAGAAAAGAGGCTAATGTATGGTGTTATAAGTTTTATATATAGTAGTCCTTTTCTCTGCTAAGATTTTTATGTTGTTCGTATAATAAACTTTTATACTGATCATTCAAAAATGTATGGGCAAATGAAACTATAAGGTAAATTGTTGACTTGGGCATTCGATACAATTTTATTTTTATGTTTATGTTTAAAAATAATTCACAGTTAGTTCTATTTGGGGTCTTCTAACTATAATAAATAAAAACTATATCTAAAAAACACAACACAATAAAAAAAAATATTGCTAAAAAAATAACAGTAAAAAAAATCTCTAAAAAATCTGTAAAACTGAATTTTAATTTTAATTTCTAATTTATTTTTTTTTATTTTTATTTTTTTTTTTTTTTACTTCATTCAAATTAACTCTTATATTTAGTACATTTTGAAGATTACATTGATACTTTGAAAAAATTACAATGAAACTAGTTTTCAATTTAAACAAAGTTGTCAGATTATAAAATCCCTTTATTTGATAAGGCCATACTAAATCATCACGACCCTGAGGACCAATCAAAAATTTGTAGCATACGATATTTTTTCAGCTAGTTCGCAGTTGTTTTCTGCCCTTTAAGTTCTAACCCGACAGCACGCGCTAAGCTTCACAGCTGCACAGGAAAGACCCCAACTCTTTCCCTCTGGTAGGTTTTTTATGGCCCACGAGTTGAGTTTTTTTTCCATGTACAAATTTAACAGAAGGGGGTACAAAACTTTTTAGTTTGAGGCTCCCCCATCCTAAAAACCTAACTTCCTCACTCTTTTAGGGACCAACTGTTAGGGTTTAGGGGTGTTTAAAGAGTTTTTTTAACCCATCTTTCGCTGTTGTTTAATTTTTATGGGAATTTTTTATGGCACTTTTCAAGTTCAGTTTTAAAAAGTTTTCGAAGGGATTTTTCCTGGTATGGTAGTAGTTGTCGAAAGTGAATGTAGTAGAGTGGTTGTCTCGTGAACTTTTAGGCAGGGGTCGTTATCAGGCTGGATTCGCATATGGGATATATTATTTTTGGAAATACGTAGTCATAAGAATAGGTAAGAGTTTAATTTTTAAAGACTGAACGTCAATTTTACCCAATGCCTATGGTATTTTCAAGATAACAGAACCAATTATGTTATTGTTTTAATAATTTCTTAAACTTAAGTTTTTTGCTAGAAAATATCTTTATTTATATTTACATTTTGTAATTCAATATGTACTCATAGTAAAGCAACTATGTGATATACCAAGTAGTTTTAGGCAGTTTTAATATGAAAAAAAAAGACATAAAATTGGTCTTAAGAACTGGAATATCCAATTTTCTCCAAGTAAACTAAAACTGTATGCTATTCTGCTGCTTTCAGTTATTTATCAGTTACCAGTTATGTAGTATTCAATTATAAAACTAAATGGCAAGTTTACTCAAACGCAGATCTTTGGAAGGATGTGATTTTAAATGCAGATTGCAAATTGCAAAAAGTGGAAAAACCCAGTTTTGCAAATGTGTCCACCTCAGGCTGTGAAGTCCAGAATTAATGCTCACAAATAGTTTTTAACTAACAATCTGATAATTTTTGTGACTTTTAAAATTTAATTGCACTTTGTTGTAAAACTTTCAAATTGTTCAGAGTTGCAAATTCTGGTTTTCATCATTATCTTGGATGTTCCACACTTTGCACAGAATGAATATTCATCCCCAAACGAACTAGGCTCTCATATATTAAATTCTCCCACGATATTAACACAAAAGTTCTTCTCGTCTTTTACAAAGGATTCTGTGTCCCTAAAGCTCAGCTTCTAAATGCGCAAAACTCTCTTTAGATGCCGATTATAATTTAGATTCGGTCTTCTACGTTGGAACCGACCTTATCTTGAATTTATGTAAATGGCCATTTCATCCTCGCTTGATCTTGGCAATTGAATTTTCGGGTTGCTTTGTTACCACGTCACGTCGTCTATGAAAGTGCCAATTGTAAGATTCAAATTGAAATAGTTAGTTCCAGAAACTCGGCAACAGACGTTGTTTCGGTATTGCACTTGCAGGGTTTCTGAAATGATATAGCTTCAATCTGTGTGAAGGGGGCGAACAGCGATTGTGAAGAAAGGTTGGTTGAGGAGCTATATCGTCAAAATTTATTCGTTTTTCAAGGGTTGATGTGTTAATTGAAACCACTTAAAGCTGGGAATGTTTAAACAGTTCACTAACATTACTGAATTACATTGATTATTTAGTTTTACTTTTTTGCTGATTGATTCATCAAATTTTTGAAATCCTATTTTTTACATAAATTTTCTACACATATTAAATCACAAAATATATCTTGTATGATTCTTTTGTAAAGACTAAAAGTTTAGTTGTCAATTCTATAATAACCTCTGCATACTTGGCATTCTTTTTTATTTTTGTTTTGTTTTGCGTTCATGTTAATACAAAATTTATTTCAAACTTAAAGATTTAAAATGGTTTGAGAAGGGGATGTGAAAATCACTTTTCAACTTCCGAATACAGGTATCAGTTGAAGTTCAGACATATAAGAGAGTGAAGTTCAGACATATAATTCTGTTATATGTCTATAAAAAGGAAAAGGGAAGTTTATATAAAAAGTAAATTTTAAAGGCATTTTGCTATTAAATATTCATTAAAATTCGTGTGCCCTTCAGCAAATATTAAAACGTTATTTTTTTAAATATTCTTTAATAACACTTTTAAACATATATTTGTTTTAAAAATTTATGTTCATGTATGCATATATCATATATGTATGATTTTGCTTGAGTCTAAGGGGGGTAGAGTAATGCTCACAATTTTAATGTGTATGTAATTTATGTGTTATGAAAATCAAAAAAAAAAATTTAAACTGTTTTTTAATATGGCTTTGCAGAGAGCTTATTTAAAAAAAACATAAAAGCGGTATACATGTTGATTAAAATAATATTTTATTTTTAAAAAAACATGTATTGAAAAATTTGAAAACGTTTCACACGAATAAATATTTTTAAGCCGTATGCAATATTGCGTGCAGCGAAAAATTCTTTCAGTTTATTCTAACTTACAAAATTATTAAAATAGTTGTTTAAAAAATATTTAAAGTTTTAAATAAGAGTATTTCTTCTTTCAATTAAAAAAACAAATACCATTAAAGTATGTTTTGTTGTTAGTAATTGACACTTTCAGTTTGAAAGTACAGTCATTATTACAATACATTAATTTCTTAACCTATAAGGTTTCTTATAGTTACTATAACAATCAGAAAAGAAATAGAAACAGAGCATAATGGGTCATAAAACAACTACAGTTATCACACAAAAATATTTTTTTGCTCAAAAATTACTCTCAAAATGATAACTCCCCTAATATCCATAAGAGGTAGCTGCAGCGTATCGTAATGTGTATTTGGAGTTTGAAATGTTGTAGTTTTAAAGTAACGTATATTTCTTTGAGGAGTTTTGTTTACACACTTGAAACTTCGTTTGCAGTTAAAATAATTATATGCTCTAGTTTTTTTTTTATTTGTGTATGGTAGTTTTGTCATGGATAGTTTTACGGTTGTGAATGTAGTTTGTAATATACTTTTTTGTGTGCAAAAAAGTAATCATTAAAGCTCAAAAAGCATAAAATAGTTTTTTAAGAAAGTTTTTGAGTGTTGTTTGTTTAGCAGAAATAACGATATTTTTGGAAGTTTTTCAACTAAACATGTTGATTAGCATAGTGAATTTCTTTTTATCAGAAAATGTCCAACAAATTAAAGAACAACTTTTTTAGTAAGCTTTTCCTACTTATAATTATAACATTTGTTGTAGAATGTTGTTAAAAAAAACTGAAAATACATTGTAATGATTATCTTGTAAGGAAAATTAGTTAGTTTCTTACAAATTTAGGTTTCAGATATGTTATTTGTTTTTAATTAAGTAATACATTGTATAGTGATTATAAACCGATCAAAATTCTTAGCAATAACAATGTAGTAAAATACATATTCTTTTTAATGTTAATTAAATTTACTATTAAAAAACACTTTTATTATATGCATCGGTGATGTTTTTTATTCTTAAAATCAATGCGAAGTTTCTGATACTAAATTAATTTTAACTTTTAAATTGTGCACACGTATACCTCGAGGAATCAAAAGTCTTACTATTAATAAAATCTTTTTGTAGTATTATTATAGTATTCTTATCTTAAAACAACGAAGCCTTAGTTTTCCAAAGATATATTAACTATAGAGAACCTTTAAAATGTAAGAAATCAACTTTAAATTTAAGAAATAGAAAACTTATAAAACTAGTTACAACTCAAAAGAAAACCTTTTTTAATAATTCCTGAATAAATCCAATTCAACTAAAAAAAACCCAAAAATCTTGAATAGCATGTCAAGAAAACACGAGTAACTTTTTACACAGTCGAAATACTTTCTAACGTCAAAATATTCTGCTCCACGGTCAAAAATATTCCTTCCAATGGACGTTGGCAGGCTGCGATCAACTCAAATATTAAACTTTTTCCTTATGCAAAACTACTTTTCCCAAATGTCATTCTTCCTATAACCAAATCTCAGATTTATATATCCAAATATGCGTAAATCCCCCCAACTTCTTTTCTCTAAGCACATACAGAAAAATCCCGGTATTTAAATCTTTAGGTTAAACGTCTTGCAGAGAACAAAATAATAAAAAAAAGAATTTTTTCATAAGTTTATCTGATTTTTCAAAGTCCAGGCACAGAAATAAATCTGATTATCGGATATCGATTAAAAAGTAATTTTTCACATTGTTGTCCAGGATTGATCCGTCTGGATGAAAAGCCGGTGACAGTTAAAAATTGCCTCCTGACGATCGATAATTTGTTGAAGTGCTGTAATGATGGCTGAAAACGATAACAGACAATTTCTAATTTCGATATAGAACTCTGATACATAAGATAGGGGACATAAGAGCTTATGCTTGCTTAGAATTTTTAATCGTAATAAGTGCTTGTACTTTGATGTTTTGATTTATCTATCCATAAAAATAAAATGTTGTGTTTTTGAACTTTATTTCTGACGTAAATAATAAATGCATGCATTTTATACACTTTGTTAAAAGGATATAAATTTAACCCAATAGCATTGATAATTTTAAGAACTTTAAGTAATCTAAAGCAAGTAATTAGCTGTTATTAGGTTAAGGTAATTATCTATATTACTTTTATTTAATTAACATGACATAACATAATAATATGTATTAGAGTAATTATTTTTATTTCAAATGACATTTATTTTGTTAATAGTTTATTCAGAATATTTGTGCGTAGTAAAGAATTATTAAAAAATGCTTTTAAAATACATTTAAGTAAAGTAATAAAACTTAGAATAAAGTAAAAATATTTTTTTTTTACATTTAAACATAAGTTTTTTTTATGGTTGTTTTACAAGAAAAAATAATTACAGTAAATTTTTTCAAACATTTAAAGTTTTTCTGAAGATATTTATTAAATTAAGACATTTAACATTTTCATTAGAAAATCAAGTAATAATTGTGATTCACAAATATGTCGGAGAAAATTGTTAAATCAAATTGTAAAGAAGATGTATGATAACTTTTTTATTAATTGTCAAATTGGCGTTTCTATTCTTACCCTTGTCCAGAAAGAAAAATAAAACATTCAATTCCAAAACGAAGCTTTTTAATGTATTATGACTTAGCATTCATATTTTCAAAAATATGGCACAAAGTTAAAACTTGTAGAATGATAATATAAACATTTGCTGGTATATTTCTTTCTTATATTTATCTTTGAGAATCATTTAAGTGTTAGAACTTTGCGCATAACTCCTTTCTTAAGTATGTTTTAAGATAATTATTTTGAAGTAAGCAGTAAATATATCGAAATATTGTTAGAGTTAATTCAATATTGGAGAATTGATGTAATGTTTAACATTTATAACTGAATAAATGTTCAATGTATGGTAATATTTCTTGAAATAAGCTATTAAGTACCAATTAATTGTTTCAATTTATCTTAAGTTGAATTTAAGTAAATGGACTTTAAATGCATATAGAAAAGATAATCAAAACAATTATAGCTTTGTGTGATAGAGATATCCGAAATTCATCAAAATCATAGTGAGTGTTTACTTTCTAAGTTTATAATGACGGAAGATTTAAGAGAGATTTTTTGTGATTAAATATTTAAATATTTATAATGTGTATATTAAGTTTAAATAATAACTAAAATTACTGTATCGCTAGTGATATAATTCGTTGCATCAACTATAAAATATGATTATAAATTTAAGAATTTTTAAATTTCGAGTTGATTTTTTAAATTTTAATGTGAAAAATTTAATGCAATTGACACACAAATAACCGGTTTCTAAACTCAAAACAACTATTACTGTATAAGAAGTACAGTACAATAAGTAGTATAGTTGAAACATGTAAACTTTAAAAGTTTTCTTAAATAACTTTTTTTTTATTTTTAGGTTTTATTTAAATATTTATTCATTTTAGTAGAACTAGGGACATTTTTGTAACCAAAGCTGTTATAAGTAACAATATTTTACTAGCTAATGATTCCAAACTCACATTTAATGTTGAAATTTAATTTAAAGAAGAAAATTCTGAGTATTACTTGCCAATAAAAAATTTGTATAATGTGTAAAATCATGTGAAAGCAACACAATATAAGTTTTATAAGCTATGTAGAAAAAACTAACTTAAGATCAACTTTATAAAACATAATTGAAGTATCTAATTGTGAAAATCACATCCTCAATATGTTCCCATTTCACTTTCCCTTATTTTTCATAATTCCCTATCATATCCCTTCCCCTAACAAAGCACCAAATCTATGTGGGCAAAGAAATAACAGTCCGTGTCAGCTATCCATTGATTGGTCCAGGGGAAAATGGACGCACGCCAGTGCCAACAACATCACCAAAAAAAAATCGGAATGGGGGGAGGTAGAGAAGAGAAGTGAAGCAAAGAGGGAGGGGGGATAAAGGATATCGGAGTAAAAAAGACCCTTAAATAAGTAAATAAATGTAAAAATTTGAGGATGGATAAAAAAAATAAGGAAAGAATAAGGGAGTAGGAAGGAATGGATGGAGCAGAAGGGCCGCATTGATTTTTCCATGCGGTTTCGGGTAGAAGGCTGCTGGACTGCGACAGGCTACAAAAAGCACTGGAGTGTGTCTAGGCCCCTGGGCACTGGTCGCTGGGGGGCCGTATACCACGTGACCATTAACAGAGGATTACCGTAGAGGTCGGGGTGATCCTTGGCTCTGGGAGTATCTATGCTTAGTTATTAGTCAGTAAGATCTTTGAAGGTACTAGTCTGTGGTTGGTGTACTATTTTGTGTTTGAAAAATTAATCTCCTTAAGACGAGACATATTTTTAGTTTAGGACGATACAAGCGTACAAGTCAAAACGGCAGAATTCTGTAAGATCTAGGACAAACGATGTTAAGCAATCACATTATCAGCAAGTTCTGACCAATCTGTCGCTAAGGCTACAGTTCAATTATGAAAGTCAGTCATTACGAAAGATATTATTTTTATGACGAAGTCACTTCATTATAGTTGTAAAAATAATTTACTAATTAATGACGTTTGGCAGAAAATTTTGCGCAAATGAGCTTTATGCTGAAGTTTATCTTAAACAAACAAAAACATAAAACAAATGAAAAAACCACTGTCCTATACGATTTATATGGAAAACATTGTTTACATGAAAAAAGAATTTTGAAATTTTAAAGTTTACTGTTTTTATGCGGAAATAAAGGCGTTAATGGTCGTGGTTAACGGTGGCACGTCGACCAACGTGTCTGAAATTTACATGAAATTTTATCTTTACTAAATAGATGTAATTTAACATAAATGATAATGCTTGCAATATTTGTCATGTCAATTTGTATTTGAAGTTTATTTACTAAATAAGTGATAACAATAGAACTACCATTAAATTACTTGAGTTTTGTCTGACTTGTTTAATTATAAAGTGTTGTTAAAATTCTATTACATCATAATAACCCTTCTTTCAGCAACCCTTCAAATGCAGAATATTTGATAAAGTGGTCATGGTTTGTGTTTTAATAATGATTCATAATTTACATTTTCTTTTCTGCCATAAAATCATATTTGTGCAACACGTATCCAACAGCCTATGTGAAGTTTTAATACAAATTAAACCAAACCATAATTATTTTAGGTAGAAAACGCAGATAGTTTTTAAGAGATATGTTTTTCGACTCATAAATTTAGGGTATTAGTCGAAATTTGAAGACTAGAAATGTTTGATAAAAGTTGATAATTCAGGTAATTGAATGAACCTATGAAGTTTTGAAAGTAGTGATTCGGATAAATTAAAACTGTTTCAAAACTTTTTATAAACCTATAGTATTAGTCCCCATTTTCTGACATCATAATGACTCAGTTTGAAATATCTTTTCATATTTTGAGGTTTCATTTATCATAGAATGGAAAATACAAGAATAGAGAAAAAATTAACATATAGAAATAACAAGATAACTATATAAAGTTTTATACAATTATTATTTGTAACTTTATCCTAACATACATATTGTTTAAGTAAACACGATAAGTGATTTGTATGCATCAGAATACAAGCTACTTGCATTTTGATGAAAATTGACATTGTCGTTTATAGAAAAATTTCGTGATAAATAGTATACACGATCGTAAGTAATTTTTTTAATTATGAAGATTATCTCAATACCAATACTGTGCCTCAATACATCGATTTACTGAAACAAATCGCACGTAATCAGTACTCAAAATTACACAAAACAAAATCCCTTGATAAATGCTTACAATAACACCAATCCATAAATACTTAATGCATATATCCCCCCTTAAAAACACAAATGAATATTAAAAGAAGCAAATCACCCAATTTTAATAAAAAAAAAAAACTTTCCTCCTTTCAAACATCAGCACATTGGATACCCCGTAACTCACTTCAATTTAAGTATCTGCCAAGATCTTCACTCACTTCATATTACAAGTAATTGCAAAAAATATCTCCAGATGTCAACCTTAATGACGAGAAAATTAAAGGGAGACTTGATATAGGAATGGGGGTGAGGAGAGTGTATTTTTGTGTTGTGACATGGAAATGAGGAAGCTTCTTTTTATAAGGGAGGGGCGTTTAAATGGATGAAATGATGTTTGGCTTTTGTAAGTTATTAAAGAAGTGGAGAAGTGTCTGGGAGGTATTTTGAGTTACGTTATTAATAAGACTGCTATATAATGTATAGGGTTGTATGTAATATACAGTATGAGGAAGATGTTATGTGTAATATAAGGTATATAATTATGTAGGGATTTTACTATGAATATATTAGGCTATTTGGTGTTTTAATATCGATTTATATCTTTGTCGTTTGTATAATGTTAATTAATTTATATTTATTAAATGCGTTAAGTTAAAAATTTTCGTGTTAATACAATAAAAATAACTCGAATAAGTTCATATAATTAAAGTTATTTTAAGAAATTATATACATTTTAATGAATTTAATTCATTTATAATATCAGCTATGTTTCAAAATAGACATTTCATACCGGAAATTTTTATGATACATTCATCTATAATGCTGGATTTTTTTAAAAAAACTTTATTAGTTTTAATGTAAAAATGCATGAAAAGTACTATAAAGTTGCAGGATTCGAAAATGGCATTAAAATGAACTAATGATCTACTTTGGTATAATTACTATATTGAAGTATCCGGTTGGTTACTTTTTCTTGAGAAATACTCATTCTTTCATTGAAGCTTAATTTATTCAATTTATTACTTTCCTTATTTAAAAAAGAGAACTTTTGTATTTTAAACTAGAGTTTGTTTTCATATACAAATTTTATGTGTCTTATAATACAATGCTTTATGTATACCAGTCTTTAAACTCAATACACAAACCAAAGAAAAGTCCATACATTTTTCTTGAAATAAAGATTGTTTACCTTCAAATACCGAACTTCAAAAAAAAAATCCAAACGCAATTTAAACAAAACTATTCAGTTTAAAATTTAAACATATCCACTAAGTTTTTCCCATTTCTACGATAAACCTATCCGTTAAGCAAAAACAGAAGTAACGACCACTCTTGATGTAGAAATTCAATTGCCCCTTTAAAAGCGCAGTAAAATGTTCTATAATGGGGCTTTAGAAGAACACTGAGAAATCGGAAAGCATTCTTGATATTGTCCAGCAATTTTTAAACACGAGGTTGTTAAAATTTTAGGTATTTTCTATTTTTGAAGGAAGTTATATTACTTTTCCTAGAAGAGAGCTATTTACTTGGACTCGTAGTTTGTTATTTATTTAAACGGCTATTGATTTTATATTTCTGAAAAAAGAACGACGAACAATTTAAAAGTGAAGTTTTTACCCATTCGTTCATGCAAATTGAAAAACATTGTTAAAGGATGATAGGAGTATTTTTTTTTGTAGTTAAAAGGCTGTTTATGTAATCTTAAACTCATTTCATTTATTTAAAAAAATATAATGAATTTGTTTTCAGTTATCGATCTAAATTAGAAAATGGTCATAAATATTCATTTGCTTGAATTTATTTGGTTAGATGAAAAATACTTTATATTATACCTTGCTGTTATATTTATTTCGTTAGATGAAAAATACTTTAGGCTACTTATTGAAAATACTTTATGCCTTGCTATTATATTACCTTTTACATTTTAACCTTTATTAAGAGTATAACTTTTGCTATGAGCCTTTGCTAGAGTTTTTACCCAAACGTTCTTAATGCAAATTGAATAACATTGTTAGAGCGTGATAGGAGTATTTTTTTGTAGTTAAAAGCTTTTTTATGTAATCTTTATTAACCATTTCACTTATTTAAAAACTAATATGAATTTGTTTCCAGTTATTAATCTAAATTAGAAAAGGATCATACATATTTATTTGCTTGAATTTATTTCGTTAGATGAAAAATACTTTATATCACATATTGCTATTATATGACCTTTTATATTTTAAGCTTTATTAAGAGTATAAAATTTGCTATGAGCCTTTACTTTTAAATAATTGAATAAACAAATACTAATGCTGGTGTATTCTCTGTCTATATTTTTAAGAAATCCCTCTTCAATTTTATGTGTGATTTCTCATTATAATACTTATAACGCACATAAAAGGGCATGTTGTATTAAATTAGAGTTTATTCACGCTCAAAAAACCAATTGAGTAAAAAACAGATCTGATTCAAATAAATATTGCTTACAAAATTAAAATTCTATCTAGTTAGCTTTTTTTATTATTTCTACTAAAAATCTTTTAAATATACCTAGAATTATGCACTTAATTTATGGTATGTGTGTTCTTAGCACATGCTTGATTAATTTAATTTTAAAAATATTTTAAAACAGAAAACATCATAGAATTTACCCTACATTTGTTTATAATAATCAGAAATTAACTTCATATTTAAATGAAATATGGTGTCATTTTTAATCCAGAAACAATACCAAAGATTTTTTTTATTTTTGTAAAGAGGATTTCAGTAGGTATGGATGATTTGTTTTCAGCAATTGAAAAATACTCTTTTGATTCACTACAAAACAATAATACACATATAAAAATACCCATGCCTCCATTTAATTCTGAATAAGTATGCATTCATATCCCCTAAACACAACCAAACCTAAAAACTTCCCATTTCAATTTTTACCCCAGCCCCCATGTCGTTGTTTTCGGCCTTCCACCTCATCTGATGTAGGAGAAAAATGGTCGCTACGGTGAGGGAAGGGTTTCCATGACAACCGCATCCCCTCGGAATATCGCTTTCAAGTCCACATGCCAACTGGCCTCGCTTCCCTCCCCCGACATTTCTCAGATGATGCGGGCGCGAGCCCATATTTACTTCTCGTCTGTGACTCCAATTAATAGTTAGAGAAATAGTTAGGTTTGTTATTTGTGTATACATAAGGGATAGGGTTTCTATGATGGTGGTTGGTAGTAGATTGTAATAGGTTGTAGATAGTATTCTGGGTGTGTTTGGTTTTGGAATATGGCCGTTTTAGAAATTGAATTGATTAGTTTATTTTTTACATGTTTGGTTTCTGAAGCTGATTGGAATTATAGTAGTTATAATGTTTGTTGTATACTTTTTGGTTCATAAAGTATTCACGTTTTTATGCGTCCGTGCCTTTGTAACAAGACAGGTCTTAAAAACTGTCGGCAATAACTGTTGGTCTATAAAATCGCTTGTATAAAATATTTATATTTTTATTAACTTCTATATCTAAATAGATTCTAATTAAATTATAACAAGAATGCTTTTTACAAACAGTCTAATTGACAATATCAACCTACATTCCTTCAATAAGGATTTTTTTAAATCTCGTTTTATTTTAAGAACTAAATTGTGAAATTTAGGAAACTAAAGAAGTTTTTTGTAGATGCCCAAACAATTAGCTTTATCTTACATGCAACAATAATTTACAAATGCATTTTCAATGCATCGAAATAATTGGAACTATTATTCATTGCACAAAAAATATTTAATTTGAAGTGTTTATTAATTTATTATTGAATTGTCGTTTTTTCCAATAATTCAATGTTTTATAATTTACCATATCAATGTTTTATATTTATCATTTATCCAAATACTTTTGTATAATGATACTTTTTTTTGCTTAAAATATAATATTGAAATATTTATAGACCATATAAAAACTCAAATGAAAATTTTAAATATGTTCTCACAAAAAATTTAACTATCTTGCTATCAAACTTCTCTTATTTAGTTTCTGCCAATAACGTGGTTCACTTACTGAATGGTATGGCTTACCCAATAGTACTTTAAATTTAGACTTTTGTGACATTTCTTCTTTTAAATATACGACATTTATTCAAAATTTTAAATTAATAAATAAAGAATCTTAATACTTGAAGTACAATGTATTTCAATACCTTGGCAAAGAATGGAACACAGTGCGAACATTATCATGCCTCATACATAAAAATTATATAAATTTGATGTCAACTGAGAAAATGAAAACAATTGTTTGGCTTTTACACAACTTTAATAACTAACCCCAGATTTTTTAATGTACATATTTTGCATTGTACTTACCTTACAATAATTAGTATACTTAAACTGATTATAACTCTTCAATTATAAATGATTTTAAAAATGATTAATCATACAGAATATTAATTTTCAAAATGTAATACTATGTTACAGGATTGTCTATTGATTTATCACACTTTTTTTCGCAACAGGTATGAATGTTTATTTTTGCTTCAGCTTACGATTTAAAATGTTTTTATCTGATACAGTAAAGCTCATTAAAAATACAAGATTTAATAAATTCTAAAGGACTCTTTCTTTTAGTGGTTAAAGGACCAATTACCAATTTCATAACATTATACATCTGCCTCTTTTCTTCTAAAGTGCACTACTTGAAATATTCCTTTCTACAGTTCCACTCGCATCCATTTTTCCCAATTCAATTTTTGACACATTTCATAGACGAAAGGCGAAATGCTTTTGCGGGGGGTCTATTTTTGTTTTACGGCGAAAGATTTCCAAGAAAAGTAAGAAAACACCATTTAACGCGAAAATAAACGTCACGATTTTCAGCGACTGGCTGTATGCAAGTGGGCTTGCAATACGATTTTTCGGGTCATTTTGCCCCCCCCCCCCCTCTTCCCTTCTTTTATTCACTCTAAATCCCGATATTTTTTTCTGTTCTCATTTTTCTGCCTTTTTTCCCTCCTTCTAACTTTCTTATCTTGAAAGAATTTTCTCCCGTATCGCAATCCTTATAGATATTTTGAGTTTATACATGTTAAAAAAATACCCTACTGTTGATATAAAATAAAGTGATATTGGTTACTACTTATTCTATTGTATATACGAGTGTTTAGTATTTTTTAGAATAATTTTCTTTTGCTAACTGCATTGGTGTATACTTTGATAAAATATGTATGCTATTGATACCAAACATAATCAGTTGGTTGTGTTAGAGTTTGAAATTTCGATAAGCCCTTATATGTTCATGCTGGCAAAATTTAAAAAAAGAAACTGTTAAAGGTTTTGAAGTGTTAGAAACAAAAAGGCCCTAATTATTATAATATTAAGGATATTAGATTAGTCAAGCGATTATCAAACGGTTAATCAAACTAAGTGTAAAAATAATAAAATTTTATTCTTTACTCTTAGTTAAAAGGTTAAGCTGTTTCTTTTTAGTTATACACACAATAATTACAATAACTGGATGCTTAAATGCTGTAAATTGTTAAAAAGCTTAAATTGTTATGTATAATATAAAACAAATATTTCAAGTTTAAAATCAAGGGTATAACTTCATAAAATTGTTAATTCGCTTTATTTTTAGCAGGAAAATACTTTTGAGATGTTATCTGATATTCTAGGGTGGTTAAATAAAAATATCAAAGTTATTAAAATCAAAATTACCACTGCTTTCACAGAGATAAATTATTTACTCAAAAGAGAAATACACAAACATTACTCAAAAAGCTGTAAAACATACGCTAACATGAGCTAAAAATGTAACTAATATGAGCTAAAAATGTTAACTTGTTACACTTAATTAACTAAGTAAAAGTTTTTTTTTAATTAAATAACAGATTTTCTTTTAATTGTTACTTCTGAAAAACAGTTGTTTATTCAAGTTCATCAGTTCTCCTTCGTTAGCAATTAGTGCTTAGTGATTTGTGATCAAAGGAAAAAAATTATGAAACTCCTTTTGTTGTCAAAGACGTTTTTTGCCAACAGAGCTGTAAATATTTAGTGTAAAGATACTCGAAACTTTATTTAATATCAAAAACGATGCTTAATCCAAAGAAATGGTGGCTATAAGTGCTGCCTATAGTTTTATAAAGTCCAGTTACTCCATATAGTTGTGGACAGCTAGACTGCCACCATTTTTTTATGGATAACCATCATTCAACAGTGGTTGTCAACTAATGTTATATATAATCCACAACGCTATAAACTTTAATTAAATTAAGTTTCACCAAACCTACGGAGTAAGTTTACACAATTAAATGGTTTACTTCTATTTTGTGGTGAAACAGTACTCTATAAAGCTGATGGAGACAGCTCTTGCTGCTACTAGTTTTGGCATTAAACACAGTTAAACTTTATGGGAACGTTAATCCTTAAAACCGGTGCCAAAATAGGCTGCTACCATAATTACGGAAAATATTACAACTTTAATTTGATATTACGTGTACTCCCTAACAATTATGATGGCGCATACTGTCGCGGGATTTACGGAGTAACTTTCAACCAATTTTGTACTGCATGTATAAAAAAAATATCGCAACAAAAGGATATTTTAAGTAGTTAATGTTGTTTCAAGGGCTCTAGTAAACAGGTAGTCAAATTTATTCTTGTCTCATACAAAAACTAATGATAAGTTAACAATTAAATTTTTAAAAAAAAGTTTCCACCAGTTTTATGAATTCACGTTGCACCAAGTTACACAAAAATTTTACAGTTCATACTTAAAACCAGATAATAAAATGCATTTTGTAGGTAATGTTTTAATGTGCATAAGCATTTGTGAATTTTATAAGTGAACAATTTTTGGTTTGTATTCTTTTTCAGACGAAAACAATTGTAGGATACTACTTTCATAAAACTAGAGAAGCCTAGACTTCCACCAATGTTATGAAATACCGTTAAAGAAAAATTTTACAGTGTTTTTTTTAAGTTATTAAATACATTTTTAACGTTTTGAACTGTAAAAGTTTCAAATGTTAAATGGGAACTAATTTTTTATGCTATTATTTATTTATTGTTTAGGAATGTTTTCAAATTTTACTAACCTAATAACGCATTTTTGTAGTTATCTTGATAAAAGTATAATAAAATTTTATATACTGATTATTATTCAATCATTTTTTTTCGAAAAAATCTGTTTATTTTGTTGTTGGAACTGTATTGATATAATACTTTTCTTTTTATTGTTTGAAAATTTTCATATAATAGTTGCAATCGTGTTTTTTAAGAAACGAGACTCATATTACAAAAATATCTTATATATTTCTTTAAAATATTAACAATTGTATCCTACTAGAAATTAACATTTATATCCGTCACGTAATTAACATTTATATACATCACGTAATTAACATTTATATCTAACTTTTAACTTCTTTGATATTTGAAAAAACTATCATCAATAAAATTATTGAATTAAGTTTTGTAACACAATATCAAATTTAAAATTTATAAATACTTTGAAGACGTGCAGTGTTACTGGTTCAAATATAATCAAGTAATGCCTTTTAACGATGACGTCTATTTCTTTTAAAGTCTATGACTTTTTGAGAAAATAAGTTTTCTTGCGTTTTAAAAAGGTAGAATTTTTTTTAAAAAATTAACCTTTCTCTCTAGTTGCTAGTGGTAAAAACTTTTAAAAATATAAATACTTTTTTTCTCGATGGCTAAAAAGTAGTTCGATGTTTTTAAGAATTTGTGTGTACGGTATTAGGTTAGCATAAATAGATGAACACTCTAACAAGTTCTTTAGATGCCATGTCCCAAGGCATTAGTAAACTATATGATGGCAAGCAACATCAGAAAAATGTAGCGTTGAGTTTTGAAATTTGAGCCATTGGTGAACTAAATGCGCATGGCAAAGATCACAAAAGGTTAGAGGGGCTTTTTCTCTAAAAATGAACAACAATGATGAAGGAGGGAGGGATGAGTCAGTTCCATCCCCCCCAGAAAAAAGTATTTTGGAGACTTATGAGGTGAGAAAAAGTCCCAAGTTCTGTTCATCTCCAGACAGCAGAAAGGGGAGGAAAAAGTTAAAGGTGGGTAGTTGGTTAAAAGAAATAATAATAAAAAAAGAGTCGAAAATATTCTTCCTAAGGAGTAGTCGGATGAGTAAATGATGAAGTAAGAAATAAAAAAAACACAGTAGAATGTTGGAAAAGGAGAGACGGGACGGGAGGAAAATGAGAAGCCTGGAACGAAAAAAGGGGAAAGAAAATAGTCAGAAATGGAAAGGCCACCTTAAAAAGAGTCTAAGTACTGAGAAGAAGTATAGCAGGCTTTTACCGTAGGGAACACGACGGGTTCTTTTTTTTTTTTTTTATTCCTCCTTTCTTACATGGAAAGATTGTAAGAAAGAAGGGAAAGAGCGAGAGAAAGTGGAAAGTTTTTCTCCCCAATATCTCCGGTTGACTTTCTCGCACGCTTTGTTGGCCCAATGATAGGAGAGGACCCGCCATAGATAGGTCTTATCAAGGGGAGGCGTGGTCTATGGGAATAATAATAATAACAGCATGCGGTGTAGGAGAATATAGGCAAGGACTATTTCACCTTTTTGCATATGGGCAAAGGACTCTTACACCTTGATATGATCTGGGAAGCGTTTAAGGCTCATATTTCGATATTGTAGGTGAGTGGGACGGCATGGCCCACATCATAGAGGTGCTATAACTTGTAAGGGGGTGAATTTTCTCTGCGGGCGCTTTTATTGTGTTATGGCACTGACGGTGAATCTTGGGCACACTGAGGTACCGTGTCCTTCGTGGAACAGTGAACTGGGCACAATATTAGCTGTGGCACTAAAGTTTTAGTTTAAGATATTATTTTGAAAATAATGAATCAAATCTTATATTGCATTTTTTTTTATTTCTGACGTTGTTACTTCTGCAACGAAATCACGAACTCACCAAGTCTGGTGTTTTCCTTCATTCAGTATCCCTTAGCAAGAAAAATAAAACAGCGTTTAAGAATTGGTTTTTTTTATAGAATAGACACATTACTTTTTACACATAATTGATTGTTTAATTCATCTCCAAAAACCATTGGGAAATATTAATATCTTTGATTAGGCTATGTGAATTTTAAAAAAATGCCATCCACAATTAAACAAAAGGCTTTTAATAATCTATTGATTGATTTTTTTATCAAGCAATTAATAAAAACTAATTATTATTATTATTTAAATAACTGAAGAGGGTTACTTAAGAAATAATGGAAAAAAACGAGACGCATAGTATAGTGTCTAAATAAAATCATACTTGCACAGCAGACGTACATAAGTAAAAATAAGTGAAAACGTATTTAACAGATTGCCAAAACACACTCATAAAATGGCATTTTCTAAATTGACATTTTGTTGTTTGAAACATTTTGTTTCAAATATGGGCTGATTGCTTGACGACCTACTCAGTTTTAAACAAAATTAACTTTTATTCGTTACACATAGCAAGTTTCACTAGCGTATTTGGCCAAACAGTTATAGTATTGCGCTTAGGATCAAAATTTCTCTGAAAAGTAAACATTTGTATTCCACTTACTACTAGTCAGCCAGATAATCACGTACGAAAAGAAATTCCGCTAGCAATCACCTTATTTACAACTCAATTTTAAAATCAGGATATTTTAAAAAATGAGCAGTTAAGGTCAATTTCAACTCATTTTTGATTTCAACTCATTTTTGAAGCATATGCTATTTTATGATAAAATTAGTCAACTCTTTTTAAATAGATATTTTAATTAAAAAATTTTTGTGTTATGTTAATGTGCTTGATATGTGGTGATACATTTGAAAAAGAGTCGCAATTGTGTGTTTCGAATTTTAATTTTAGTAGTGTTGCATTTTTATTTCTTGATATGTAAATATTTGTCTTTTGCTTTTGTAGAAATCCCTGAAAGATTTATTCTTACTTTCTGCTATAAATAGTATTAGTATTTTTACACTTTTAAAAGTTAAATGTTAACTCTCAAAGAAACACAATACAAACTTTCCTCAAATACCCTTCACATTGTTAATTACTAAACAATTCACCACTAAACACTCGCTTTAAAAAAAAATAAGAATTAACAATCCCCAAAATCCTCACCCACCAACCAACCATGCCAAACCTCTCCTAATCGAACCCCAAAAACAAAAAGAACGAACAAAAAAGAAGTGTTAATAAAAGAACGAAAAATAATAAAGAAAATAAAACTAAAGAAGAATAAAAAAAAAGAAATTTCCTTTAACACCAGCAAGCAGCATGCGTAATGAGTTGCCAGAGTCTTCATTTTCTTCCAGCCTTCCAATCAGGGTTAACATCGAGCGAGCTCCGGCTTCTTGTCCCGAAATTTCCGGATTTTTGCCGGATTTTCCTGCAAAAAACTGGAGGTAAGTCCCCCTTTACTAGGCCTAGATTGGCCACTGGCGAATGGGCAGCCCCTGACTGCCCTTCGAGTGGTCAGTGGGTGAGGATTCGAATGCGTATTGAAGGGGCTGGTCGATGCCGGCCGGCGTCTGCCCATGCGCAAAAAAATCCGTAATTATTTTCCTTTTAAATACGTGGGGCTCAGGGGTCTGCTAATCGATAAGTGCAAGGAAAGAGGAATTCCGCCGGTTGATGTTGCTAGGTGGACCTTTCTCTCCTCTTAATACAAAGGGGAGGGGGACGCCTTTTAGAAATAGGCTTAGCAGAAGTTTTAATTTCATTATTTACCATAGATATTTAGGTCATGTTGTTGTGAAGGAAATAACAAATCTATGACCGATTTCACTGTAAATCTATCATAAACGTTTGACTGTTTTTGTTTGAATTCAAGCATCATTGATGTTTGATTAGTTTTTTTAATACATCTACCACCATATATGTTTGATTCAGTTTAAATCAATCAAAAAACAAAGATTAATAAAAAGCCTAAGATGTATGATAAATTTTGCTTGAAATGATAAAACATGGATACATGAGTGATTTTGTTATATTCTAAGCAGCAAAAAATCTATTTGGTCAAAACTATACTAATAATAATTTAATAACGTACTATTAGAAAATTATTCAGTTAAACAATTGGAAATACACGTTCATGTCTTCTAGATAATTTAGTATTTGTTTACAAAGATAAGGGGCTAGGTTGCTAGGTGTGCCTGTCTTACAGCTGAATTCTATTTTACAAACAAGATTAACAATATTTAAAAGCCCATAATTCCCTAATACAATGGGGACTCTGAGAAATAAGCTTAGAGTAGTTTTAATTTTATTAATTATTGATGCATGATTCATTTTGCTATAAAACAAACAACGTAGATTTATTACTCATTCAAGTAGATTTATAAATCATTCAAGAAGCTTAGATGACTAGTATATTTTGTTATAAATCAAATACTGATGTTTACTCTTTTTTCTAAATCAGGTAGCAAAAGTATATTTGGTAAAAAATGCACAAATAATAAATAATGCCAGATTATCAGTAAAAGATTTTATTCAGAATGCAAAATGAATACTAATTCATTTGTTTTTTTAGTAATTTAATCTCAAACGAATCTTTACGAAAAGAAGTGACGACGTGTTATTTGTCTTAAAACTGAATACCATTTTAGAAAAAAGTTTTACGATACTTAAAATGAGTCATATTTTCATTATAAGCCGGTGTTCGGCTTTCTAAAGTTAAATAAAATCAGTTTTTTCTTTCAAGAGATTTAATAAGTAAGGTGCGAAAATTCATCAGCTGTTTATGAAATAATTTATTAGATAAACTCTGGTTGCTGAGACTTGACATTTATTAACATTTATTTATTATTCTTAACATTTATTTCCCAGCCAGAACTGATGTATGATTCTTTTTGAGGAAAATTAAATAAAAAAAATGCATAAAATGATTTAACGTGATGTTTAAATGAATATTGCAAGATAATTTGAAAAAATTAAAGCCAGAAGAATAAAAAAAGTTACAATCTGCTTTGACGAAATTTTTGAATCATTGTAAATATAAATAATTTTAGTTTCGATGAAAGTAATCTAATGTAAGCAAGAAATTTAATCAAAATAATATTTTGCCACAAAAAATTGGTTATATTTGAACAGGTTTTTATTAATTAAAATGTCTATAAAATAAAAAAAAATAATGACGGTATTAGAAACTTTTGTTAAAGCACATTTTCACATTTCTATGGACACAAGTATTTACGAGAAATAAAAATTTAACCTTTCCAAATACATAGAAATGTAAAGCAATTGATTTCATTAAAATTTTTAATCAATGACATGATTTGAAACCACGAAAATATCAAATATATGATTTAAAACCATGAAAAAAAAGATATTTATTTGATGTTGAATAAAAATGACCATTTCAATCTAATTTTAAATGAAAAAAATAAAATAAAACGATTGCTTACAAAAAATACATAGTAATAAATAAACAGTAATAATAATCACTAGACATTAATAATATTTACTTTTCTTTCATTTAAATAATAAAAGTAAATTAAATAAGTAAACTTATTTAAAACGTATAATGTCATTTTAATGTCCATATATTCCAGCTTTTTTCAAATTCCATGTTTTAAAAGTAAAATGGTTTTGAAATTTCACTTGTTTACAAAAATACTGTCAAATTTTTAAACAAGCGAATTTTTTTACCTGATTGTTTGTTATTATATTTATTTGCATTATATAATACAATAATGTTCCTTTTTTATCTATGTGACTGAAGCAACTTAAAAAAAGTATTTAAAATAGATAAATAGACTTTTATCCCTTCAAAATGCCGATTAAAAATATCAAATCCTAAATCTTAATGATTATTATGAATTTATAGTACTTGTTGCCTTATTTAATGTTCTTATGTTCTCAGATTTATAAAATTTTATATTACAGATTAGCAGGCTTATAAAATTTGAATGAAACTGGTTTTCAATGTTTTACTTCATTATTTTGGTTTAGAGATTATTAAAATACTCTTACATAATTTATGAATACCATTTACACCTTCATTACTTAATTAAAAAGTTAACTAAGATTTTGAACTTTGTTTTTGTGTAACTTATTTTTAGATTTTGCAAAAATATTGTAATGTAATAAGCACAATAAACATGATGCATATGTATAGCTAATAACGCTGCATCAAAATACTATAGAAATCAGTATTCTATCGAAGACTTTTGCAATTATATAGTTGAAAAGTGTAACATTTCCATTGCTTACAATATTAAAAGTCCAATTGAATCGTTTAAATAAAAGTTAAAATAAAATTTAAACTTTATCAATAAATTGATTATTTTTTTAATTTTGAAACTTTTTATTTTGATTTTTTTTTATTTGGACTAATGTTTAAACTTTTCTTACATTTTTTTTTTTTTTTGAAAAAAGATTATTGTTTGTTATAAGGATAGTTTTATTTCTTTCGTTCTGGCTTCATCATGTCAATTATTCTACTCAAGAGTATATTTAAAATAAAATCATTCCTGAATATTTTTTCATATAAACCTTAATATGCTATTTAGGAGACATTGAAAGAGATACACATGTCATCAGACATGTATTTATAAATAATACTATATAAAGCACTAAATATTGTAATTTATGAAAAAATACAAGTTTTGATTACTTGTTAATTGGAATTAATGCACAAATATGTAGAAAAAAATTACCTATTAAATGGGTATTACGTATTATTTATATACGTATTATTTATATACGAACTTAATCGACTTTAAATTATTTAATCAAAAGCAGCCATTCATTTTAAAAGTCAGATTTTACAAAAACCAGCTTTTTCCTGAAAGTTTTAATATATTGGTGTTTGTTCTTCATGGTGGTTTTAGTATATTTCATTACATATAATGTATTTATAATTTAAAAAATGCTAACACCATATGAAAGACATCCTTAAACCAAACTTTCCATTTTAAATCGTTATAATATAGTGTGTTATGTGTTATAGTTGTTAAAAAAAGATATAATACGTATATACATACGTATATAATATGTAAACTTATAATGATTGCATAAAAAACGAAGTTATGTCAAAAAGTTGAAAACATAACTAAAATTTTATTCAACTGTGCGTTGTATATAAACAATTAGTTGCGAACAAGGTAATTGTAGTTGCCACTAAAGGTTACAAGATGTCAATAAATTTAAAGAAATGTTACATTTTTAAAAAATTTAACTGATTTCTCATGGATGAGCATTTAGGCGTATAGAAATTTATTTTTGATGTTCAGTTATTTGAGGTAGCATTTGCAATTTGTCAGATTACTTAAGTATCAAATAACTCTTTTATTTTTAACTCAATACCAAAAAATTGCGCAATATCAGGTCCGTTAGAGTAACTTAACATGATTTCTAGAGTAAGCTTATTAAAAATTAAAACCATTTTATGTGATTATCCTTCCACAAAACGATATGCTGTGAAAAATAAAAAAAAGCGAATAGATAAATTTTGAGTGAAGAAAATTTATATTTCAGATAAAAATACATTATAAAAAATATTTTTTTTTTATAAATTATGGGTACTTGGTAGCATTTGAATTTATACCTTGCAATCCAATTCGGGTCGTCTTCCGTTCAATATTTGACTTTTTAACTGTGATGGAAAAACAGTTAAATTACGTCTTTTGTTTGAAACGCCTTGTTTCGTCACCCCATTTTCATGGTGTAAAATTACTTCCTTTTCTTGGTGTAAAAATTTTTTCCGCTTTGGTTCAAGAATACTACGCTCTAAGGTGTAACATTACTTTATAAAACTGGATGAAGAACTTTCTACCACTAACATACAAATCTTTATAGTTTTAAACTTTGCCTTTATATTTCATTGGAACACGACAAAATCGCTTAGTCTTTTAAAACTTTAGATTCCTTTAAACGTTCAATGTAACGTACCATACTCAATGTAGTTGAATTATATTCCATTAAGTTAGTTGTATTGCTTTATTTTGGTATAATATTTTTTCTTAACCCTGTATCGTTGACATATAACTGTAAATTTTTCATATGTGCGAGGCGCGGATAACCCAGTGGTTCGGACCATTACGCCAGCAGTCTGCACGCTGGAACGAGTAAGGATTCAAATCCCGCTTCACCCTGGGTGTAATTACCTTTCTCTGTGATAGTAATAATTAATTCTGTGTCTTTCTTAATTGGCAAAGGTTTACATAAGTGGGTCTCTGATCAAGCACCCAAGCCGGAATATGTACCTACACCTACCCCTGCCAATTCCGTGTTAAAATCCCCTAAACTGAAGTACATAAAACATGGTCAGCGGTTTTGTTTTTACACTTATTTACACAACGATAAATTTTACTCTCTTTTTTTTAATCCTATAAGGATGAATATATTGCAATAACGAATTCTATCAATATCATCAGAAAAATTAACCCATTTGTTGACCTTAAGAGGTAATCGTACAATATCAAGCCCTGCTCAAATGCCTTCTTTCTCCTCTCTAATTTCTGTCATGGTACATCTCTGCCTGATATTAGAAAACCACTTGCTTCAATATTCTATAATCAATTTTAGCAAATGCCACATGTAGCTAAAATTTTCGATTAAATATTAATTTAATACTGGGTTGACGACTGGAACAATAAAAAAATTTATTTAAACACCCCTAACCCAATTAATTTCTAATTCAAATGACTAGTAAGTATAATATTTTATTAATGGCATCTCACAAACAATTCCTCTTCAAGTCCACTTCATGTACACTATCATCTCCCAGAAAAGCAGGTAGTTTTGTTTACAAACCCCAGCAATAAAAACCCACAAAGCAAACTAATGAAATAAGAGCACTCAAATCATCCTGAGTCAACCCACTGAGCCCAAAGAACCACTTTGCCAAAGTACAAGGGGCCCCCAAGATAGTCCCAGGACCTGCATTTACCTTGAGCAAACGGCATTTCTAAAATGGCTTTTAACCAAATAAACAATCGAGAGTATATATAAAAAAAGAGCTGCTGTGCATTTGGCTTCTCCGCTTGTTTGCTCGCTAAAATATCGTGTGTATAATTCGTCCATCTCGATTTGATGCGGCATCTATTCGGCTCGTTAAATGCATGTTTTATGAATAACTTCTCTTCGGTATTGCATCGATATCTGATTTCTTTGGTTTAATATCATTGCAACACACCATTGAAAAGTTTAGGACTAAAAAGGGGTTCCCCTCAATGTAAAACTGTAGTGTGACGTAACTTCCCCTCAATGTAAAACTGTAATGTAACGTAACTTCCCCTCAATGTAAAACTGTAATGTAACGTAACTTCCCCTCAATGTAAAACTGTAGTGTAACGTAACTTCCCCTCAATGTAAAACTGTAGTGTAACGTAACTTCCCCTCAATGTAAAACTGTAGTGTAACGTAACTTCCCCTCAATGTAAAACTGTAGTGTAACGTAACTTCCCCTGTAAAACTGTAGTGTAACGTAACTTCCCCTCACATGTAAAAATTTATGTGAGGTAACTATACCTTTAAGGAGTAAAGTTTCACTAAATTTTTAGAGTAACGTTACACTTTACAATAAGAGTCTTCGTATTTGTTGGGCATTTTGATAAATTTAATGTAACTATTCCATTAAGCTGAGCAAGCTAGACACTACTAGTTAGCAGTATGAAAAACGTTGCACAATATGTATTTGCAGTGATGGGGCTTGATAGTGTACGATTGCCTCTTAATGTCAATTCAATATCTAACTTCCTGAATAATACTAGAAGGAAGTCATAAGTATATATGTGAAACTTAGAACAGTTGCGCCTGGTAGAAAATTTTTTCACAGTCGCATTGAATAAGTTTTTTTGACAAATAATTTTTAAAATAAGCTTAACTAAGTTTTGACAACTTTTATAAAATGTTCTTAAACATTTAACATGCAATAATTTACACCTATTCATCAAACCACATTTGAAATCCGTTTTGTGTGTAGCTACAAATTGATTTGAATTAACTTATCAAAAAATAATGGGATCTATTATCTACGGAAATTGAACAGATTAAAATTGAACATTTAAACTATTTATTAATTTTTTACTCTTTATTTGCAAATAAATTATAATTCCACAAAATAAATAAACACATGCATATTCAGAATCTAAATATTTCAAACTTACAAATTCCTTTTAAGTTGAGTGTTTTTATTGGTGGAATAAACTGCCGTAATTGCTAAAAACAGTTACTAATGTCTGGCTCAATTTTTGGATAAATAATTTCCAAAATGTACACACTGCATTGCTTATGGTGTTAAAAAAAATAATTCAATTATAAAAATAAATCTGTTTGACATTTAAAATGTTTTCAAACTGATGCATTGATCTATCGAGAGTTGTTTGAGATCCCTTTGGAATTTTTAGTGGGGGCAATCAATGGGGAAAAAGTCTTGTTTTTTTGTGGTGAGTCCTGTGTGACTGATAATGTTTTATTGCATAGGGGAGTGGAGAAGAAACTTTTGCTGCTAAGATGAATGATATGTTGATAGAAAATAGATGCTGTATTTCTTTCATAGTATAGTTTTGGCTTTATAAATTGGTCGTAGCAATGAATAAATTAAATTAAATTACACGATATACTATTTTCTATTAAGAAGTGTTTAAACTTCAGAACAAGACAATGTTTTTTTAGCTTCCTAACCTTAACGCATAGGACGTAAAAGGTATAATTCATTAAAGCTTTGCCTATCATTAAATTCCATAGCCAAACCAGAAGTACCACAGGCAAGAGTGAAACGCAAAAAAAACCGGTTGAGTAACGTTAAACATATATGAAGCTTACTCATATTATGAGGTGAAAATTTACTCAATCAATTTACTTAAAACCACACACCCTATAAACAAATTATTATTTAAGTAATTAATTTTGTTAAATGAGATCTGGGGAATAATACCAGAAAACAGCTTTCCTTATTTATTATTTCCTGATATTAAAAAAAAGATGTGGGTTGTTATATTTTGGGGAGACCAGGGACCATAACAAGAGAAGGCTTTTTAAGTTTTAAGGAGTAATGTTACACCAAACTTTTACTGTGTGATACATTAGTTTAAAGAAAATAGCGAATACACTGTCCATTAATATTTTCAGTGCAAAGCGTGTAATATATTTTTTTAAAAGCTCTGTTTGATTATATTCAATCAATTTCAGCCCTTTCAACTTTCGATATTGCCTCTAATAGGTTTTTGCTTTAAATATCCAATTGTCCAATTATTACAAATGACAAACAATAAATAAAAAAAATTCTGGAAATAAATAAAAAAATCTATTTTAACTGTTGATATTTGAATTATATTTTAAATAACACTGTTAAAGTGTCAGAATTGAATTTTCAAATTTTTCTTTTACCCACAAACATTTTCAAGGGCGGTAAAAAGCTTGCCGTAAAGTTCCAGCATGAAATAAAGTTATTGTTACAAAATCTATTTGTTTATTTTAGTTATATACTTTAACAAGTAATGATGAAGAGATTAAAAGTAAAACTATCAAATTTACAGCTCAATCTCCTTATTTTTGAAAGAGTTTTTGTGCGCATGAATTTTATCTTAAAGCTTAAAAAAATTGTCATAAAAATGAAATAGTTCCACCACTGATAATTTGAAATGCATCCCCCTCATTACATTGTACTGAATCAATAGCAACCTTACAATTGAAAAAATTTCAAATTACAATTCTATAAAAATTTATATTCACATGTATATATTTTTTTTTTCAAATTCAATGAAAGAATACAATGTTAATCAAATTAAATGAGGAGTGCATTTATAATCATTAAAAAAAGTATTCATATTTAAATAAAAAAAATGAAACGCTACAAATACTCTTTGCAAATCAATAAAAAAGATTTCAAAGGTTTAAAACTCTTATTATAATTGATACAATTTTTACTGACTCTATACCCAACTCCCCACTGCATTTCTAAGCCAACTCAACAAAAAAGTTCACACATCCTGAATAAATTATACAATTTAAATAACACCCGATTCAAGCCGGACTTCTTCATTAATACACTAATCAACGAAATTTACACGTTCATTTAACATTCGATCCATCACACACCAGACACTAAAAGAGGAACATCTTTTTTTTATCGCTTTTTAATGACTTAACTAAAACTGTGTTGTTATAACTGCCGGTAATTCTACAATTGAACCTCTTTCTCTCTCTCGCTCTCTATCCCTCTCTATCTCTCTCTCATTACATCTTCTCAATATAATAGAAACATCGTCTCATTATCATTTTAAGAAAAATTACTATTACCAAACCAATTCAATATTTATTTTTTCAAATTCATTAAAAAAATTTTATATAAAAATCCATTTATAATCAATAAAAGAAGCATTTATATTAAGTAAAAAAAGTAATGTTGCAAATACTCTTTTTAAAACAATATGAAAAAACTAAAAGATTTAAAACTCTTATTTCAATTGATACAATTTTATCTGACTCACTCCCCAACACCCCCTATATTTCTAAAACTAACTCAACAAAAAGTTCGCACATCCTGAATAAATTATCCAATTTAAATAACAACCGATTCAAGCCAGACTTCTTCATTAATACACTACACCTTTCAACAGAATTTACACGTTCTTTTAACGTTCGATCCATCACACACCAGACACCAAAGGAGAAACATCTTTTTTATCGCTTTTTAATTACTCGCCTAATGCTGTGTTGTTATTACGGCCGGTAATTCGATAAATCAGAGAACGAGGGGGTTAGGGGAGGGGGGAAGCGAAAATAGATTTTTATTCTTCTTTGGCGGCACGCGTGCATAATGAGTTAGTTCGGAATGCTCCGTTAGGTGGCGCCCCATGCCCGTCCATGCCGGATGTAGATTAGGGGAGAGGACTGCCGTTTTTAGTTTTACAGAAATCGCCAAAAGGAAATGGCTATATATGTGATATGAGTAAAATGTATAGTAGTTATAAGAATGTGTTTGATCTTAGGGATATAAACATTTAGTTTATAGCTTGAAAGGTAAACTATGTTAAATACAATGAACATCTACACCTATCAATTACTTACCTAAAAGTATAAAACAATCTCATTTTCAATATTTTTGGGTGTTGAATATTAATAATTTTATTTGCAAATCAAATGAAATTTGCAGAGTTACAGAGTACAATAAGAAAAAAAGCGTTGATGAAAGAATAAAGTGTCATGCTGTCTGAATCGGTAAAAAAAATGATTTATGAAACATAGACAAATGCAATGAAACTAGGGTTTTAGTTTTATTTAATTTTCATTCATTCTCGTGAGAAATCATTTGATCAAGGTATTTCAGTTTATATTGAAGTTAATCTGATGATTGGGATCTCTTGTTCTTTTCAACAACTTAATTAATAAATCTTAGGAAAAGGAATCATGTCAAGTTAAACAAAATATTTCTATCATTAGTTCTTAACAAGCTAAATTCATTACAAACAGCGAAACGCTTTATTTTTGTAAATAAACCATTTCAAACAAATATTGTTGATTAAATTTGTTTGGTTTTTTTAAACTTAAAAAAAACCTCGAAATGTCTTATTCTAAATCTACAATATTTTTTCATGAGCTTGAATATTTAAAAAAAAAAAACTCAAAGAAATTTTTTAACACAAATCAAATTCAGTTATACGCCAAGATGGCGATAAGGACTCCTTTTCTGGCACCCCCTTCCCGCCATACAAAGCGGAGGATGCCGGATTAGAGCGGATTGTGAGAGGATGGAAGATGCGCTCGGGATGCGGCTCCTATTCGTCTTCTAATGAGGAAGATTCTTCCAGAGTTTTCTCTCAATCTTTGACATGATTTCCTTAATCCTTGATGAGGAACATTCGGAAATGAAGGGGGAATTTTCTTCCACACATGAAAGGGACTTAAAGATGCAGGAAACTTGTTCGCGCTGATTACTCTGGGGATGATTGCTTATGGCCCCATCGTATGTGGCAAACGCGATTATGATGAAATTAACCAGTAGTTAGTAACGATAGTTAGAAAGACTCGGTTTGTGTCATTGGTTCGGGTATTTAGGCATGGATGGTCTTTGAAATATTGATGGGAAATAAAAGGAAATTTTGCTCGGTAATTTTAAGCTAATTCGGTTACTTCAATAATTTACTTCATAGCTCACGCCAATATAAAATGTAACATTATTGGCTACAAGAAAGTTATATTATGGCTAGATGTAGTAAAATTTTTTAAACATTACTACTAATAGCAGCATATAATTATTATTACAATTGTGTAAAAGCGGTTGACTTTAAATAAATAAAAAATACCTTTATAATGCATATTAATTCAAAATAAATGTTGTAATATTAACCATAAAAATAATAAATATATATTAATGTGTTTTGGTAATTATAAGATTTGTTTTATTTCTTACCTAATATGTATAGCAAGTAAAAAAGAATTTCACACAAATCGCTATTGAATTAACGACGAGAACTGAAGTAGTATTCATTTTTTAGGAGAGGAGATCATTTGAAGTTTTATTACTTAAGATTATCTAATTTGCAAACTTTCATGCATTGTCTTTGAATTTAACTCGTGGAAAAGTTACGTAACTGTTTATTGCAGGTCAATGGCTGAATTAGCTGCTTTCAAAAACGCGCTAGTCCATACATCTTTATATATTTTAAAATTTAGGAATTTTTTGAAATAAAAGTTTTTGATTTCGTTACTTGTTCTATTCTATAAAATGTGTTGTTTAATGTTAGTAACTGAAACTAGTCACATTCCTCTGTGCCAGCTTTAACGTATATATTTTTTTCCAAATTTATGGGGCAACGTTGCACAAATAGATAGGTTGCTAATTTCCTATGTAGCGGTAATGCATAAATTTGGTGTCATGTTATTCAATGAAACTGTATTTACATAACAAGGTGATTTTAAAATGTAGTACACAGTTCCATACGTCTGAAAAACTTAATACATATAAACTTCAAGGTTGTTAAAATACTTTGCTTGAAAAACATATGTTACTGAAACACTACAGACCCAATTTTTTGAATAGTTGTATTAAAAATATTACCTATTACCATCATTGCAGAGAATAATATTCACACAAAAATGTATTGCATGCAAGTATTTTCCTATCCACTGTGTAACTTTATATGTCATTATTAATGTACAAAATAAATGCAAAAAAATTAACCTGGAAATTCTAACAAATGACGAAAAATAATTCGTCTTGTTTTTTTTATCCATTTCATATTTTTTAAACTAAACTTTAACAAAATGAAAGTTTTGAAGCAAAGGTTACTTCCGCTATTTACTTCCGCCTTACCCTCAGATGCTTAAAAAATATTCCACCTGGTCAATATACAATGTCATCAGGGGTTATTGAACGTTTAAATATTTAAAAATACGACATAATTTTAAAAAAAACTACACCAAAAAACTCAACTCAACAAGCACAAGTTTCGACACTTTTTGTGTTCGATGCAACGTTACGTTTTGTATTACACCCAACCCTTCTAGTATACACAAACACAAACACACCGACCAAAATAAATCAATACCAATCGATAATTCAAAAAGTTCAATAACATTTCAAAAACGTTTGCATGAACCCCTGAGTTCAAAGTCATAAAGGGTTTTTGAACTTTCCGAAAAAAAATTTAACCCTTTGAAAAATTTAAACGCGCGTTTGGAGTATCTGCTTGTTCAACCCTTTCATAAAAAAAGGGGGCTGCAAATCCCTTTATATAAAAGAAGAGTGAGAAGTGAGTCGGTTAGGTATGGCATATTTTGGGGAGGTTGTACCGGAAACACACATAAGGTCGGACAGAAAGGGGTGAAAGTTGGTGCAAAAAACGAGTTCATAGACCCTTCACCTATCAATTTTGTATGTAGCAAAAGGACTAGTTGTATAACCAACCTGTGTACCCCATTTTATCAAACTGAGCAAGCTTTTAATTATTTTTTAAGAAAAGTTTAGTCAAATTTTTATTGAAACAAAAAATATTAAAATTTAGGAAAAGAACCCTGAAAATTTTAATGGAAAATTGGCGATAAAAGTTCTTTTCATGAATATTTAAAATAAGTGTTATAGCTGCTATAATTTAACTTTCTGAGTGACCTGGAAATTAACAAAAAGGTAAGGTTGTTCCTATTGTACAATTTTTAAATTTTATTTCGTTTTTGAAATAACACAATATTTTAAAATTCTAGAATTGGGTTTATTTAGGAGGATATTATTTTAGAATCTTTTCCAGCTGAATTAGTCATAAAAAATTCAATGTAAATAAAATGTCAAAATTGGTTAATAAATTACAGAAAAAGCTGATCTATAAAAATAGATCAAAATTCACTTCTTTTAACCAAAAACTAAAGCCGAAATTTGGACTGAAAGGGGTGAAAGTAGACACTAAAAACGAGTTCATAGACCCTTTACATATCAGCTTTTGTATGTAAATGTTACCAGAGCATTTACCGTATTAACTTACCTGTGTATGTACATGCAACCAAATATTATTAAAACTGAATGGACCATATAAAATGCTTTCTTATGTTTTTTTTAAGTCGTAAAAGATAAACTTATTAAAAATTTTAGTGATATTAGACATTAATAAATAGTAGTTTTTTTAGTAAATCAAAAAGGTATCATAGAAAGGGATCCAAAAAACTATTTCTAGAAAATCGGTGAATATTTAGTCAGTATCTATTATCATAAATATTGTATCTGCTATAGTTTAACTTTCTGAACAGCTTGGAAATGAGCAAAAATGTATGGGTTTTTTTCCTTGCATAAATTTCAAATTCATTTTTTTAAATAGTAATAATAATAAAATGGTCCTTAACTGTAAAAGTATGATTATTTTGAGAGATAATGAAACGGATGATTTGAAAATCCATTCCCACTGAAAATAATAAAAGATCGTAAAAATATTTTGGAAAATTTAAAAGTTTGCAGTTATTGCTTTAAAAACTGATTCATAAGTTTCCGAAAAAGTCAGTGTAACGCTCAGAAGGTTAAAATTAATCCACTGCTTTTTATTAAAAATAACACCAAAAAGCGTACTGAAAGGAGACGACTGAAAGGAAATGTTGACGCAAAAAAAACGAGTTCATAGACCCTTTACCTATCAATTTTGTATGCAACCAAAGGACTTGTTGTATAATCAAACCTGTGCGTGTACAAGCAAATAAATTTTATTAAACTGAACAATTGAATAATTAATGTGACTGTTTTCTTGTACTTTTAAGAGGTAAGTTAACTAACAATTATTTTAGTTATATTTTAGTTAAACAGAAATTTCTTTAAAAAAAGGGGGTTCAAAGAACCCTAAATTATTTATGGAAAACCTATTATTCTATGTTGTTCGTAAATATTTCACATAAGGATTTACATCTGCTGTAATATATCCTCTAGGTAAAATGGAAATTAGAATTATTTCTTATTTTCACTGCATAAATTTTGAATTTAATTTTTCAAGCATCATGTTAGTGTACAAACACAAAATTTGGTTAAGTTTTTGAAAGATGTTCTAAAAATTCTACTTATTTTAAATAAATATATATCCGCTATAATTTAATTTTCTAAGTAACTTAGAAATGAGCAAAAATGCATGACTAGTTTCTATAAATAAATTTTAAATTATTTTTTCAATACATGCCAGTTTAGGAAGTATACTTATTTTGAAAACTATAACGAGAAGGATGATTTAAAAATCCTTTATAAACCTTGAAAATATTAGAATATCATTAAATATTTATAATTTATAAAGTTTTATAATTATTATAACCACTGGAAAAAGAAGTGATCTCATTAAGGAAAGGCCGGTCTAATGCTCAGAAGGTTAAAATTGATTCAATGCTTTTTTCCAGCAAAAAAAAACGAATTTGAACAGAAAGGGATGAAAGTTGACGCAAAAAATAATGAGTTCATAGACTTCACCTATCATTTTTGAACCACATTTTATTAAATTGAAACCAAGCAAATATTTTTTTTAAAAAGTTTTCTTGTACTTTTAAGGTCATAAAATATAAGCTTATTGAAAAGTATGTGTTATTAATATTTTTTGTTTAACAAAGGTTTGTTGAATCCTGAACTATATTTTTAGAAAATAATTTTAGTTAGTAAGTTTTGTAAGTGAATATTTCAAATATGAAATTATATAAATTGTAATTTAAAATTATTTAACTGTTGTTGTGTGTGTGCCCAAAGCTGGAACCTTAATGTTTAACGTGTCATATATAGACGTTAATATTTCAACATCATTCATTAAAAAAGGTAACTTATCTTTTACTTAAATTTTACAATACTAAATATTATTATTGAAAATTTGAACAAATCCTAATTTAATTACATGTTAATCGAGTGTGCAATAATATAGTATATGATAGGTTTTAATCAAAACTTGTTTAAATAACATTCTAGTTATATTTGTAGTACCATTGTACAAAAAAAGAAATGAGGGCGATAATTTAGAAGTATACATTTATTATTTTGATAACATTTAAAGAATTTTTCAATTACAGAAAACTTTTTTATTAGTAATCAGAATAATAGTTTCACTGTTAATTAAAAGAACATTGCAGATACTAAATGCAAATGAAATAAAAAAAATAACAGAAAATTCTGAAACAATGTTTTTACTTTTAGTTCAACACACCTTTAGTTCAAAATTCAAATTTCAAGAATCAAATTAAAAGTAGAATTTACTATACCAATTCACAACTAAGGTAGCTAATAACAACTACATACATTTTTTCATATTGCATGTGTAAAATTTATTTTGATAAAGGTTATTCAATTATTGTTAATGTTTATGATGCATAATATTTAAAATCTTTCATTTTTATAAATTCTTAATAACTCTTAGAATTTGGCGATGCAAATGATGCATATTTTCATTGCCATAATAATATAGCAACTAGAATCAATGATAAACACAGTTTAAAAGTTTATTTGTTAAAAGCATTGTATTTACGACATTTTAACATACCATATATACTGTTACCACATAATTTTACATGCATACATACCAAATACTTTTTCTACTACTTCCTTGCATTTTTATAACTCATAAAACAGATTTAATAAAATATAATTATCGATAAAACAATTTCAATGTTATTCACAATTTGATATGAAAACCTAAAATTGGTATCATACAAAATTATTTATAGATAATTTATGACAATTACATTCCATTCTAGAAACGGAAGTTATTTAATATAACTTCTGTTCCTAAAAAGGAATGTAAAGTGCCTAACAAAAGTTCTGCAAACTCTTGGGCACATTTAGCATATTGAAACACAAAAATAATTAAACGAACACAAAACTATAGTTTCCCATAACTTGACAGTAACATTGCATAAAAATGTTATTTTACTTAAACCTATAAATGAATTGATGGCTAGAATTAAAATTACGTGTAACAAAGATGCAATTCTCTACCCTTCCTATATATTTATTCTATCTAATGAAAAAATATGATAGAAGCCTTCTTTAATTGTACATACTAGGTTAATAGCCTTTAGTAATTTGAGATGCAAATCAGAAGGTAATATCCATCGCATCATTAATTTCTAATTTTTTATTTATGGGGAGTTTGGTTGCTTCTTAGAAAGCGAAACATTGTAGAAGAGAGGGAAAAAATCTATTTCTCTTTTCCGTGTACATAAACCCTGTCAGCTGCATGAAAAAATATTTCAAATATTCATTAATATACAATGAATATCAAGCTTTGAGTGGGATAGCTTTCAATTAGTGTTTTTAGCTGTTTTTTTTTTAATTTGTAGGGGAAAAGAGGATTTTTTTTAATGGCTCCTTAGTTTGTTTTATTTTTTGTGTATAGTATAATGGTAGTGTATGGATAGGTCAATTCTAGTGTTTATTGTAAAAATTGATTCGGATTTCGAATAAAATAAATTATAATTTCATAATATAGACTAGATGGATAATTTTGTAGAAACTGAATTGGATATGTCCAAAATAATGGTCATAATGTGTAAATAAATCAAATTTTGCTTATATATTTAGATTTTTGTCAACTATTTTAACAGTTTAGCGTTATTTTGAGAAGCTAATTCTACAAATAGTTTTTGTGCGAAGTTTTTAATTATCATATAAATAACTTTCAGTAAGTTTTCACTGCCTACAATACTAACATTAAAAGGACTGTAATAACGTTCCAAAAAGAGCACTATACATAATTATGTTACTAAGTGGAATCACTCATTTATGCTTCTTATATAACACCTTTGTATGATAATGTTGAATGAATGTTTTGTTTGGTACTCTCGGTTTTTCCTACCCTGTAGAATACGGTTAAAATATTAATTGGTATGAGCAAGAATATTTTTCCAGTGATAAACTGAAGCAAATTTGTCAATAAAATTAATATTAATGATGATAGAAACACACACAGCAGTTATCTTCTTAAAAAATCAGTCCTGAACCCTTTTTGTTACTTTCTATTTTGAGGACTGATGTTATTTTCTGTGCCCCATTTAAGTCTTCGATTCTTCTAAATTTTTGAATGCTTAACAAATAATATTTAATAAATAATACTAATTATCAATAGTTAACAACAAAAAAATTTAAAATTTGGTTATTTTATTGGTGCTATTTTGCAAAAATTTCTTTATAGTTAAAGATTGACATTTTGAGGTGAAATTCCTCATTCAAACTTTTACAGTTTTGAGTTTTGTCTTCATGATAAATATTATATGGATAAAACTAAAAATTATAAGATAAGATTCGTCTTAATTTTTTTTAATGTAGAACGATGTTTATTATCAATAAAAAATGACGTTAGATTTTGCTTTGCAGTGCAGAATTATTTGGTAATATACGCAACGCACATTGTTTCGTGTATGCATATTTGGAATTATTAATGTTATCTGAGGTAAAACTAGCATTTAAGCCGTGAAATCCTTAAATTTTTGGTATACTGATGCTAAAAACTCAGTTTAAGATTATAAAATGACTGTTACTGGTATTTCAAGTCATTATTTCAGACAACAATTATTAATGGTATTCATAAGTGTTATACTCATATTGCGCAATTATAATTATTAAACAGAGTAAAAAAAATATTTTTAATTAAATGCTATCCATCAAAGATAGTATATTTCTAATCATTTTAAAGTATCATAACTCATGTCACTTTTTTAGTTAATTTATATATAACATTATTGGATAGATAACCCTTTTCAAAAATCTTTACCAAACGAGTCGTAATAACCATTAGTAAGAAAATACAATTTCTCACTTAACAAATTTCTTCTTAATAACGTTTATAAGTTTTCTAAACCCCACATTTCAATTGATCTGTTAAAAGAATAAAATTCTTAAAACTGAAGTGCTTAAATGCACTAAATAGCCCTCTTACAAAATTACTATTTTTATTCCTTAAATAGATTTAAAATATCGATGTAATATTTATAAATGTAGCCACCAAATTTTAAGATCCTCATATTTTATTTACTTAAAAAACATCTGGAAAGAATAATTGAGAAAGAAAAATATCCTCACGCTCTAAAAATAAATGTAAAAAAGTTATAATTTTTCCAAAAATATATAAAAAAAATAACATCCTTCCCACCCTTAAAAAGAGACCCTAACAAAGCAGATAAAAAATTCACCCTTCCCAAAGTGTGGAGGGAAAAAACGCGAAAGAAAATCCCTATCTAGGGAAGCAGCTATTAGCAAAATGCCCGCCAAGCTTTGGCAAGAAATGAAAATAAATGAACGCGCCCTTCCAAACGGAAAATAAGGATGGATGCCGGGGATAACAAATGGCTTTCCGACCCGCTATGGACACGTAGACGGGACCACGTGATCAAGGGCTGCCCACTGCCTGACCAATGAAAAAGAGGCACACGAACAACAATGGGTTTTCTTTCGCCCCTTTTTTTTATAGTTTTTTCTTCTCACACCCACCCTAAAAAACTGATTTTTTCATCCCCCTCCCCCCTTTCCTCGATATATTCTTTTTTTATTATCATTTCTTCTCTCCCATTTCGAATGTCTTTCTGATGAGGATTTTCCACCCAAAAAAAAGATTTCAAAATCTCGAGTCAATGCTTGGTTTCTATTATACTTGTATGCTTTTTTTCTTTATTTTTTTGGTGGTATTGTATCCGTGTTGTGTATATATGTATATTCTTCGTTCGTTCTCATCTTATACCCCCCCCCCCCCCGTAAACCCCTAGTGGTTTCTTTTCTTTCGGGATGTTATGAGATGAAAATTTCGGTGCTTTCTTTAACTCTTTGAGGAAAAAAGATGCTGCTGGCCCCTTGTATCGTATTCTGGAAAATGGAGAGCGAGATTCTGAGAGTTCAGAACGCAAGTGGTCTAAATGGTATTCTTGCAGAATGTGGGCTTAAGTCAGCAGATACCAATATAAATAGTCAAATTTAATTGTTATTTTCTTAAAAAAACACCTGGAATTTTATTCTTAATTGTAAGCGTGAAAATCGGAAGAACTTTTAAATTAGAGTTTGGTTTATTGAACAACAGTATCATGAAACAGAGAGGGGTAAATCTATCACCTAATCTTAAACATTTTTACACTATATCAGCCTGACGTATAATTTCAGTTATATGTATAGCTTAAAAATTAGTCAGAAAATAAAGTTACAGAAAATAAAATGACAGAGGAAAAAAGAACAGCAAATGAATGTTCTATTTGTAATGTTATGTGTAAAAAAAACTAAATGATGCTTTTTTTTCTGTCTGTATACTCAAATCATGTTCTAAAATTTGAGTTTGCATTCATACGCTGTGGTATAACTAATTAATTCACCATAATACTAATTTAGAAAAGAAATTTACTTAAATTATTTAATTTTGGCTTTCGCACTTTTAGTTTAAAATTGAAAGACATAAATAATTTTTCATTTTTAATCTAAGTTTCACAACACTGTTCTATACTAGGTCTGCCTACCCATTCACATGAATTTAAAGAAAACTATCAATTTCCAAAGTCATTTATGCCAAAACCCAACATAGTTCACTGTGCCTCTCTACTCCCGCATAGTATCCGAGCAGAAAAAGATGAAGCGGAGAGTGATGGGAAAGAAATAGAAATGCTTGCCAAATCCCGATGTTGCTCTCAACAATGCCCAAAATATGGGAACACGTCAAGGAGAGGGCTTCAATCATGACCAGATGCGACGGCGAGGAACACCGCAAAAGGGTCAATCGCCCCTGCAAAAAAGCCCCTGCAGCCCCAAAGCCCCGGTAGTCCGCATCAGCCATTCAGCCATCGAAGATGAAGGGCAGAGGTTTTTTTAGAACGAATGTATCCATCTAGAATATAAGGAGATTGTAAAAGAAAATAGGTTAGGTTTACGATGGAGATATTTATGTCTTTGAAAGGGGAAAAGAAAAGTGGGGAAAAAGCATGATTTTGTGTTTAAGACTTTGAAGAATGGACAATTTGGCAATTGTGTTTAATTTTTTAATGCGTGAGTTCTAAAGTTAGTTTTTAATGCGTAAGTTCCTAAGTTTTTATAATGTTTGAAGTTTTTTTGTTGCTACAATCATGACCAGATGCGACGGCAAGGAACACCGCAAAAGGGTCAATCGCCCCTGCAAAAAAGCCCCTGCAGCCCCAAAGCCCCGGTAGTCCGCATCAGCCATTCAGCCATCGAAGATGAAGGGCAGAAGTTTTTTTTTAGAACGAATGTATCCATCTAGAATATAAGGAGATTGTAAAAGAAAATAGGTTAGGTTTACGATGGAGATATTTGTGACTTTGAAGGGAGACAAGTGGGCAAAAAGCATGATTTTGTGTTAAAGACTTTGATTAATGGACAATTTGGCAATTGTGTTTAATTTTTTCAATGCGTGAGTTCTAAAGTTAAGTTTTTAATGTTTAAAGTTTTTTTTATTGCTATCCAATCATGGACAGATGCGACGGAAAGGAACACCGCAAAAGGGTCAATCGCCCCTGCAAAAAAGCCCCTGCAGCCCCAAAGCCCCGGTAGTCCGCATCAGCCATTCAGCCATCGAAGATGAAGGGCAGAGGGTTTTTTTTTTAGAACGAATGTATCCATCTAGAATATAAGGAGATTGTAAAAGAAAATAGGTTAGGTTTACGATGGAGATATTCATGTCTTTGAAGGGGGAACAAGCATGATTTTGTGTTAAAGACTTTGAAGAATGGACATTTTGGCAATTTTGTTTAATTTTTCAATGCGTAAGTTCCAAAGTTAAGTTTTTTTAATGTTTAAAATTTTTTATTGCTATTCAATCATGACCAGATGCGACGGCAAGGAACACCGCAAAAGGGTCAATCGCCCCTGCAAAAAAGCCCCTGCAGCCCCAAAGCCCCGGTAGTCCGCATCAGCCATTCAGCCATCGAAGATGAAGGGCAGAGGTTTTTTTAGAACGAATGTATCCATCTAGAATATAAGGAGATTGTAAAAGAAAATAGGTTAGGTTTACGATGGAGATATTTATGTCTTTGAAAGGGGAAAAGAAAAGTGGGGAAAAAGCATGATTTTGTGTTTAAGACTTTGAAGAATGGACAATTTGGCAATTGTGTTTAATTTTTTAATGCGTGAGTTCTAAAGTTAGTTTTTAATGCGTAAGTTCCTAAGTTTTTATAATGTTTGAAGTTTTTTTGTTGCTACAATCATGACCAGATGCGACGGCAAGGAACACCGCAAAAGGGTCAATCGCCCCTGCAAAAAAGCCCGTGCAGCCCCAAAGCCCCGGTAGTCCGCATCAGCCATTCAGCCATCGAAGATGAAGGGCAGAAGTTTTTTTTTTAGAACGAATGTATCCATCTAGAATATAAGGAGATTGTAAAAGAAAATAGGTTAGGTTTACGATGGAGATATTTGTGTCTTTGAAGGGGAAAAGTGGGGAAAAAGCATGATTTTGTGCTACAGACTTCGATGAATTTACAATTTGTCTATCGTGTTTAATTTTTTAATGCGTGAGTTCTAAAGTTAAGTTTTTTTAATGTTTAAAGTTTTTTTATTGCTATTCAATCATGACCAGATGCGACGGCAAGGAACACCGCAAAAGGGTCATTCGCATACCTGCAAAAAAGCTCTTGCAGCCCCAAAGCCCCGGTAGTCCGCCTTCGTGCATCAGCTATTCAGCCATTGAAGGTGAAGGGCGAGGTTTTTTTTTATAACGAATCCATCTAGAATATAAGAAGATTCTAGAAGAAAATAGGTTAGATTTACGATGGATATGTTTGGGTCATGTAGGGTGTAGGGAAAAGTGTGAAAAAAAGCATAATTTTGTCTTCAATACTGTGAGGGATTTGACCAATGTCTTAAAAGAAATTCTCTATGCCATGAGAGATAAATTAAAAAATTTAATTCCTTTGTTAAGTGTCTAAAATATATAGAACCTGCAAAAAAGCTCATGCTGCCAAATCCACGGCAGTTAGCCATCATGCATCAGCTATTCAGCCATCGAAGATGAAGAGCAAGGTTTTTTTTTATAACGTATGTATGCATCCATCTAGAATGTAAGGAGAATAGGTTTACGATGGAGAACGTTAAGAAAATAAATAGTTATGTGTTTAAAGACTCTTATGGACCCGTAATTTGGACAATGAATACAATTATTTCAATGCATGAGTTCTTAATTAAAATTTTTATTTGACTGTTAAATGTTTAAAATTATACTAATTACCTTTCAAAGAAACTTCTGCAGCCAAAGCCTCTGTAGTCCGACTTCGTATATCAGCCATTTAGCCAACGAACAAGGGCAAGCTCTTTTCCTTACCAAATGTATCCGTCTAGAATATAAGAAGATTGTAAAAGAAATAGTTTAAAATTATGATTTAGATATTTGAGTTTTTGAAGGATGTAAGAGGAAAGTGTGAGAAAATATTAACTTTGTGTTAAAAAAATATGATGGAATGAGAAATTTGGCAAATTAGTTCCATTTTTTCAATACATGTTTTTTTTCAAACCTAATTTTTAATTCCTTTGTAAAATTTAATTATGTGTTCGTAGTAAATGGTTTTAAACAACTCCTCAACGTATTCCAAACAATTTTCATAAATAATTTTCTGAAGCTAGAGTAAATATTTGGTCATAGGTAATTCTTGTACATCAGCTTATCTCAATTAAACGCATATTTTTGAAAATAGCAGTATCAGTAACAATTTGTATTAATTATGTATTATTAATTGATGAATATTGATTATCATATTTAACTTGTTTAGTTACTGAAGTAACGCAAGCATAATCTCAAGCTATACATATTTAATAGATTAAGAAGTTTTCATACTAAAAATTTTGCATCAAAGCTTTTTTTTTATGAAATAAATTTTAGTCCGCAAAATAAGTGACATTATTTTACCTCACACATTTCCTTTTTTCAACATGAAAGTGCTTTAAAATGGCTGCTTAACATATGCAAAAAATATATTTTGAGACAAAAACTATTAAGAAATACGGAAACATTCAACGCAATTTAGATTGTCCTTTTTGAAAGGATGATCAATTTACAATCAACTGAATATAGCAATTATTATTGTTATTGTTTAAATTATAAGGTCTGAAACATTCAATTAAAATGGGTAATCAATTCTAACAATAATTGTTTTTCAATAAAGTATAAAAATAAACTAATGAGAAAGCTAAGATATTTGAAAGCAGGTAGTTTTGCATTTTAATATTTTTTACACTTTTTTTTCAAATATTGTATAAACATTTATATCAAGCTATAAAATAAAACTAAAATAATATTGTACAAGAAAAAAATAATTATCTAAAAAATTAATAACTTAAAAAAAATAACAATGTCTATCTCTGAAATAATCTCTGTCTCTGGGCATGTTTTAGGTCTTGAATGTCAACAGAAATGCTAAATTAAAAAAAATTATTTCTTAAGATTTTATTTAAAAATCGCCAATCGGAGCACCGATCGAAGGAAAGGTGATAAATTCATCCCAAGACAAATACAGACATTTCATTTCCAACAAAAATAAAAAAACAAAATTTTAACAAAATATATGAAAAGCATATTAACGGCATAATTGCCTAAAATACAGTTTTTCATTAAATTAACAATTAAAACTATCAGCTAATTCAGTTTTATTCGAAAAACTTTTCATTATGCTCCATGATTGTTTATCCAATCTAAAGTTCTTATTTCGAAAAAAAATTCAATTCCGTTAATTGAAATTTAAAAAGTCAGCATTAAGAATCATTAGTAATACTTTTTCATATCACACATATTTTATTTTAATTAAATTGCAGAAAGTATTTGAAGTCAAGAAAAGAAAAAAGTAATAAATCCTATGGGAATATTTTTGCCGCTCATTTGCATATTCCGTTTTATTTTTTAATGCCTAATTGGTTAATTAGTAAGGAAATTATAGGCTAAATCACGTGTTTTAAATTAAATGAGTAAAATATTTTATATAGATTTACCAATTCCTTATGGTGACTAGCACGTGGTAAGCAGTCGTATTTTAATATATGTAATAGAGAATTTTTCTATTTAAATCCATTACAAAAAAGTAACTGAACTGACTAATATTATCTAATTACGTTTAATATACTGATGTGAAGCAATTACATATTATTTTGTTCTTGTTTTCAAAAAATAGAGTACATATTATTTTATTGGCTATGATTTTGTTCTATTGCTTTTAAGAAATATATTGTGTTTGTTTGACAGATTATAAACCTTTTGTGTTTATCTAATTATCGATCTTGAAATTTTTATTTGCTTAAACTATCAACGGTGAATATTCAGCGTTGTTGTTTTTTTCAATATAGCCTTTTTTGAATTTGGCTTTACTACATAAAGTGTGTGAAATGTACGAAAAATATCCAATTTTTTAGGATTTTTAATACAATGAGAAATCTTTCGGTTTGAATAACTTTTATTATTTATCAATTAAAACGAAATGATTTATGACCTTTGATTTTAACTTAAAACCTCACAACTAAAATTATTATTACCATTTGAAGGACTATTTTCTTTTATTTGATAGATGGATTTGGCTTTTTTTTAAATGAAAACAGTCAAAAAAATTTAATTTGTGAGTTTTCAAAACTTGTTTGAAAATAAGATTTTGAGAGTTAACAACTCTACCTCATCTTTTGCAACCTTACTCATTAATTAATTAAAGAATAGTCAAACTTCTTGTTCTGTTAATATTTCCGAATAACAATATTGTTAAAGCCGAAATATAACCTTATGCTAATTATCATAACGTATTTTAACAGGACATATCCAATTGTGGGATGTTTAAAACTTGTAAAAGAATTATATTTTAAGAGTTCTTAATTCTAACTCATTCTTCGCAACCTTTCTCAATTATTTAATCAAAAATACTTAATATAGGGTAGACAGACCAGTGAGTGAACAGGCCCCAGTGAATGAACAGTTAGTAACATTTAAAAAATTAGGATTAAAAATCATTCCACTGGATGAATTGGCAACACTGACTTCCTCCCATCTTATGGGAAGCTATCTGACATCTGATTGGTTGTAATTGGTCATTAATTAAAATCCAACATGTTTATTGACTGGAAATTTTTGTGTTCATTCACTGGTAAAAGCGTAAAAGAATTGTTCATTCACTTGGCTTTTGTACAACTTCTTATTTGGACCCCCAAAAGACCCAAAGCAATGAATAAGTCACCTCCTTTTTTTGTAGAATGTACATGTAATGACAGATGTGTTCACATTGTCATAAACCAGAAGCTATATTTTCTTAAAATGTATGAATTATCTTAAAAACAAATTGTGCTTAAGCGTTCAATCACTGTTTAGTCTACCTTACTTGTGTTGTTATATCACCATAATAAGCTAATAATCATAATGCATTCTGACTAGCCACATCAAAATGTCGATCACCATAATATTTTAACGAAAAAACAAACATATCTCTGTCGTTCGAGCTACCCAAGCACCATAAATCAACTTCCATAAATCTGGCATCACGTCCTGCAAAATAAAATCCGTGCGTGTCGTCTGAGGTGATACACTTCCCCGGTCCATCCCCAAATATTAAGCCCCATGACTCAAAACACCAAGTGCCAGGTATTCGGGGCACGATTCTGCTAAATTATATTTCGCGGATTTGGTACTGCTGCTTCTTCTCTAGATTCTTTCGGGGAGGTTTGATAAGGGAGGGATACTGCTGTGGGGAGCGTAGTATAAGAAACACGGTGTGCCAGGTGAAGCCATCACTCCGTGCCACATTAACTTGGGTAAAAACAAAGAGTAAAAAGGCAGAGGGAAAAGCGCTTTTGGCCCGTTACTTGTAAGGTAATATTTATAAACAAAATGATCTAATTCCAATTTAACCAAAATACACTTTTCATTCTGATAAAATTGCCAAATTTTCTCAAATAATATTCAAATCTGTGAGATCTTAAGCGAAATTAATGTTTTAAACATGTTTTCTGGATGGGTTCACAAATAATTTATGAAACCCTTTACATCCGTGGAAGGATCTTCTCCATAGCATATTTCTATTAACCCAACTTAGGTTGGCAAGGAGTTATGGTCGCTTTCTTTTTACTACCCAGCAAACCACTTGGCTGATGATTTGGCGCTATTATGATGAGAAAACGCTGCTACCACTAAGTTTCAGATGAGAAACTTACGATTAAGAAACGAGAAAAAAAAAACAGTAAATTTAAAAGTTAAGTGTGTAAAGAAAAGTATGAGTGCATTATAACTATTCCGACGACAGAGTAAATATCGTTCTTACGCGTTAAAAATTTCGGTGCAAGATTACAACGAAATTCTTGAACATTCAAGCTACCACCTGTTTTGCTACTTTTGCGGTGCTTTTAAGTTTTTGTTTTACCACAAAACTGGTAAATCTAACTCCAAATAGTGGTGGCAGCTAAAAGTCCAGGATTCCTTTGCAACCTCGTTCCAAACTTTTAAACAGACTATTTTTGCTTAAATATCAACATTCAAATAATATGTTTAGATCGCATTATTTTATTTCAATAACATGGTTCAAAAAACCTATAGTCATAAACTACACGCTTATTGCTTTGAAGGGGGTGCATAACATAGGCTTGGCGACTTTTATCCTGCTTCATTTCTATTCTCGCCAATCACCTCCATCTTGTTTCGTGAGTTTCTTATCTGGCGCGCATCCGAATACTGACCCTAAACGTGACGCTACCGGAGCGGTCTCTGGGGGGAGCACGGTCCAGATTCACAATGGAAGAGGAGAGAAAAGATAGACAAGAGGAATGATGCGAAACCTGGCAACATCCCGTTGCCTAGGCAACCACCGGCCATCCTCGAGGGATGAGGGGGAAAGGGTTGTTTGGGTCTGCTTCTTACCTGCTCTTTTTAATTAAAAATAACTAAATAGTATTTTCTAATAAAGTTTTTTTTTTGTAACATATCTCTTTTGTAAAATCAGTTTTTTATTATAAAGTTAAACCCAGTAAAATAATTGTTTAACTAGAAAATGAGTTTATTAGTAATGCTCTAGTACCCCGTTTGCTGTAAATAATGTGCATAGGATTGTTTTTAACGCATATAATACTTTAAAATCAAAAATTTTGTTTTAAACGCTACGCTTTCACTTCTGGGCATTTGATATGAGTTTTTCAGTAATTAGTATAGTGTAGGCCAACTAACGATCCCCCCCCCCCTCTACAATCAACAGTGACTATTCGTTATTGAATACGGGTTTAGAGATATATGATATTACTATGCTACACTTGAAAGTATGCATTATCGTATATATTTTGTATATGTTTTCTTGTTAGCGTTAAGAAGATTGCTAGCTTTTTAGAGAAACACTTTCCTTATACATTAATACTGAACTATCAATTGGGGTTTAAGATTTAAGCTTTGGATTGTTCATTTAAAACGTCTTAAAACAGAACAAGGAAACTGAAGTCCTAATTACTAACATTTTAATCGAATCACTATGTCAAAGCTAAAAATTGCCTTGCAATGTTCCTGGATATTTTCTATGGATATGCTCTCCAAGTCCATCAAACTATCCAACAAGCTGTAATAAAACGTTATAATGAACACAAACCCAATTTTATTCCTTAAAATTAAGTTCAAACAAAAAAAACCCTCTCTATTGAACCATCTTCGGGGGAAAAAACACGAAAATGCAAACACTGTTGTACAAAACCAGCAGGAACTTAAATTCTCCTGACGTTGGCCGGCGGGGATGGGGGAGGGAGAAAGGGGTAGGGCGAGGGAGAATTCAATTATAAAGACATTTGCGTCCCAGGCAAAAGTGTGATACTTGTACACACACACTCTCTTAAAGAGTTAGGAGCTGAGATAGAAAATTTTCTTGGTCCGGAAATTACGATGGTCGGTCTTCCCCCCACCCCTCGGCTAAGGAAAAGATCAACTCTTCCGGCTGCAACTCTTTCAAGAGAAAAATGAGCACCGGGTGAGTCCATTGCAAGATCGGGGCGTCCGGTCTTTGATGGCAGATTTCGAAGATGTTGTCATTATAATGGGTCAGATTGACATGGCTGTAACTTAAAGTTTTAAAAACATCAATGAAAAACCACTGTAAGTTTTAAAAATGACAGTTTAAAATCACCGTAAGTCTTAAAGGCGCCAATTCAAAACTACCGCATGTTTTTAAAACATCAGTATAAAACCACTGTAAGTTTTAAAAATGACAGTTTAAAATCACCGTAAGTCTTAAAGGCGCCAATTCAAAACTACCGCATGTTTTTAAAACATCAGTATAAAACCACTGTAAGTTTTAAAACACCAGTTAAAAGCCACTTTAAGTTTTATGACACCAGTTAATGGCAGTCAATAAAGCCTGTTGGCTAAAATTGAGTATCTGCATTAAAGTTAGTAGCCGTTACGAATTGACTCTGACCAGTATTGAATTGACTGAAAATTATGAACCGTCATGGGAAAACAAAAAAAAGTGTAAAATTACTATCCCAACTAGCCAGATACTGGAAGGGATTGAAAAAAATATTTTAAAAGGTTTTTAATGTATAAAATGGGAGGCTTTAAGTTGATATAATGAAATTTCGAATTCATTTTTTTAAAAAATGGACCTAATAGAATGATGATAACCTACCAAAAAATGCTTCTAGAGTCAGTGTTTTTCTCTTTGTTAAGTTGGATACTTTCTTTGATAGTTATTAGACGCCTTCTTAGTAAAAGGATATTCGCGATCACTGGTACGACTTTTAGTTTTCCACAGCTCCTTTAATCCATATGTTGCGTTAGGGGTCTATTCATGTGTCGGCTTATCACTTGACTGTGGATCTCAAATATGAGCCCGTCGCCAATAGTCCATAGCACTCTTGTAGCACTAGTGCGACGATAATTCAAACCTTACCTAATCTTTAATCCATATCACTTTTGATTTTTTATTGAACAAATACTCATTAAAAACATGCAAACTTAACATAATTAGTTTATAGACATTATGTACTCTAATCGAAACAGCAGAGCAATTTCCAAATGAAGAAACTTTTGTAGTTAATTAAAAAAAATACGGGCTATCAACAATTGAAATACACTCTTAAAACAAAAGAGTGAAATCCCCTCCTGTAGGATAAGTACATTTTCGACACTGGAAAAGTGTGAATATTAACTCAGACTGAGTTAAAATCACTCGTTTTGAGTGATCCTGTCGCGGGTTCAACATACAAAAGGATCCACTCCTTTTGGGGAAGTGCATTTTCCACCGTGTAGAAGTGAATATTAATTCAGACTGAGTTAAAATCACTCGTTTGGAGTGATCCTGTCGCAGGTTTAACATACTAAAGGATCCGCTCCTTTTGGGGAAGTGCATTTTCGACACTGGAGAAGTGAAAATTAACTCAGACTGAGTTAAAATCTCTCGTTTGTCTCAAGAGTGTACTATTTTTCAATGAGCATTCATCATAAATACACCATAACCGACCTTAAGTTTGTAGTATACAAATGTTCTACGAGAAAAAGGGTAATTAGTTCTCATTTCCGAGTGCGAGAATCGAATACAAAAAGGTATTTCCCATTCAATAAACAAATTTATTTGTTATTTCAAGACATAAATTTATTATTTTTATTAGTTTAGCTTCAGTTAGAGTGTTATTTTAATTATTTTTTCCTTCGATTTTGACGTAACAGGGCGCACGAATATCAGGGTCAAAGGAGCAACCAATAGGAGCAGGCGAAATTTCGGCGCCAGCAGCGTTGTTTACGCAGTTTCCTCTGCCTATACCAAAACCGACCTTAAGTTTGCAGCAGAGAAATGTACTAGGAGGAGGAATTTGCGTGAACAACGCTGCTGGCGCCGAAATTTCGAATCCTCTTATTGGCTGCTCCTCTGACCCTGATATTCGTGCGCCCTGTTACGTCAAAATCGAAGGAAAAAAATAATTAAAATAACACTCTAACTGAAGCTAAACTAATAAAAATAATAAATTTTCGTCATGAAATAACAAATAAATTTGTTTATTGAATGTCAAATACCTTTTTGTATTCGATTCTCGCACTCAAAAATGAGAACTATTTACCCTTTTTCTCGTAGAACATGTGTATACTGCAAGCTTAAGGTCGGTTTAGGTATAGTGCATTTCTCTGTTGCAAACTTAAAGTCGGTTTTTGTATAGTATTTTCAAACATATTTTACCTGAAATTATTCAGTGTTAGTTACACTATTGACAAAGCAGAGCCTTGATTAGGACTAAGATGCAGGAACTCTTTCTAATCTCCGTCTTTGGGAGCTGATGGGAAGATTTCGTTTTCTTGTCCAGAATCCGGTAATTACTGTGAAATACTGGGATTTGTCGGCAAGTGGAAATGGCAAATAAACTATATAAGTGCTATTTCTGTTACTAGAAATAGTCGCTGGCGAAGAGCAATTAAGATCTAATAGCCAAATTTCTCCTGAAATTGTAACAAGTCATTTCTGCTTGAGCTAAATTGAAACATAATTATATTAACTAACAAATAAATTATTAGTAAATATTTATTAAAGATATTGTAAATTTCCAAAGTAAAAAGAAAGAGATTGAAAATGCCAAGGTAAAATACAAAGTAAATTAAAGAAAATCAAAATACTCAATAAATAATAATTAAATTATTGTTTAATAAGTAAAAGCTGATGAAGCCCTGAGCTTCATATATGATACTAAAAACCCTTATTGGTTTAGTAATATAAATGTATAGGTTCATAAATGATTCACAGGATTTACAACAGAAGACAATATTTTTATGTCAAACTGTGTTCGCATATAATATTTTAAACATAGTTAATCAGGATTGTCATGGCTTATCATAAACGTAATTTTACAAAAATTGTGCACAAAAAGATAAATTATACTATTCAAGAATTCACATGGAAAATACGAAGGTGAAAAAAAAATCTTAGATCCCCGCATTCGTTCGCATCACATTTAAAAAAAAAATAAAGTTAAACTTTATAACAAGTGCTTGAAATACTATTTAAACATTAACTTTTCAATCTATTGAATATTTAACAATTTAGCTTACATTAAAATTCATTTTCTCGAGTGCTACAGTCATACTCATAAAAAGTTTAACACTCACAAATATATTTTTTTGCGATATCCTAGCTTTAAAAATAGCTTTTATTTGCTAACATTACTTTGAATATATGATCCGTAAATCTCTCTCTGCTCTTCCAAACTTTGTCTTAATGCGCCTAATAATGTATTCGAACTTGTTTCAAAGCGAGACGAAACTTAATTAAATATCTTCACATTGAAAGTCCAAACCAACTCCAGTCAAACCCAGGTGAGAAAGAGTTGACGAACGAATAAAAGCAGCAAAAGCGTGGCGGCCATTTTTCTGCGCTTTTCCGCAAAAATGATTAACACAAAACACAAGAAAATGCATCAGAAACAAAAGACATTTCTCTTTCCCCGTTGCTATAATCTAATTTCCTTCGGTTAAGTTTTCCGTACGCTTCTGTCCTTTGGGAAAAAGCAGTTTTCGGTATTCATTGATATGTGTTGAAGGTTTGGTGTGAAATAATTGTAACCTCATCTCTACAAACTTTGAATAAGTTAGGCTTGATCATAAGATTTATCATGGAGGTTTACAGATAGATTAGAAATAAGTTTAAATTTTAAGTTATTGTCAATTATTTGAAAATAGCCATATTTTATTCTTCCATATCAAATCTTAAAACACTACCAAGGCCATACTTAAGATTTTTAAACGTCAATCTTCTTAGCTTATGAATTACGTTGTAGCTGTTCAATTGGAACATAATTGTTTATTATTTGTTTCATATTTAAGTTTGCAAACTCTCTTATTATTAGGGACTAAGTTATTTTGTGAAAAGGTTTTTGCTTAGGGAAATTTTATTGTTATCAAATAATTTTACTTTATTTAATTATTATACTTTAAGTACGTTATTAAATTAGTCGGAAATCCAGTTTGACGATACTCTTGCAAAAAAATATATTGGAAATAAACTGCTTTAAAAATGTATTAATCATGTATATTAATCCAAAACGATGTAAAAATGCCACAGTAATTATTTTTCATTTTCAAAAACATTTTGAAAAAAAACTTTATAAGGTTAACACTGGCAACAAAATGCATTTTTGACCTAAATATCAGTTGCAGCATTGTTACAGTAAAGTATTGATGCATAGACAGCCAGGCCCGCTGATTCTAATTTGTCATTATCTTCTTCAAAAGTGTTACTTACGAAGAATTCGAATTAGTCATTCAGCCCAACTATCCCAGGAGATAGTCAGGGACGTAAGCACAAGTGACGTAACTACCATATTATTTCAGTCAACAATGGCGTCAGAATCAACTGCAGTAGCACTGTACTGCAAAAAAAGATGGATATGTTGTTTTTGGTCTCAATTTCGTTTCAAATACATTTCTTTAAATATGTCTCGATGAATTTCGCAGGTATTTCTTGAGCGTTTCGAAAGCTTTCGGAAATTATATTTTTCTGAATACGTGATAGGTGTGATTTCTTTTTAGTTTTAAGAATAGTTTTTTTTTTACTGTCGTCTCATGTTCTCGTTAAAGTGTTTGGGGGGAAATAATTGAACTTGACGAGTTGACTAATTGTTGAATTGCCTTTTGGGTACTAGAAAAAGTAATGTGGGGGATATTTGGTAATGTTAGGAATAATGAAGACTTAAGGGAATGCTGAAATATTTGGGAGTACATATTTTATCACAAGGAAAAACATTTAAAATGTATGCATTTTTATTAAAAATATTTTCAATACAAAAAGGTATTTATATAAAATTATTAATTTTAAATTTCATTTCAATATGAAACTAATTTATAAATAATAAAAAAAATACCGTCAACTATTATTTCTTTCATTATTCAAGCCTATTTGATATTGCAAATGCAAATTCAAGGTTTACTATTATTTTTATGAAATAATCTATAAAAAGGTCACTTCTTCACGAAAATTAATAGCAATTATTTCGATACTATGTGTCCTTTTTCACATAATTAAATCGATTTCGTTTATTTTAACTAAACAAAATTGTCTTGTAATTAACATTTTTTTTAAATATAACAAGTTATTAAAAAACAGCATATAAAATGTGTGTTCTCTCTAGTAATTTTTATAATTTTTTTTAAATTTGTAATGATTTTACTGGAAGGATAATATCATTAAGGATGCGTTTGTGTGTATTTAAGTTTTTTAATAAAAAGGTAAACAGCTCTTTATAAAAGTACACTTTATTTTAAAACAACAATACTATGCTTATCATATAAATATTAACATAAAAAAAAATTCATACAATAATAAACAATTAAAAACCGCATTCAAGTTGTTTTATTCTTGAAATTAATATCAAACATTATTTAAATGCTTCTTATCCTCTTCATTATAGAGTTTAATATATCTGAATCTTTGTAGAATTGACTTTGCAAATACATTAAAAAAATTTGATACTAACTTTTCTATTATAAACAAAATGTTTAAGCTTTTCAAAAACCGATGCCGAAATAATTGATTTATCAATTGTATAAAAAGGGACATAGCAAGAGTGTCAAATATATTTTGGATGTCTTGCAAAATTCTTTTTTTAGAGATCAATTTATGAGACACTTCGCACAAAAAAAATATTTTGAAATTGACCGTTAATTACAAGAAACTAACATAACTTGTTTGCTCGTTCATGGCACAGATAAAAATTTCAGATTTAACCACGAAAAACCCCAAGTTCCACTCGATTGACGTTACCCGCAGTAAATGCAGTAAATAATTTTTTTTTCCGAAATTTCTTGCAAAACATACTTTAAAGCATGTAATTATTTGAAAAATATGTTTAAGTAAAGAATATATGAGTAGGACTTTGTACGGAAGTGAAGAGGTTAAATAGGTCCTTTTACAAAGTCGTTTTTTTACTTAAAAAAATTAATATAATTAACCAAAGCAATTAATAGTGAGGTAGATAGTTCAAATATACAAACATTTTGAACTTTATCACTTATCATTTTATAATTATTGAACTGCGCTGTCGAAAAGTACTGGAGATCACGTCGCTTAGCTCTTTGATTTGTCCAATTGTTTAGCTTTTTCTAAATAAATAAGTATATATCTAATTTCATTGATAAAGCACAAATACATAACTATCATTTTTAACTAACATATATAATTATAACACATAAAACCCTATCCTCCACCAAACTATACTCTTCTTTCTCTCCAGATGATTCATTTCGAAACCCTATGAATATTTCATAACATAAACGACTCTTTTCAATACCCAAACCAAAGACACTGGCAATTTACGCTTTAATTCACCACCCTTAACCAAAACAAAAGCCCATTCACTATAGACTTCTACCACTACCGCCCCCATTGAGAGACTCACTAACTATGAAACTTCTCCTACATTGAGAGATCAATATCAAGAAACCGCCCAGTGTACATCTTCCGGGCCTGATGCAGGCGGTTTCATCAAAGAGATGTTTTTGATGTTTAGATGTTAATATAAAGTTGAATGCAAATGCTGGGCTGATTGTCGGACGGAGGAAGAGTCGCATATTTTAAAATTAATGCTTTTGGGTGGGGATGTAGGTTTTGGGTGCTTTTTGTGGAGCAGTTCGGTTTTGGTTCGGTTGGTTTTACTAAGGGATTGTTTTTAAAAATGATGATAATGTTGTTTTCTTAAAAATGAATGACTCTTATGTGTATATATGAAGTGTCACAAATGAAAAAAAAACTGTTTTATTCACACTCTTAAAAATGAATGCTCAAAAAACGACGAAATTTTCCTTAATTTTGACGATGCCGTTTACTGGCAAATGCTCTGAGTTTTTCTTTCCTCAAAGTGAGGAAATTTGATTCGTCATTTTTATGAGGATATAAATGTCGTCTAACCTAAAGAAATATTTCGTCATTTCTGAGCATGTGAGTACAACAATGAGATTCAGTTTCCCCAAAATCAAGATACAGAATCGTCAAATCACGATCGTAAAAGTGAGGATTCGCGTTTCCTCAAAAGTCACGCTATAGTTTGACGAAATAATTCTCAAAATTAACGAAATGAGGCTTGAGGATTCGTGAATCGTCAAAAATGAAAGTGTTATTTCTGAGAGTGCAGTTTAATACTGTTTAATACTGTACTGTTATAACAGTACTTAATTGCTGAACGGTGTTTATGAAGCAACTTTCCACCAATGTTTTACAGTGCAATGAAAACAATATTCAGATATTCGGCCAAAGATTAAGATTATATTTTTAAGTAAGCGAGAGCGATGTAGAATGAAAAAGAGTATATACTACTGATATTAAAAATTTATCAGAGATGATAAGAAAACTATAACTACGACTAATAAAAAAAATTTGTTTCTTAAAAACAATAGTAACAATTGCATTTCGAAGTGCGATTTTGATACAAATAAATTGCAAAGATAAACACAAATTCTGATATTAAATTTTGCAATCGACAGCGTCGACAGCAACAGCGTGGTTAGAAATTCAATTACCAACTTTACATTTGGATAACTGAACTTGATTTTGGATATTTTTGAGAAACGAGCTTTGCACATTATGATATTGATTTGCTTTTATGATATTTCGTTTGATGTGTGATTATATAAATTGAAAAACATATATAATTAAAAAAACTTTAATGTTATGCGTGTGAAAATGATGAATCTTTAATACAAGCGTCATATGTTATTTTATCTTGAACTGTCAAAACAGCACACTTCTAAAAAAAGAACTGAACTAAGAACTTTTCATTACCAACCCCTTCCCACCATTTCAAACAAACATATAACATTTAACGGATACCCCTATCTTCAAGATCGCCTTCGCAAGAAAAGACTAGGTGAATATTCAGATGGCGAACAATGCTTATTCATTGCTACCAGAGAGGAAGCCAAACAGTAGAAGTTCCACGGATGCTTCCCTTCACTATTCAACAGAATTAATATGACTCGGACGGATCGGTCATTCGCGGTGTGTCTTCAATTATGCAAGTTTAGGGGGCGTGAGTTTTATTGCAGAGGGGGGGGGGGCTAAGGGATTTTAATTGTTCACCAGTGGAATGTGCTCATATGATTATAGGATAATTATGCCCGGGAATTTTTAATTAGTTTTAAAGGAGGATAATTACTGGATAGAAACTATTTCTTAAATGAGTGGATATAGTTTGAAAGGGTTTTTGTAGCGGAATGACTAGTTTGCAGTTCCAGGTTTGGGGATTTGAATGGAGGTTATCTAAATATGGCTGTCGGATTAGTTAGGATTTAGTGTGAAGATTATGGGAGGCCTTTGAATATCAAAACGCTTTTTAAAATGTATTTGAAACAACATACGTATAAATATGTATTTGAAACAACCTATGCATAAATATGTATTTGCAACAACAAAAATTTAGGTCCGAAACATTCTATAAATTTATAAAGATACAAATAAAATTTTGAATGTAAGTAAAAATTGAACTACGCCATATTTATTATGCGTAATTTTTTAATTGCTGTAAGACAAATGCACTCCCCCCCCCCTCCTCTCTCCCCCTTCCTAATTGCAATGTTTTTTAGTTTCCAAAAAAAATATTTTCTCTGTGTCAATTATACTTTTACCATCACAATGATCACTCTGTGCTGATAATATACATATAATGTAAAATTTACACATACGTATATCTGTTGTGTAGCGCCGGCGAAAACATTTGCTTCACTGGAATAGGTTGTTTCTTCTCTGTTTAAACGCTATGAGAGAAAGTTCTTCTGTCTGTCGTGAAAATATCAGTTTGCCGTAAAACAAAAACTGCAACACTGTGATGTAAAAAGTAACCATAAATATGCTGCAATTTAACAGAACTTTTTTACCGTACGTAAATAGAATACTTGTTTTGAAAATAGCGTTTTTATTTATTATCGGCTTGCGTTGTTCTTGAAAAAATCAGTCACTAGAAGTTTTAACTATTTATGGGCGGTCTTTAATCTTAATCATTTTGGTTTGCTTCTGCTTATTTGTTTTGTATACTTCCATAAGTTTTTTTTTTGTTACTATACATTTTCAGTTTATCAAGTTGATATTTTTATTTTTATGATTTTTTTTACTGGTGAAGTATTTATGTTTAATTTTTTTAAATACTTCAGCGAACTAAAACAAATAATTACATTTATAAAAATGATTTAAGGATTGTAAGTTAAAGAAAATTTTTAAATTTTTCGATTATTTATATAATTTTAATTATTTAAAATATATTATTTGTTATTTGATTTAGAAAACGTAAAAATGCTTTAGTACTCAGTTAATACTAAATTTATATTGAAAGAATTTCGTAAACTATAACTCCAGATTGAACATTACTTTCAAAAACAAAATAAAAAAAAATATTGTGCTAAATCTACTTTGTTTTTAAAAGCCTATAATGCTTTAAAAACTGGCGTGGACAAGCGTGTTTTTTTTCCCGCAATTAACCCATTATCAAAACATAGCGTATGACGAAAAATGTTTGATTTAACAATTGTATGCAAGTACTTATTTATTGAGTACTTTTCAGTCATCTCTATAGATGATAAAACTTTATAAATAAGGTAATATTAAAAAAAATGAAAAATATCCTTTGAAAATTCTAATTAAACAAAAGTATTTATTTGATTTTACGACATTAAATTACTAAAATGAAGTAACATTTCAATAAATTGGTCATTTCATATTTTTTGGTTCTTAGAAAATATATTACAATATTTAAATTCATAAACACAAGGTTTAAGTTTAGCAAAATAACTTTTTCGTCGATATCAAAATTAAATGCATGTTTTATTATTGTAATAAAAATAAACAGTTAAGTTAAACACTCTGCGAAATACAGATCATTGTTCATTTTTGTGAATTGAAGCTAATTTTTAATTTAGTTAACATTCCATTTTTTTTAAATTTTTGTTCGAGAATATTTCTTACTTTATTTGAAATCATTCTAAAACATAAATGTGTTCATTTTTGAATTTCATCATCTTAAACGCTGAGGTTGATATTTTAAATTTAAAATGTAAAAAATACCAATAAATTATCATTTTATTCTTTAAATATAATTTCAAAACGTTAATTTTGTAAAATGAAAATTTAGATTTTATGTTTATATATTGTAAAATTTGTTATAAAGGTATAGGTGAATATTTAACTTAAATTTGGTATTATGCGTTTTCCTGATGAAAAAACAAAAACAGCTTTCTGACAAATAAAAGGATATTAGTTTTTTTTTTAAATTTTGAAAATATATTTAGTTTTAAAATTTTTGTTTATTAAATGTTGGATTTTAACCCAATTTGTGAAATAAAGTTAAGAATGTTTCATATAATTACACTTAGTCTAGCGATTCGAATGAAAATTAATAAATAGTCTTCCATGTGCTCTAACTTTAGCAATACTGTTCATCATGGCATATACAAATTTAGAAAATTGAGTTTGTTAATTAATTGATAAAACATATGTCAATATATCTGTTTAATTAAAATAAGCATATTAAATTTAAATAATTAAATTATCATTACTAAAAAAAATGATAGTGTATTCAATAGCCTACAAAACTGTTTGTTTATATTTGAAAATGCTGGAAAAAGTGATTCCTATTACAAATATTTAAAGCAAAGAAATGAAATATTGTAACATTTCGCTAAAATTTAAAAAAAATCAATTTTTCTGAAAAGGTTATGCCATGCGGCTGTATAGCAAAATTTTAGCTTAGGCAAAATTTAAAATTATTAAAATGTAGATTTTACTATGAAATTATGTTTTCTTTTTATAGAAACTCAATGCTAGCACAAAAACATACGCAGTTTAAATTTTAATGCAATGTTTTCTTTAAAAATTTAAGGAGTTATGACAATTATGCAGACAGTTTTACCATTTTCTTTCTACTTTGTTATCACACTCAATAAATTGAGTTAGATGTGCCTCAAACATCAAATAAATATCTTTTCATGGAACAAACACTTACAACGTCTCATAAACTCATTGAAATCTTCACTTTTCACGCAAGACATACAACATAAAAAAAAATGGATCTTTTAATATTTTTCCAGAATAAAATGTTTTCATCTTGGATGACACAAAAGCTTCCCTTCGCTTTGTTTTGCATTGCGTTTCCGGGGACGCGCGTCCCTAAAGAAATATGCATGTCCCTATCACTCATGTGAATGAAAGGAATCCCGATGGACATACATTTGGTGCAAATTTGGATTCAGTATGTTTAGCATTCTGTAAAAAATGTCGCTTCGTATCTCCGATGACAAACGACGATCTATTATATTGAATGTGAGTAGCAAAATATGCATTGAAAGCAGAAAAAGGCCGCGTTTTTTATGGCGTTGGCGTTGTGCCATTAAATGTCGCATCTCAAGTTTATATTTCCAAGATGACCATTTTGATGAGTGTGTTTGCAAAACAAGGGTTTTTTGTTGTTTGGGTATTGTTATTTAAAACTACTTTGTGTGACGTTCCTTGTAAGTTCTTATTTGTTAAAGAGATCGTCTGATTTTTTTCTTTCGCGATCTTTTGCGACGGAATTATGCAAAATGTTTTACTAGATTTGTTTTTAAACAAAACGATGTGCATCGCAATTTTAACTTTTTTATAGGAATTTGCCATATTATTTATGATGTAAATTTAGCATAATAACGCTGGAAATAGTTGGCGAAATATATTAGATGAACAATGTTGATAAAAATTTTGCATTCAACGTTCTTGAATTTTAAAAATTATATCAAAAATTAAATATGCATATAATTTTGTCACAATATAATATGGTGAAAAGATTCGGCAATTCATCTATCCATACGTTAGCACTCGTTACAGTTGTATAAAATGTTGAATGATCTTATTTAAATATAATTTTAAAATAACATTTAAAACAACTAAAACGAGTCTGGTCATGGTATCAATCATTTTTCAAAAACATTTAAATGCTTTCTTTTTATGAACATTTTGCATAAAATTTTCTACAAACTAAAACATTTCACAAATTCTTACAGCGACATTTTTGGAAGAAAAGAGGAAACCCAGACCCCTTTAGCCTCCCGAAGACAACGAACTTTACCCTTCAGGCGTCTCATAATACAAGTTCGAGGAACTTTAAGTTCCCCTTGTCTGTCTCTAAAAAATAGTTTCCTTTAAAGGTTGAGGTAAAGGAACCTCATAAAGGGTTCTTGTCTCCTTATGACTGCCAAGGTCAGGCAGGTATAAAGGGGGACTTTCTAAAATGGGAAAAACAGAAATAGGTCAGTACTTACGTTCCCTCTCATCCTTTGCTTAGGGGTTAAGGACTTAGGAGGTGTTAAAGACCTTTACTGAATTTGAAACCTAAAAACGTAATTTAGGATGTTATGGTGGTACGTTTACACTGTACCTGTATTTAGACTTGAAAATATGGGTGCAAGGTTATGTGTACTGTAACTTAGCATAACAAGATTCAGATTTCAACGCTTTTAATAAACGTAATACATTTATTCAAAATAAATTTCTTAAGTAGGATATTTTATTGTTTTCCCTCCCGAAAAAAAATTATATACACATGAATTCTTTATACAAACTTTTTTCGAACAATTGTATGTTTGAAAGTATTTTTTGCAAATAATTTTAATAAAGTTAATGTCTAACGTTTGCTGATTTGAGAGACAATTTAGTGGAATTTGATGTTTGGAGCTGAAAAAATTCTTTGTGCGCTTTGAATAAACAAATTCTGTCAGTCTTTTGTATTATTATTATTTTAACATTTGTTGCAATGCTATGTCTTATAAATTTACTTTCTAACTTACCTCTATTTTTACTTTCAATTTGTCTCATAAAAAAACTTTTGCACGACTTCTGAAATCTGCTTCAAACTCTTACGATTTCAATTTTCCTACAATTATTTTTTTATACATTTATTATTACACTACAAATTATTTACTTTGATAACGGTATATTTGAAAAGCTCTTGGGCCTCTTATAGCTTATATTAAAAGAGTTGGTTGCATGAAAATGGTCAAATGAAGTTGGGAAGTGAATTTTTCAGCGGTCTATGAATGTGCCCTGTGGAGTGAAAAAGCTATTTGATCTCTTGTAAGGATTTTCAAAGGGAAAGATTTATCTGCTGTGATAAGTGAAGGAAAAACGTAATTGAATGTATTTTACAACTAAATTCTACATTTTCTAGGAATATTTAATATAATTCGTTTTTTTAAACGTAATTTAAAATAAATCTAAAAAACCACAACGTTAGATCACTAAAATAGTCTGTAATGGTGTTACTTAAAGTTTGCTTGTTTTAATGAATAAAAATATAAATAGTAATAGCTACGAAACTTTTAACTGAAGTCATAATTAACAATACCCTGGTGCTAAGTTTTGAACAAATTTATACAAAAAGTTTCATATAATTATTAATATGCAAAATAAGATTAGATATAGTGCTTACACGAATGAAAAGTATGTACCAAAATAAGTGCATATTTTTAGTTTCAAGGAAAATACAATTTGCTAAATTTTTAACACAAATTATATTAATTCTAAGAACATAAATTATGTTATATTATTTCACAAAAAATATTATATAATATAACACAAATTATATTATTTCTTGTTTATTAATTATATTGTTTGTACTTATATTCTTCTATTTTAAAAGTTTACAAAAGTTTATTACTTTTTGATAGGTTTGCTTTTAATTACAAGTTACAGGGGCATAAATAAATCAATTAAAAAATGGATCTAGATTTGTTAGATGTAGAACAGTTACAGTAGTGTTCAATGTGTTGTAAGTTTGCTAAATAAATTTTGACAGGTTAAAATGGATAACTAATTCCTTTTATATCTTTATGATATATTGTTTCTAAGTTATCGTAACTTTATAATAAGTTTAGTGTTGAAAAATGTATCTGGGAATGTTGGATTTTCATAAATAATGTGTAAATGTATCTTATTTTTAAAAAAACTGGTAATTAAAAAAATATGAAAGTTAACAAATTTTTTAAGTTAACAAATGTAACTATCTACTAACAGCATATATTTTTATACAAATATCTATTCAAAATTGAAAAAATCTTTAAAATGGTAGTTATCAATGCCGATAGTTCAAATTATAATTTTTAAACTATAATTCTCAATCTGTCTCTTTTCAACGTGCACTACAATTATGTATAACACAGAAAAGACAAAAGGAATCTAAATTATTACAACATTTAGCACAAATAAATTACCTTTATAATGTGTTAACAATTATTTTGGTGCTATAAAAATTCTGCAGGATAAATTTAATTACATCCTCAATATTAAATACATTACTAAATTAATTTCCACCCTGCCATTTGAATATTTTAAAAAAAATCACAATATTTACATCCACTATCAACGCCCATTAAAGGGCCGTGAGAAAATTAACTTAAAAACAATCTGGAGTAACTAATTCAATCAATTCAATGAAGTACATCTCAATAAAAATTATCTTTATATCCACTTCTTGATTTATTTGTTTAGAAAACTGAACTCCCGGGTTTCACAAAAGTCTTACGTCCCCATTAAAAGCTTCATTATGAAGACGAAGTCGTTTAACAATTTTTTTTTCTTCTCCGCCGCTTGGCAGCAGTAACAGCAGAGCAGACGACAGCGCCACTCGTGGAGGAGTGAAGAATTAATTCTCAATGTCAACAACGCTTGATGACTTAACGTAATAATCCAAGTAATTATAATATTGACATAAAGAATCTGTTGCTGTTCTGTGGTTCGGGCTCGCTATTAAATTATTACATATTTTTAGAGGGTAGCTACAAAATGGCCTTAGGTTGGTAGAGGGGAGGGAGGGTGTAGGAGAGGGTGTGAAGAGAAAATAAAAAAAACTCTTTTCCAGAAGAGATTTATTGAAAAAGTTACGAGAGTGGATCTAATTGTTTCCAAAATGGCGGATGGAAACCTGTTGTTCCATGCTAATGTTATTTAAATCTTTTAAGTGGAGGAATTATGTGGGTTAATTCGCTTTGCCTGCATTTTCTCCCACACGCCTAATGTTTATGTACTTATATATTTTTACTTAAATAAATGTTTTGTGCAATTATTTACGTATATAATTTTTTTCAGGTGAATTATTCAGTTTGTTGGAGAGTTGCAGAGCCGAAAATATTGAAATCAGAAATTCTTTATTTGTAAAAGGTAGCTATTTTTTTTAACAACTTTCATATAAAGTCCACAATAAATACAACGTTATTTAGTAACATAGAAATCATCTATACATTTACCTCAAAACGATTACCATTTGGTCACTTTTCCAGTGAAAGCATTAGAAAATAAACAGGAACTGATTCCACATAAATTTTTTATATTTGTGGAACTCAATAATTCTCACGGAAAGGAACACAAGAACACGTGTAGTTTTTAAAAATAAATGCAAGTATAATAAACAAATGATAATTTTGCAAAACTTAAAATACCCTACTATTACAAATCAAAAAATCAAGTAAGTAATTTCATGATAATTTAAACTTTCTATGAAGGTGATTGTACAGGTTTTAAATTTTTCCTAAAACCATTATGTCCTTTTCACGTAAAATTAATCATAGCTTTTCTATTTGACAAATAATGACGTACTTGTAACTATTAGTGTTATTCATACACAAAATATCAAAATGATTGTCATTCTTATATTTATTAGTTAGTGAAATTAAGTTTTAAACAAAATCGTCTCCCTTCACATATTAACCAAATGCTATAAATACTGAGTACTTAATATACTATGCAAGTTCTGTGCAAATATTATTTACCCTTGAAATTCCCGTAAACCACTTTATTATCAAAATCCCGTATTTTCCGGTACCGATTCTTATGGTCAATGACCAGACCATGGATATAGTAGGCATAGCTAACGTACAGTTCCAGTTAACCACTTACAAAATTCGAAAGTACTGTAATCAATGTACAGTACCTCGATCTAATACATAACTAAACCACTATATATCTTATCTAAATTGACCAAACTGTATTGAAAGGAATGTTTAATGGAACCATTCTAACCGAAATATGACCACGAACGGCGATTCGAAAGACCACAGTCACAACACGTTTGTTTCGCCATATAAACTAAATGACCAACACGTATACTTAAATAGATAATTGATCTAGACACCGTATTCACGTATTTCACATTTATTGGGTAAGTATAATAAGGCACGTAGTATATATTTAGGAAAACTTTGGTCACTTTACAAGAGATGCACGATGAAAATTAAGTATAAAACACGAACTTAAAATTAAGTATAAATATGAATTTATTAAATGTAAACACAATGTACTTCATTTATATGATTCAATTTATTGAACATGGAGAGTATGAACTGCAAATTTAATGCATATTAATGATGCAAATTTAATGCATAAATTTAATACTTGTTAAAAACTTGTAAATGATTTATTTTGAACTTTTGATCGAATTATTTATTATTGCAGAATAACGTTTGAATAAGTTCTACGAATTTTCATTTTTAAAACTCGTGTTTAAAGGGATAATAAAGTACAATTTATATAATTTTTTCATTCAATTTGAGTAAGAAATGCAGTACATAAAATGGATAAAATTTAGTTTTAAAAAAATCTAGTATTGTAATAAGAAATTTAATATCACAGAGGCTTAAATTTACGTAATCATAAATGTGCTAGAATATGTAATTATAAACTTTTAAATCAATGAATTGCAAACAGTTTTATTATCAAGCAAAATGTTTATAATTTCGACACTTTTTATTTAAAATTTCTGAATATTGAATATTGAAAAATTAAAGATCTACCGCTAAATATTATCAGCAAAAAAAAACATTTTGATTTTAGTGATATTTAAAATAACACAGTTATACAATTAAATTTTATAATTTGTGAGGCTTTTAAAAATAATGATTTTAATTTATCCTTAAATGGCGTTTTAAGTTTTCCCTCGAATACAACTAAATTTTACTCACTTAAAATATCTTTTTCAAAATTACGTTTTCTTTCATGAACTAAAAAATAATGGAGACAACACATTTGACAGACTTTATCCCATAATGAATCCAATTTTACACCCTTTCAAAAAACCATTTAAAGACAAGCCCCCTAAGTGCAAGGCTGATCCGCCTTCATTCCAAAATTGAACAGAAAGCTACTTTCTCCTTATTAATGATTTATCTTTCTTAAAATGTTCCCTTACAAATCCATAATTCCTTTTCCCAATTTACTCCATTTACTCCCTCTTTCTCCTCTAAAAAAACCGGACAAGACCAGCTTCTTCACTGACGGTGTTTCGTTTCGTTTTCATTAATATAAAGTGTCTAAACCGTTTTGATGAGATGAGCCTAAAAACAGAGGAATACCTCATCACGAAAGAGAGAGAGCCTCAATTTGCCACTGTATGTGACACTAGTAACTGAATGTAATGGAAAAATAAAACAAAAACAGTAATAAAAAAAGTCAGCCAAAAAGGGGATAAAAGAAAAAAATAGTTTCCTACTCATCTCCTAGCAATAAATTACAAACTCTTCTCACTATGAGTAATAACAACCGGAGCGGTGAGTATATGTGGAGACGGCTTCAATTTTTTACGAGTAATTTGACAAGATTCTAACTATAAACTACGTATTTCAAGTAAAAGCATAATTAAATGAGTATCGTTATGGAAGAATATATATATAAAGATTTTAAATGGATATTTCTCGAGATCTTAAGTTATCTGCACATCAAAATATAACTATTTTTTTCTTCTTTTTAAAATAAAATATTTTTACTCTTCCAAAACATAAATTTCAGTCACATTTTCCTTAAAACTGTTCAAATGAAGGGTTGATTGCTTACAAAAGGTGTTTGAAGTTTGTTATCCTCTAAAATATAAAATTTTTCTTTTGTGAGTTTTTTTATTATTAGTAGCCCCATTTTATTTTCTAAATTTGCCTTTGCCCATATCATGTTAATCCATCGAGTGCGGATTAATCCAAATAAGGTAAACGCAATTTTAAAATTTTTTCACCCATACCTTGGGCAAAGATCGGAATTTTAGCCAGAAACTAATGAAATTCGTCTACGCTACTTGCCAACGTAAGTTTGGTAAATTATAGAAATATGCTATAGATCCTTCCGCGGATGTTAAGAGTTCCATAAATTATTTGTGAATTCATCCCCAAAACATGTTTAAAACATTAATTTCGTTTAAGGTCTAACATATTTGATTATTATCTGCGACAATTTGGCAATTGCATCAGAATGAAAGGTCGTTTGGTTAAATTGTATTCAGATAATTTTGTATGTAAATATTACCTTTCAAGAGTTTCCAACTAATGGACCAACCGCCCTTTTCCCACTGCCTTCTTACTCAAGTTAGGTTGGCATGGAGTGTAGAATGCAGCAATCTCATAGTTTCTATGCAAACTTGAAAAACATTTCAAGTATTCGTATAGAATCTTTTCAAATTAAACAAGGGAAGTGTTACTGCTCCCACATGAAATCTACTTGAGCAATAAGAAGAGATGGATTAGCAGAAGTAGTAATAAAATGAAATAGAGAATGCAGTACTTACTTAGTAATGTACGTGGGATTGAAGGAGATCTAAAGTTGATTTGTTGCAAAACACGCCCCAAGTACAGTTGCTAGTAATCAGCTGGTCCCTCACTTGATACAAAAGTAGGATAACCCAATATGTGGTTTAAAGGGGAAAAAACACTCAATTATGTTTTTTTACGACTTAGTTTTAAAAAAAATCTTAAGTTTTAAAAAAATTAACTAGGGTCCAAGTACTACCTTTAGGGCAATTTATTACCACATAGATACATTTTCCAGAACCTTTCGATTATGGTATTGGGTATAGAAAAACATTAAAAAAAATAAGTGATTCTTTTGCATGCATTTTATTGAAACTCAATAAATAATATTTTTAAAGATAACACAAACAAGTGTTCTTTAAAATAACTAGGACTTTCGTGCGAAATTATTTGTAAAGAATTTCGTTTTTTATTATTATTTTTGTTCGCTTAATTAATATTTTATAAGACACTTGTTGAAACAGATCAAACACTAAATTCCGCTTTATAAATCATATTTCATGAGTACTGAACCTTAGCCACATTATAATACCAGAAAAGATGATAAAAATTTACATTTATTCTCATAATTTTTATTATGGTATAAAATTTCAAAATTGCATAGATATGCACTTCATTTACGCATTAACTGATTTGGTTATTTTTCTTTAGAAAAACAGTAAATGCATTAAAAAATTATGTACTTCTTTTAGACGATATAATATTTAGGGCATTTGGGGATATTATGTGACGGTATAAACGAATATAGTTTTGTTGCGATTTTAAGGTAAAACCATCATTTGATATTCATGTTATAAAAAGAAGAGCAACAAAGTGAGTTTTGTTAAATTTCGTCTAAGCGGGTATTTTTGGCCATGGAGGGAAACTTTGGTCCACGCGTCGGAAAAAGGTTTGTTTCCTAATTTCTCTCCATCAAATTATTCGATCTTAAATTGTAATTCATTCTAATTTTGTCAATACTACAAATGACGTTTGTATTCTTACGAGCACTTAATCTACTTCTTCCAACTTTTGTCTGGAACACCTAAAAAATATTGAAAATTACTAAATAGAACACTCTAAACTATTATTTTATTTATTGAGATGAATATCACACTATTTGTTTTAATCTAAATTTAATAATTTTTTATGCAATATTTGATTATTGGTTACTGTGAAACTTTTGCCGATGAATGCGGGTAACTTTTGTCCAAGATGTAAGAGTTTATTTAACTTTACACTTTCAAAAATGAATGTAAACGTGTATCCTGTTTAACTATTTTTGGTGAAGTCTTACTCGAATGCTTTTCCATTCTTTAGATGATTATTTTGAAAATATAAAGCCATGTTCAACATCAAAACATAAAGATAAAATTAGAAACGTACAACATTCAAAATCGCTAGTGTCGAAATGTAAACACTTTTAAATTCCTAATTACGAATAAATATTTTTATTTTCTTTTTATAATGAAATCTTTTGGATTTTATAAAGATATTTGTGATTAAATCTTGCTTCTAAAACAAAGTTGTTTTTCCTCACTAAAATAGAAGTTTGTTTTTCTTTTAAGTGACAATCATTACTGGAATTCATAGTGTAATATGTCATTCCACAATGAACTGCAATGTAAATATTAGGTTATATATAATTTTATTTTAATAATTATGTGTATATCATAACTTTGTTATTTTCATGTTTAAACATTTTGATATTACTATTTAATTAGGAAAAACAGCCTTCAAGGATTTTAAAATGTATGTTTCTTATGTATTCCATGCTTCAACCAAAGTTACCCGTCCGGATCCTTATCGTGTCCTAAATTTTTAAACTGGGGCTGGGGAGCCCAGTCGGTTAAGCACTCGCTTAGCATGCGGAAGGTCCCAGGTTCGGGTCCGGGCATCGCCAAAATAGCTGCCGACCTATAAACGGCCCGTGCAGCCAAAAATGTCCGACGAATAATACCCCGTGTAAGGGAGTGCACGTTAAATATCCTTCAAAGTCCTAACGCTGCGTACGATGTTGCCCTTAGCGGTTGCGTTGGGTGCCGATTCAGGTGTTGGCTCGTCACCTGACTGTGGTTCTAAAATACGACGCCCGTCGCCAATAGCCCTCATGTAGCTCTAGTGCGACGATAATTCAAACCCAAACCTAAATTTTTAAACTAACGCCAATTTTGTTTTAATTAATTAAATTTAACAAAAATGCTTGGAAATTATTTTTAAATGTGCAATACTTAGGATGCATGATTATTTTTAAGTGTGTAAATCATTTTTGTAGTTTAATTTTCTTCTTTCATAAAAAAATGACTTTGGACCAAAGTTACAAGCACTGAATGTATTAAGTTTTCGGTTAATTGAGTATAAAAGAATTTTGAAAAGAGCGAGAGAGAAAGAAAGAGGATACATTTTTGTGATATTTTTGTTAACCATGGCAAAATTCTCTAAGCGAAACTAAATATTTTAACACTAAGTTAACTCAAACAAATGTTTTGGTTATTGCAAAACATTAGAATTGAAATTAAAGGCCTTAAAACAATTCTGTCTAAAATAAAGATGTTGATTTCTGTAATAAAAAATATCATTTTGTTTAAATATTACTTTATGTAATTTTTAAAAGGATTCAATACTTTTAGACTTTTCTTTACCTCAAACACACTTTTACTTTTTTTGACTTACTAACCTTTTTTTTACCTCAAGCATTCATTTTCGTATTTGTTTTACCTTTGTATGATAAATTTTTTACTGGATTGCTTTATATTATAAAACTATCGTACCGAATTGCCTCTGGCGATTTTAAGTTTATCAAAATATTGTAACCAATAGATTTAGGGACTAACCTTTAAAAAAATCTAAAAACTAATTTCACGTCTGAACAATATTTTATCTTTTATTTTTATATAAATAAAACCTCTATTAAAATCGAATACAAACACCCCCATGCCACCTATTTCAACAGACACCTTAAAAACAAGCACAGGGAATAAGTAATACACCACTAAAATTGCATAGATATTGAAAATATCCAACATACTTTTTACCGAAGTCCCAAATGGCCAAAAGAGGCAACGAAAACAATTTTTTAACATTACCCAAAGATGCTCATAAGATGCTAATAACATCCACGGGAACTCGAATTCCACCACTGTATCGATCTAAGTTCCAGAGGTATTAAAACTTGTTATAAATAGGTTCAATCTAGTTACCAAGGACCAAAGTATACCCGGAGTTTTTATCGACAGTTCATGGGAGAACAGTTTGTTTCGCGTGAAACTGTTTTGCATTTTCACCTCCTTTTTTATGATTTCTGGCGAGGGAGTTTAAATTTTTATTTTTATTTTATTTGTTTCGTGTTTGTGTTTGCTTTAGTGTTCGGCGTTGTAATATGGAGTAGTTTTAAATGCTGGTTTGATTTTCGAAAGCGTTCTGATCGTTTTGAGAGATGGAATAAAGCGTGTTACTGCCTTTTCGGTTCCAAGGACGCTGGTGTTTATGCGGGAGACTGAACAGAAGAAATTTCAATCTTATCGTTTCTATATTTAATATTTTTTTAGAGCGTTTATTTACTTATGTTGCTTTGGTGCTCTAAACCATGAAGAAGGGGATTTTTTTTGCGAACGATTTTATGTGACTGTTTAAAGTTTAACTCTGTTTGGGATTTTTTGTCAACCATTTGTTTTCTACTGTGTGGAAACACGCTGGATATTTTTAATACATAATAGGTTGATAATGGAAAAAATTATTGAACAATAAAAATATCAATGGACATTTTTATAACAATAATAAGAAATTGACATAGCAGTAGTTTGTAAAAAGTAAAACAAATATTGTTGACAATTTAATAAAAATTCACATGTATATCAAATTAAATTTTCAATTTAGATTTTTGAGTGAAAAAATACAACTGTAAAAAACATGTAATGAGAAACATAAAAAAAATATCGAATTATAAACATCACTACGTTTTATTAATTTAAAATAACTCATTTTCTTATAATACTTATTGTTAAAGCAACGCGAAAATAATTTATGACACTAAAATAAATTTGGTGTTCATTCGTCTGAAATAAAAAAGAATATTTAAAAATGAAGTTTACATTGTATTTACAACTTAAAATCCGGGTGCTGGATTTCAATATTAATAAAATTTTTAATCGAAAAATAGAGTCATTTGTGTTGGATTAACTAGAAGTTACATTTAAATCTTAATAAATTCTGAATTTGAAAATTTTGATTCACTGTTAAATACCTTATATATTTTTTCTTGGAATTTGTTGCCCATATAATATGAGTGTCATTTAATGTTTTTAAAAGACTTATATTTCTTTTAAAGAGTTTTTATGCAACATAAAGCTTCTAATTTCGAAAATGAATAACATATTTAAAAGATATTGAAAGTCATTTTTATAAGAAAATTTTTGACTTGTCAAAGATATTGTGATTTTTCAAAGTCTTTATTAATAAACCACGAATTTGTGAAAAAAAATAGTTTCACAAAACGAATAAAAAATTTCAAATACTTAGTACCAAGTATAAAAGTTTCTTATAAACTATTCTGACATCATTAAACTTTTAAACGAATCATTTTCAAAACAAATTATTTAGATCAATCTGTATCATCTAACGTAACCGTTATTAAATAGCTCCCAAAACTAGTAAACAATTTCTTGTGTATAGTTTGTTCTGTGAAAGTGGGTGACGGACAGACAGACGATCGGACATACGGATGTAGCCTTTCTAACAGCTTCCACTTTTTACATTAAACGTAGTGTGGAAGCAAAAGAGTATTTCCCAAATCTGTAGAACTAGTTTCGCTACACTATTACACTTAATGCAGAGAAGCCAAAACAAGGATTCTATTTCACTTAGAAAAATGCAATGGGGATAGTATGGATAATGGATATAGTATAGGGGGATTGCATATACTTTTCTTCATTATTCAAATATAATTATATACAAAATATTTTACTGACTGTTACATAAATATATTTGTTTTAATTAAAGTAGTTAGAATCAAACTTTATATTACTTTGAGTAAAACATACACTGCAAAAAAAACTTGTTGGTTTTGCAGTTAAAAACTGTCAACTTTGGCGCTTTGAAACAGTAATTTTTTTCAGGAAAACTGTAATTTTAACTGGAAGAAAGTGTTATTTTATCAGAGAGAAACTGTTAAATTAGACGTGAGAGGAGTCAACGTAATTGAGATCATCGTTGAGCACAAATATCCAATACTAGCCCTAACGACCGAGTAATTACTTTGTCGCAGACGGTTCAGTATTGAGCTCGCTCACAAGAAGCTCCTAGATCAAAACCGGGCCTAGACCATACTTCTAGGAACTGCTTGCGTGCGGTCCCAATACTGGGCAGTCTGCGACAAAGTAGTTACTCAATCGAGAAGGCTAGTAATAGGTGTTTTATTTCACCAGGGAAAACCTGTTAAATTAACAGTTTTTCCCAGTTAAAATTACAGTTTTCCTGTAAAAAAGTTGCAGTTTTTCTGCAAAAAGTTACAGTTTTTCTACAAAAAATACAGTTTTAAACTGTTAAAAAACAGTTATTAACTGTCCTCAAAGTTGACAGTTTTTAACTGTAAAATCAACAGTTTTTTTAACAGTGTATTTTACTTCTAAAGTCCTTTATGATTAAAATACTACAATAATTCCCGAACAAAATTTAAGTTAAAAACATAGAAAAATTTAAAAGGCAAACCATCTTTTTTGCTAAATAACTCCTATATTTGTAAAGCAATATTTGATTTAAAAAAAAATATTAAAATATACACGTAATCTGTAGAACTAGTTTCTCTACACTTTTACGCAGAGAAGCCAAAACAAGGAGTCAAAAGTCTTATTTTGCTTAAAGATGTAATATCGTATGATGTAATAAATGGGGATTACTTAGAAATACCTAAACATATTATGAGACTTTAGATAGACAAACAGTTTAGGAATTCAAATGAAATTTTGCATAGAGTTGTTTGAGAAATTGATTTTGTGAATGATATACAAATAAAGTTAAACTATCACATTTTCAGAAACAAGGACGAAAAAAGAAGAAATTTTTTAATAAAATTGAACCATAATTATAAAACTATCTACACAATCGAAAAGCATCTATAACATTTAAAATGAGATTCAATAAAAATAATGACTGAGCTAAACAAAAATATGTGCAAATCAATAAATTGCCAAAATTATGTGAATGGTAAAAAATTAAATTTTCATGGAATCTAAGGACTTTACAAGTTTTATGCAAGGCAAATTTAACCCATTCAAGGCGATTTCTTGGATATCATTAACACTTTCATTTCCTAATAAAAACTAACTCTTGAGTTTTTGCTATTTAATTTTTGGGAATCTATATTGGTCCTACATAAATTATTTCATACTGTGGTCTTAATTTGTCGTATACTTTATTTATTTGTATACAAACTTATAAAACATAGAAAACTTAGATAAACTTAATTTAGAAAGCTCGATATTGCGGGGCAAATATTGTTGCCAAAATCGTCGTTAATAGGTCAATATTAATTTCGTTGAAATGTGTTCGATTGAAGCAAAAATAACTTTCTCGTATGATGCAAATAATTCTTATGTATTTTTTTTCATGCTGCTCATTGTTTTCCGAATGTGTTGCACTTTAAAGACTCAGTAATATCATAGTCGTGAATTTCATAATCTTCCTTTGAACCTGCGTCATTAGTTGATAGATACGCATATTTCAAATATAGTTTGTGGTTTCCGAGAATAATAATCCCTTAACAGTAATAAAGAAATAGTGGTTGACAATGGATATTTCCGTTAGTTTTTTCATTAATATTATTTTTCTTGTTCATAACATCAATCTTGAGTCATAATACACTTAAGTTATCTGTTCAAAATTTAAAAAGATCTATTGGAATATTACGTAATGTACTTTACTTGAATTTACTTGAACATACTTATATTCTACGATTGAATACTTTTTATCGATTAAAATGTGTGTCGTACACTCTTAAAACAAAAGAGAGAAATCCACTCCAGTTGGAGAAGTGCATTTTCGACACCCTAAAGGCATGCATATTTTCTCAGACTGAGTTAAAATCACTTTCGTTTGGAGTGATCCTGTCGGAGGTTTAACACACAAAGGATCCACTCAGGATCCACAAAGGATCTCCCAAAAGGAGAAGTGCATTTTCCAGTCTGGAGGAGTGAAATCCACTCAGACTGAGGTAAATTGGGAGTGTTTGTTTTAAGAGTGTATTTATATGTTAAACGCTTTTAAAACACAAAACCATTAATCACGCTCTACAGAGCATTTAAAAAAAGTAATTTAAAATTAAAACTTATCATTTTAAAATTTCCATATTTGGAAATTTTAAGTAAACTAATTTTGTTACTTTAATGATTTACATTCTTAATGAATATAGTAACGGTTACACTCTTAAAACAAACACTCCCAATTTACCTCAGTCTGAGTGGATTTCACAATACCAGACTCCTTTCCTTTTGGATCTTTTTGGTTGTCTTCCTGTGTTAGGTTAAACCTCGCTCCCATCAAACGAGTGATTTTAACTCAGTCTCGAGAAATATTGCCATGCTTTTTTAGGGTGTCGAAAATTCTTCAACCAATGGGAGTGGATTTCACTCTTCTGTTTTAAGAGTGTAGATACATGGGTTAGTTATCCACAAGCAAGTATTATAAAAATGAACTTGAAACTGGTCATTAAATAAAGTGAAGTTAAATTTTATGCTGTACTATTGATATTGATAAAAATGTGTAAATGTTCATCTAGAAATATTATTTCACGTAAAACTTATTTCACCATTTCCAAAATCCAAAAAAACTATGTAGACGATACTGATAGTAAAAATTCCAGTTTTCAAAACTTAAAACGCATTGACGAAAACTTGGTTTCATGCATTGGATATTTCATATATTTCAAATTCAAATGAGTATCAAGGTCGTAAGTGACTTTTATATACAGTGAATAATTAATAGCAACACTCTTTAAAAAAATTGCAGAAGTTTAAAAAGTCTGTAATTTGGTCAAATCATTTATGTACAACATTGTCGGAATTATATGATTTTTTTTAAATTTTTGTCATGTTATTAACCCTTTCAGTCCCTGGGATATCATTTGGCATCATCACGTTTCTGATCATAATTAAAAAATAACCGGGATGACATATATTAGGGTTAATAAAAACTATTTTTTAATGGAAAAAAGTTTGAAGAATCGAATGATGTGCTTTTTGATATCATAAATGACTATAGACAATCAGAATTTTTTTTCTAAAATGATGATGCCGAATTGTCATTGGGTTGGGACTCTGAAAGGGTTAATAAACTATCGCTTCCTGAAAGTTCAGCCTGTAAGCCTTACACTGAGAAAAAGGACTACTTCCCTATCTGAGTTCATTTATAATTTCATTTTACCATTTTGTTTAAGCATTTTGTTTCAATAATGAAGACCTAGTGCTTTCAATTCTGAAGTTCCAGACATGCTCAGTTTCAAGCAAAATTGCTTTTAATTTGTTAAATGAACACCAGTGTAGTTGTCCGAATTGTTATTGTATTGGGCTCAACTTAGAATCGTCTCTGGAGGGCGGAGGTTCGTATCCTACCTTCGTCTAATCTTCCGATAAATCGCTTACGTACAAGAAACAAGTCCACAAGATAGAATAGTAAAAATTGCAAAAGATAAACAACAGTAATAATAATAGTTTTGTAAATAAACAGGATTCTTACTTTTAAAAGATTCTCACTTTTAGTTTTTCCAAAGAATTACATGTTAAATTTTGAAACAAGGACAAACTCAAAAATGAGCACATAAGCTCAATTTCAACTCGTTTTTGAAGCATGATTGACATGCTAAAAAAATTAGCAACTGGTATTTCATTATCTAGTACATGCCTGTTTTCAAAAATGAGAATATGCAAATTTCAACATGAGTAATATTTAGTCGGAGTGACTAAGCAACGTTCTCATGTTTCTCTATTTTTGTGTTTTGAATATATACCAATTTTAAGAGTGTCGTACTATTTTTACTTTTTAGTTAAGTGTTTTTACAAAATAAGTTTCTTGTTATGGCTATAAATACAAAAAAGCAATTAAAAAAGTAAATAAAATCTGTTCGTTTTTATTTGAGTAAAGCAAAACTTGTTTAAAACATAAACAGATTTTTCACACAAAAAAATGATGTATGGTGAGAAACTATTACAGCGTTGCGAAAGAAAACTTATGACATTGGTGAGTTTTGAGTCTTCAGAACTGCTGCAAAAATAATAAAATTCCATTCCTCGTAGTTACTTCCTTCAGGTGTTTTATTCCGCGAAAGTAGAATAAAAGGGAGAAGGGAAACGGGCTATAAAAAAAACTCTGCATCCAACAACTTTACCAGAATGCAGCTCAGCTCAACGCATATGGGGGTTTGGGTGTAGTTATGAATTATGCCTCGGCATTCAAGAAAAGAAAAAAAAGGTGGGTGAGAGAGAGGAGGGGGGCAGGATGGAAACGGATGAAACAAAGCGATAGCATAGCATACATTGTAAAAAGCAAAAAAACGCGAATAACAATAAAAAACAAAAGCATATATCAATCATAAATAAAAATACAAAATCATATAAAATCTGCTTCGAACGTGCTTTGGTATTCCGCACTGACGAAGAACGAAAAAAAAAACTGCTCCAGTCCGAAAAATAAAAATAACAACAACAAAGAACAATACCAACATTCCTCGGGAGGCTAGGGGATAGTGGGTCTGGGTCCCCATTTTTCATGAGTTCCCCGTCGCCATAGCAACGCAGCGGTCACGCTCGCAGCGAGTCAAGGCTAAGGTCCACCCTCGAACGTGGGTCCGGCCGGGCGGCGACCAATGGCAGGCCGCCGGCCCCCCGGCTCATAAATCCATTCGTCGCGGGAGGTGGGGGGGGAGGGGCAAAGCCGCCGTCGTCCATCGAGGGCATCGCCCCCCCCCCTGCCAAGCGGCTCGAACCGGTTCTGCTGGGTGGATATTGAAAGGAGGGCCGGGGGCATTCGGAATAAAGGGGGTAAAGGGGGGTTGGGGGGATGGAGAAGGGAAAAAAATATATTAAATAAAAAAAATAAAAAAAAATGGATGCTGATGCTGTGTTAGGGGTAAAAAGCTAGAGATAGCGGAGAGAGAGATAGAGGAAAAAATATCCCTTCGAAAGAGGATGCTAGAAGAGAGGAGGAAGAACATGGCTGGTGGAATGAATCTTATATTGGTTTTCCATTGGAATATAAAAAAATGTATATATTTGAAATGGCAAAATATGATACGGTCGCTAGATAATAATTCCATGTATTATATGGGGAAGGAGAAAAAGATAGAGAGAAGATGAAGCAAAAAAATACCTTTTTCCGCGAAAATCTGGTGAAATTTTCATATCTACACACACAAAAATGTCTGGTGAGAGTGTTTAAAATAGGGGATACTATTGGGAAATGGATGTAAAGTACCGGGCTACGGCTTTAGGAAATAATTTCTATTGGTTAAATGCCAGACGAAAGCTTTTGGGAAATAAAAATTAAAATTTTAAATATTTTGAACCATAAACTAATTATTAAATAAATTAATGCAACAAAAATTAGTAAAGTTCAAAGTAACCAATAAGCACCCAGCAATACCGTTTGTAACAAATACAAGAAAAATATTTTACACAATTTAAATTTAAACACATTTAAATTGTTTTTCTAAATTTTTTTTGTTAATAAGACTTTTATAAGAATGTATTAAATGCTAAATTTAGTTTGAAAAATCACACAAAAAATTAAAAAAACAATACACATTAGAAATGCGATAATAGTTGTGTGGGCAATTCTGTATACATAATACATGTACACAAATAGAAAAAGTAGCTTTTTTAGCAATTATGCCCACACGAGCCACACGGACAAAAAAAAATTGAAAAAAATAATATCCCTTTTTGGTCTTTCTTTAAAATAAAAAAAATTATTCATATTAATTTGCTTCCACCAATTTGGATAATTAGAGAAAAATAACTTAAAATAATGGATATCATTTCGATAATAAAATTGTTTCTTAGAATTAAAAAAAATACAAATAGTCAGACACAAAAAAAGCCGAAGCTCAAAATAACGTTTTAAAAAAATAAGATTAAGATTTCTAAAGAAAATAATTAAACAATTGAAAGGAAAAGAGATCCAGTATAAAGAACGAAACAGGGGGAGGGGGCTAATAATAAAAAATAAAAAAATAGATCCGGTCTCTTCGCTACTAAATTACTTTGTTGACTGTATTATTTGTTCGCAATCATGTGCGCGTAAAAAAAATAATATAATAAAAAGAACAAGAATTAAAAAATAGAAAAAAATGCAAAGAAGGGAGAGATGACTGAAAAAGAGCACGGTAAACTTTATTGCCATTTAGCAGAAAGTCTATGTCATGTTCTTTGTGTTTATAAATACTGCTCATTTCTTAGATCTTGCTCCTCTTTAATTCTTGCACCCTCTCTATCTTAGAATCTTTTTTTATCTTTTTTTTTTATTCTTCTCAGCGATTCTTTCATTTACTGCAAGAGAACCCTGGTCTATTCTTTTCTTTTTCGCTCCTTAAAGAAGCGGAACAATTAATTTGTTAGTGACGTCACGAGGAGAAATGTGGTCTTAGGGGTTTTCCATAAATAAAGTGGCAGATGAATAAAAAAAATTAAACTGTTGATGTGCTTTAAGTTCTCGGTTTTTTGTGTGTTTTAATATTTCATATTTCAATCATGAAGTCTGTCTTGTTTTTATTTTAATTGTCCAAATAAAGAGTTTATTTTTTGTTCAATTAAGTGTTAGATTTAACGTCTTTTACTAAATTTTTAATATTAAATGCATACTTAAATGCTGTATTTTTTCATTTATGTACTCGTATATTTAAGGTTTTTATTTTGCTTAAAATTCCAATTTGAAACATACACATTGTATAAATATCTAAACGTCCCGGCTATATAACAAAAATCTTCTTAAATTTTATCATTTACTTTTGCAAGTAATTCTTGATTTATAAGTTACTTAAATCCCATTTTTAAACTAACAGTGCATTCAATAATAATAATTTTCTTTTACTTAAAAAAATTTAAAAGTAATATTTATACCCAAAATTTAATAAAATAGAAAAGTGTCGGCAAATTTTCTTCAGGCATTAATGATCCGCCTAGATTTTTTAAACATATTGTTAATGTAAAAGATGAAAACATTTTCAACTAATAACGTAGAATGTACATTTAAAAAACCTTTTATTTCTGTATGCTTCATCGGGCAATACTATTCTTTCTAACGATATATACAGAAGAGATAATCTGTTTATTAGCTTTTATCTCCAGCTGTACTATAATTTTAGAGTTAAAAAAAATGTATGATAAAAAAAAGCAAATATTTTTGGCAAAAAAAAAATTGTCTCTTATGTTGTTATTTTAATGTTACCATAGAATGGGAGTCTATGAAATGAGTTTCAGCACAGTCTTTTCATATTTTATAACTTATCATAAAATACGCTTTTTAAAGATGAGCTTGTATTTTTCATTGCATAACAAATCTAATTCTGCCTTGACGTATGAGTAAAAAGTATTCAAACTGAAAGTCAGTTATGGGTTTCTGGCTAGGGCCAAAGCTTTCCATATATCGACGATGTTTAAAATATTTTACATTTTATTACATTGTAATTTAACTCGAGAATATTGTAGATATGATTTGCAATTTATTAGGTTCTCCAATATTTAAAAAAAGAACACTTGAAAAAATTGCTACGATATTCCCAAATTTGTAATTATGTCATGCTAATGATTATTGTAATTCAAACAATGAAACGGAATATCAGCCTAGTTTTTTTAAATGTATAATCTATGCTGCCTAAATTTAATCTGATTAACTTCCGGCTGTTATATCCACCATTTTTAAGGTATTTTTAGTCCTAAGACATCTTACAAAATACCCGTGACACAAACTTTTTACAAAATCTCCAACAATCTACAAAACCACTATATCTACCAAACGCAACATCCTATCACTCTTTCCATCCATCCAATTTTACACTACCACCTCTACTTTTATTGCCTCCACAACACAATTCATTTGGGTTGTACAAAATGTCCACGCCAAACCCATACGCGCGAGGTATACAAAATATTGTACTTCCAACGCGCCATCAAGCAGTTATTGCCTGTTATTTTTCTGCATACAGAAGAGGGATTTCGCATGACCCCTTCCACCAAAGAAGCCTATTGTTAGGCGCAGGCAACTTTTCCTTTTTGTATGCACTTCTTATTAAGATCGCCAACAAAAAAGCTTGGCTATTGTTGGAACCCTCCAAGATGTTACATTGGCTTCTACTACTTCCTAGAAAAAAAGGGCAATGTAGAGCTTTTTTATTAGGTAAGAAGAGTTTTTGAAAGACGTTTGGAGATGTCGTAGCTGAAATATCAATGGACTTTAGATTTGTTGGCTTGTATTTCGGAGGAACATTTCCTTTGAGATGTTGATCCGCGTGGTCTTCTAGCTTTTGGATGGCTTCATAAAGTCTACTTTTCCGCTGTCCCTTCAATATGGTAAGATATTTCGGGACATGGGGCTGTAATATCTACGAAAATATTCTTTTTTTCTTGAATGTCTTCGGAAGTAGGGTTTTACTAAAGCTCGAAGATTTTATTTTGCTTCCATCTATACTAAAACAAGATTTATCCCTTTTCGTAAGGATAAATATACTTATATATTTATATATATTTACCATAAAGCACGGACAGGCGTTTTTCCATTTTTTTCCTTTTTGAGAAAACATGCTTTACATTTGTGTTAATTTCTATGTAAACAAATACAAAATTGTGCATATGAAAAGAAGAAAATAACTTTTTTTCTTAAATTAAATATGCTGCGTACGATGTCACCCTTAACGGTTGCGTTGGGTGCCTATTCAGGTGTTGGCTCGTCACCACTGATGGGCTCTAAATACGACGCCCGTCGCGAATAGCCCTCGTCTAGCTCTAGTGCGACGATAATTTAAACCAAACCAAACCAAATCTTAAATTAAAGTTTTTACATGTGTTTTACTTATTATATAATAGTTCCTAGACTAAAATTTGGTTATTTTCCAAAATACCTTGCAATTTGTTAGACAGTATTTGGTTGAAACGTATTCAACAAATCTGTAGAGCTAGTTTTTCTACACTAATACACTTAGGGCAGAGAAGCCAAATTAAAGAATCAAGGTAGATAATTTTTGATGAGGTAGTTGCCTATTTTCACGTAAGATTTGAAGTTATTTTATATAAAGTATTCCCCTTATCTGTAAAACTAGTTTTTCTACCCTAGTACTCTTAGCGCAAAGAAGCCAGAACAAAGAAAATATAAATATTTGTTTATGAGAAAACCGAAAGTCTTACTTAATTTTTTATGTAGCTTGAAGGCTATATAAAGTTTAGTTAGAGTTTCCTATTTGTTTTTTGGGTAGAGGTTTTTAAGTTATAAGTTAGTAAATTTTACTATTTGTTTTTGTTTTTTTTTTACATAGTATGGAGATATAGTAATTAATTTTTTTATTATTATTTACAAATACCTGTTTAGTAAATATTTATACTTAATTTCAAAATCCTTTGATAAGAATAAAAAATTAAAGAATAAGATTAAAAAAAAGTAAAAAAAAATAATCAATTCAAAAATTAAAAATTTTTTATACTCCAGGGCTTTTTTCAAACGATTTTATTCGTATAAGTTTATTTGTTTTTAATTACACGCTTATGTTGTTATAACATTAAAAAAAAATCAAAATTTAAAAACTTATATAAAATTAAAAAATTAAATTAAAAAAAATAAAATAAAAAAAAAAGATAATGACGTCTTTTGGAAAAAAATAAAAAAATTTGAAAATCTATGGGTAGCATGAAAAATTTGGCGAGGAAATATATAGTACTTATCCATTCAGCTCTGCGCAAAGACCAAAAACAACAACTTGCACGTTCTTTGTAATAATTTGGCGAGTTTTTTTTAATATAATTTGAAAAAGGAAGACATGTAATCCTAACATGCATCTGACATGAATCTAACAGATCTGAAAACCACTAGTTCAGAAAAACCAACATCGTTCTTTAAAAAAAAAACTATGCTTTTAAAAAAAAATATTTACACAATAAAATAGATTGGAGACTGGTAGGAGGAATGGAGACTGGTAGGCTTACGTAACTTGAAACATTTTCAAATTATTTTTTTTGTTATTAATAGGCAATGAACAAATATTAATAAATCATTTATTTAATTATTGGTTTCGATTATTTAAAGTTTTTATTAAATTTATTTAAATTAAAATGAAAAAAGATCGGATTTGAGCGGAATGTGCGTGTTAATGGTGTCCCTTCCCCTCCGTAAAAAACGAAAACGATAGAGGTCCGATACCGATTCGAAAAAATTCTTAGCTTTTTGTTCTGGAGTGGAGACGTTCTGTTGCTGTTGCGTGGTATTAAAGTTTTTGCGTTATCACAGACAAAACACACAAACAGAGTCGCCTTTTATGGTATATAGATATTAATTGTAAACGTTGATATATGCTAAAATTAATAATAAATAATTAGATGACTTAGCAATGGGTTTGAATAACAGAAAGCATAAATTACTTTACAAAGACGTTTTCATAAAAACAGTCTATTTTTCATATAAGGTTGTAGTGGAAAAACTCACTATTTCCAAAGTACAATAGAGATATGGGTACGTTCCTTTAATTGACAACTTTTTGTAATTGAATGGAAAAACTCTAAATAAATGAACATAACCTTTATGTTAGTATATAAATTAGAGAATGGTGAGTTTTACACCACCTAATACACCTTATACTCAAAAGTAATCTTAAAAGAATTTAAAACAAAATTTTGACACAATGAAAATCGGCTATCAGATTTTTGCTCATTAAAAAAAATATTAAGTTCACTAAGGATAAAATATTCATTGGCTTAATAAAATTTAACAGTCCATCAATAAAGTGTTCCACTAAGTTTTCTTATCTCACAAAAAAAAATTAATGTCTAGCATGACACTCACTCAAGCGTTGAAGTATTCAGTTTGTATTGTTCCAATTATTTATTACTATTCCTAAAAAAGAATTTTGCAATTATACAAAGGGGAAAAACTTTAAAACTTCTAAGAAATTATCATCAACATAAATTCTTTATCATTAACATTGCCCAATGTTATTTCCATCTTACCGTGTAAAAAAACCTTCTACTCAGCATACGTTATATACTAAAAAAGGAAAACAAACGAAATTCAATTCCGGATCACTCAAATTGATTTGCTTTGCATTGTGGCACCCCAGCAACAGCATCTTTAAAAAAACTTAAGAATATGTGCTCACTCCTACAAACAGTTTAACACTAAAACCTTATTTTTTTAACAAATAATTTTACTTTTAAAATAATACTATGAAAATTAACTATTTTTGCTGTTCTGCCAAAAAAAATAACATAGAAGTATAAAAATGGCATGGCACTAGATAACACCAAATTCGACCCATAGCTCCTATTGTGGTCATCATAACAAAATTTTTAGTGAGTTTCCAATTTTTTCTAGCATTCTTTTTAGCAAAGCTTAGATCTATTTCTTTACACCTGTCTGCCCATCCAAATTGACCTTATATTATATCCATCTTACTATGTAAGAAAACCTTCTATACTAAGAGAGAGAAAACAAACGGAATTCAATTCCGGATTACACGGGGACTGTTTTGATTTGCATTGTAGCATCCCCCAAAAAATGCGGGCTCGAAGGCATGTCTCACTCCTACAAATTGTTTAGCATACGGGAAAGACGTCCTGTTATGGGTCTTCCCAAAGAAAAATAAGCTCATCTCCTCGAAACACCGCCCGTATAAAATAAGATCCCTTTCGTAGGGCTGTGCCACAGCTTCTTATATGATCCAGAGCTATTTTTGTAAGCCAAATTTTTTGGGGGAGATGGGCGCAAATTGTGTGTGTTCTTTGTCATCTCGGAGGATATGGACATCACACGTGCTGGAAAGTAATATGCACTTCTTCTGCTGCTATTGTGCGAAGTAATGTTTTTAGGGGGTAATATGAGGTTGGGAATGGATTATGTAAAGTATTGCTATCTTGAGTAGTTGTGGTGCCACGCTTGTTTAGGTGTGTGGTGGATTTTCAAAGTTATTTTGGAGTTTTCAAAAGTAGACTATGTGAATGTGGTGTCTTAAAATTTGTGTGTGTGGTTTTATTAAACTTTGTCTTAAACTTTGAAGGGTGTCTGAAAATCTACCTAATATTTTCAACAACAGTTGCTTTGACACTTTGTTTTTACTTTAACTATATTCAGTAACTTATATTCGGTTTTAATCAAATGCTTAAAACATCAATAAAATGACGATTTATCTTTCAATTTGAATTTCAGTTATATTAGAATTAAACAACTTTTTTTAGTATGATGCATGTAATTTCAAATTATACTGTTTTCCTTATCGTAATGTAAATTTCTAGTATAAGACGCTACACTTATAAATTGTCACACTTATAAATGGTCATTGTAACAAATGTGTTTCCGATAGATAATAATTGCTTATAAATATTTCGAAAGTTCTTTTTTTCAATGCAGTAAAATACAGAATTGAGAAAAAAAACGGTATAATTTAACATTTAACACTAATTGATGCATATTTATTCAATGAATTGCATTTCAATATTGCATAGATATGCAATTTTGATATCCATCGAAGTAATTCCCTCATTTTAAAATAACGTCAAACTTTAAAAAACGTCATTGAATTGGTCATTTCGATCTGCATGTTTTCAGCCCCATGAAAAATGCTGCTCTTCACACCTCCCATCAGCGACGCCCGAAATGATTGAAAAAGTCGCATATCCCGCTTGAGGTCCGGATTTAAATCGTCATCGGAAAAAGGAAGCATTTATTTTACTCGCAAAGATTCCGCAAAATTGGAAAAGAAGACAAGGTGAAATGTGCAGAGGGCAATTCCTAGCGAGTGAGAAATTGCGGATTGCGCCAACTGCACCGCTGCTCTTAAAAGTGATGGGACGAGCAGACCCTGAGACATTCCCTGGAATTATATCTAAGTCGCCTCTCGCTTCCAGAACCTTCCATTATTCCAGGGTCCAGTATATCGCCAAGGGAAAATACCGACGGAAATATACGATTGCGTCGCGAGGAATACGACCTAATCAATTATAGTCGTCGATTGCAGCTGAAAGAGTAAAAGAAAAAGTAAAAAGGAGAGAGAGGAGGGATTTTTTTCTTTTACTTCCTTCTTCTTTTCTTTCTTTCTTTTTTTTTTTCTTTTCGCATTCAGTCACTTTCGTTTTCTTCGACAGGCGGTGGAAAAGCAAAAGAAAAGAAGAAGAAAAGCATGAGTCTCAGTGTTGACCAATGAACGGGTGCCACGTAAAGAGGGTATATTGCAATCGAACAGTAAAGAATGTAAAAAAAGAAAAGATACTTTTAATAATAAAAAAAAAAGATAATAAGATGCAGAGATTCGAATGTGTTGGATAGTCATTCATTCTCTTTCGTTTATTGCGATTTTTTTTTCTAATACGAATTGAAGCTGTAAAAAGGAGCTGTAATTTTGGAGACCGTGTGGGAAAAAGCTTCAGTTTTGTTGTTTTAAAGTTGGTAAATTATATGCTTCGATGGCGCTGTTTTTACACAAAGTGGAGATATGCGAAAATGTTTTTTCAAAGCTTATGAATTTTTAAGCTTAGTTTCTTTTTAAAGTGAAAATGTTAGCTGCACATAAATAGTTCATTTATCTTTCTAGAAAGGAATCCCAAAACTCACGTGTTTGGAAAAACACAAGTTTTAATATCATAAAATATTAATGTATGAAAACTCAATTATTCATTTTTCTAGTCTTACATTGTACACCATTTATTATTATATAGGCTCTAGAAAAAAATCCTTTTAATTTGTTTAGTTTACTATAAAAATATATTTGTAAGATATATTTTCAAAAGAAAGACATATTTTTAAGATTTCTAAATCGTTATGTGCTGAAAGTATGTTGGACAAATAAAAATTTCAAGTGTTTGACTATAGCTTATTTTGTATGAAATAAATAAGTTATTAATAGATATGCAACACATATTTTTTAAAAATCAAATGAAAAACAAATCTTTCTGCTTTGTTTTTGCGGCTGATTTTGTATCAAAAACAACAATCATTTAAAAATCACTGGTCAATCTTCTTAGGATTGGAAAATTGTTTATTCCATTTTTACCAACAATAAATAATTGCATCATAAGTTATTTCAAGTTTATTAATATGATTGAAACAACGAACTATTTCTTGTTTTTACAACAGTTGAAAATGAAACATTTTTAAGAAAACCAAAACTAACATTGATATCAGAATGAAATTTGGCAACAATTGATTTTACGCATGTTTGAAGATTAGTGATAAACTGATTAAAATTTTCACTTTCTCACATTTTTCTAGCCCAAGGGTATAAGAAAAGATCATTCTGTTCCTTTTGAATGTTCTTTAAGTGAAACTCGAAAAACAATATTTTATTCAAAATGATTTTTTTATTATTTTTTCATTAATATAAAGTTTTTAACCACATAGAAAATTTTTAAATGATTAAAGAATAAATTTTTAAGGGGATTTAAAAGTTGAACTCCCAAAACAGTTTTTAAAAATCCTAAGTGATATAGTGGGATGGTTTTACAAAGTTTCATTATTTAATCTTTAATTTTTCACTTTTGAAATATTAACAAAATGTGTGTTGTTGCTTTTGTCGCTTACTCTCCTTGTCTGACGTAGTTAGCCGAGATCTAAGAGTTCGTCGACTGCTCAGTAGTCGAAGACTACAAGTGGATTGCAATATAGAACCTCTCTATAGAGTCACGTTCAAAAAGCATAATGTACATTTCGAAATATTGTAATATAGTCGCAAATATTTCAGTAACTATTAAGGATCGCAAATTATGACTAAATCACGAAAATCAACAACATTTTAAACCAGAAAAAGCACAAAGACTGATGTTCAATTAAAAATAAATTACATAAACAACAGTACAAAACTGCTAACATAAATATCAAACATTTGCTCAGTAAAATTAGCATGTCTTCCACCCGTTGGTGCTAGAAAACGGGACTTCTACCACCAGAGCGCGCTCAAGAATTCTAGAGAAAATTGAGAAAGAAAAAAAAAAGATAAAGCAATTCCTCCCTCCCCCTCCCCCCTCAATTCTCCCCGACCTTGGAGAAAAGCTTGAGTCAATTAAACAACGTTAACTGAAAAACACACCCAGGCTCATTACGTGGAAAGTAGCTCTGAATGCTGAAGCGTTTAAATTTTCGCTTGTGACAGCCAGTGATTTTATTAGCCTGGTGTTTGGATAATTTTTTTTATCTTTTCTTCATCGGAAGTTTTTCTTATTTTACGCTGCCTGGTTTAATATTTTTTTCCGGTGATTAGGTACATTTAAAAGCTAGTTTTTTTTTTTTTAAAGAGCACCGTTTTCGCAAATCAGCGTGATGTTTATTAGGTATTTAGATATTGCTGCTTAAAGAGCGTGTGGGTGCTTTTTTTTAACATGTGTTTTCTTGAGTTAGACGTAGGTTGGCATTTTTTGTGTGTTCATGAAAATAGCTCGATTATTTTTTTCCTCTTTACTAGGGCATTTGAGTGTTTTTTAAAGTTTAGTATTATTGGTAGTTTGGTGGATTATTTTTTCCACCTTTGAGTTTGAAGTGTTATTGGTTTTCTTCCGTATTCATTATTAATATGTCAAAAAATGCTGTTGACACTCTGGTTTTTTAAAATGAGATTTTGTTAATGAATCTTATCGACTTTGAATTTTTTTGATGAATGAATTACTGTTTTTAGTAATAATAATAATCGAGAAGTTTTTTAACTAAAGTCTTATATCAATACAAAAAGCTGAAAACAAATACATTGCATTTCAATTGAAGTCGTTACTTACTTTTTTTGTTTTGAAATTCTAACAATCTTGCATGTATATTTGTTCTGCCAAGTTTATCAAACATGGAGATTCATAAATCTCATATAATGTTCAGGTGGGTAATTTTCTCAAAACTTTAACTTTTGGTCCCTCAGTTTTCATGAAAATATTTATTGTTTAATGATTTTTTTATTTAAAATACTCACAGGATATTCAAAATATATATATGCAGCTCTTATATTATAAGAATAAATCTGTATAAAACTATTAAATATTGCAAAATTTAATGTTTTACACTGTTTTGTAAACGCATTTTTATCAATTTTATAACTTTATACTATAGCATAAAGTTGTCACTGATATTAAATACTCATATTAATATATATTATGACTATTTCACACACACAATTATTTATAATCAATAACTATTAAATAGCTTGTATTTTTACGCCATATTATACGTGTCCCTAGCTGTCACACTCTTAAAACTTCGAAACTAATAGCCTCAATGAAATACTATACAATTGCACTAAAAAGTACTTTCTAATAAAATTGAAACAGAACATTTTCCTTTGCAGCGTAGTATAACATAACCGAATAATTTATTTTATTGCTTGCAAGGAATTATTGATATTTGAATTTCAGCAAGAAATTTAGATTGAATGTAATACATTAGATATCTTCAAGGACTTAGAATATTGGAGAAAATTTTCTGTTTTGTGTATATTGTATTAACTTACATTTAGGTACTATGAATGATAATAAAATATAATAATTTTTCAATTATTTGGCTAAACTAACTTTCTTTTGTAATTTCTGCCCCAGTCTTTACTCTGGCCACTTAACAGTTGTTATTCGTTGGGAAATGTTATTTGATGTCACTTATTTTACTTTATGTAATAATGTTTTTCATTTCGTATGATCATAACGTTTAAAAAACAATCTACCCATCACATGGTGATTATTAAATTTTATTTAAAATATAATATTAAAATAAAGGAAAAAATCAATTTATATCCCGTATTTATTCCATACTTTTTAAATGAAAATTTAAAATTTTTAACATTAATTTTTAAAACTGTTTTTTGTTGTTGAATATAAAGTGAATGCTTCGGTGCATTGTGCAACCGTAATAAATAACACAAATTCAATGCGTAAGTGTATTAAATAACAAAATATGAAATAAAAAGTAAAATGTTTCCAATTTTAGTGGCAAAAGTTAAGGTTTTGGGAAAATCACTAAGATATGTGTGAAAATGGTTTTTAACTCAATAGATACTAGTTTAATATTAACCCAGAAATAAAATTGTGTAAATAAAATATTTGTCAATAAAATTTGAAAGGAAATAAATTCAATGGTTTCATATAATCTCATAAATTTAAAGAAAAGCAAAATGTGATTACTAAATTGATAATAATTAAAAATATGCCTTCTAAATTACATAGTTGTATTATTTAGTTTCTATTTCATTTTAGTTTCTATGTGACAGCTAAACTAAAGTTTTATACAAAACAATTGTTTAACTTACACTCATACCACACTGCGTTATTTTAATTAAAAATGACCAATCGTAAGTTAAATTTAGTTTTTTAAACACATTTTAATAGTTTCACAATGTACACAGAAATTATCGCTAACTTCTGGTAATTTAATGACGACACACTTGCTTAAATATCAACAATACAGCAAAAATCGTTAAGCAAGAAAATAAACCGGCGGTAGAAAAAGTAAAGATGAGCATCATTAGCATTTTCTTCAAGGAGAAGCTCACAAGAACAAATCCGAGACTGACTTAAAACTTAGGAACAAATTAAGAGTAACTACAGCGAGATACAGTTTTATTTATTTAATGCTTAGAGTTTTAACTTACAAATGCCGAAAGGATTATCATTATTAAATTTTGAATGGGTATGTTTTTTTTTTATATTTGTTTACTGGTTTTGTATACAGAATGAAATAAATGAAAAATTATTATTTAATGCTTGAAAAATTTATTATTAAATATAAATTTTGTGTAACTCATTTAAATTTCTTAGTAATGCATCACATTTGAATAAAGGTTTAGGTTTTTTGAATGGGAATACGTGAAGATTTCTAATCCTTCTTTGAAAAGTAATGTTCTTTTTATATTCAACATTTATTTCCATTTTCACAGTGTTGATAATATTGGCGACACAAAAATGCAAATTTCTTTGAAGTAATGTTGTTTTTGAGGATTACAAATATCTGTCAGTACATTGGAAAAACGGAAAAATTTCGCAATAATGAAATTATAAAATATACTTTTACATAAATTTGATAGTTCGAGTGAAATTTAAAATAAATTATATAACATTTCTCCTTTCTCAGCTTAAATTTATTGTTATGTTTTTTGATGCTTTAAAAAATTTAAATATTTGTAAATTTAATCAAGCAAAATTCAACAATTGCAAAATGGAAAACATTTCTCACCACAAATTTTAATAAATAAAGGAATAAACTAAATTTTAGCATCGACTTTTCATTATAACCAAAAATATATAATAACTACAATATGCTGACAAATATTTTTGTCTAAATAAATTTAAAATTTGCTTTAGGAATCTTTGCGATCATATAAGTTATAATTTTGATAACAGCATATAAAGATAATTTTTTAATATTATATGTTTGGGATTATTTTGAATTGAATACAAAGTCAAGCCGTAACTTGCTTGTTTTTGTATAAAAAAGGCGTCCATTTGTAAACAACTACATATGTAAATTCAAAACCATACATCGTTTCGTAAAAACAACCGAAATATATCAAAAATGTTTTATGTTTAATGAGAGAAGTCCGTAAATTAACATTACTTGTGCAAAAGATTCTGAACATACAATCTTCTATTGACTTACAATGTTTCAAAGGTGATATTCTAACTAAGACTATTTATTTAAATACATAAGAATGCATAGTTTCCTAAAAAACAAACATCAACAGTTTCATGAAAAGAGTTGCAAGAGGATGTCTAAACACTTTATACAACAACTCTTGATCAATCTGTCAATTCACCACTTAGGTGTCTTTCTACTTAACAAAAAAAACTTGTTTAATTTTAACAAATCATCTCGAATTCTTTCGGAAAACTTGTTATTCAACTCCTTACATTTATTTTCTTTTCTTTAGTACAATGATTCCTAATTTTTATGTGCAAAATATTGTGCTTTAAACAAAAGATATCCCCTTCGAAGCTATTTATCTTCAATCAAAAGAATTTTGAGATATCTCTATTTGTAACAATAACAGTTCCGATGTTGATACATATAAAAGCATTTTTTACACACACACCCTTCTTGTTTTGATTTAGAAGAAGTTGTACCAAACAAAGGACAGTATTTGATATTTGATGCAAAGCAAAACCTTTTCTACTCCACCGCTTTCCTTGATTAACCGGAAAATTCTCGAGCAAATAACACGCACTATTGTTCGAGTTAACTCTTCCAAGTTAAACAAAAGCCGCATCTATATTGCCTTCTGTTGACAAAACGCAGTTTGTTGGTTTTTTAGGTCCGAAAAGAATGGCTGATGTATCCTTGATTAATTACTATTTGTCAACCATTTTTATTTGTCGCCCAAAAAGCTGGTGATTCTTTTCATCGCAGAAAATAATGTTTAGCCCGGGTCGTCTATTTGAATTTATGTGTTCTGGAGTCATGCTGGTTCTCAAACATATGTGATAGTACCATTATTTGTATGCCTCAATAGTGTACCACCACATAATGCTACACAAAAGGATATAAGTTGAAGAGCGAGAAGAAAAAAAAGCTTGAACGTGGTTCGTAATTAATCTTGCCTATTCAAATAAATCTCGTATAAAGAAAGCAAGCGCTTATATTAGGTGACAACAATATAAAAATAACTGTTGTGATTTTATTCTGGCGACTGTTAGTGACTTATTGCATTCGGTACAATTTTTTTTAGGATTTTTACAAGTGTACAATGGACTGTTGCGTCTTCTATTCAGAGAAATGTCAAATTGTGGGGTAGATGAGAATCATTTTGTCGTTTAGATATTAGTTTTGACAAAAAAATAGTTTGTCTTGGAATGAAATTTTAGGAAAACTAATATATATTGAGATATCGCTTTGCTAAAGTTTTCATAAGAAAGTCTATTGTTCTCGTACATGTTTCAAAAATATATTGTTCATTTACCAGCTTCTGAAAGTTATTGTTCAACAAGCTACTCAGAGGAAAGGTTATTTACGAGCATAAAAACAGAAATGAATATACATTTTAATGTTCAGAAGGCAATTACTTATCTGCGGAAGTTTCTACCATTCATCTTTTGTTGCTTATTTTTCCCAAATAAGATCTAAATTAATGATATATATTAGCTAAACTATGTATCAGCCTAGTAATGTATTCCAAACAAAAATAAACTACACTAGCTTTAAAATATCACTTTGTTTAATCACTACTTTTGAAAGCATCTTTCGATGACAACAAGTTTATATTTCACATTTGCTCTAAATACGGCATTATATGATTAAAACTGGCTTTGTCAACAATTGTTTAACTTCATACCACACTTTCAACTATAACTAATATTCAACTACTCATGCATTGTAGCTTTTACAACTTATTACACCTAATAATAAAGTTCAAAAGTTCTGAGGCTAGTTTTTATACATTGTGGGGGGGGGGGGTTGTTTTCAAAGAAGAAATTAAGAGTTGTATGGTAGTAAAAGTATATTATACAGAAGATAGAACTTAGCTTTCATATTTACGTAGATGATATGCAACTTTTCATCTTGATTTCACCTACTCACTATTAAACTATTTGAAGGGAAAATGACATTAATTAACAATTATTTTAAGGATATATCCTAAGATGCAAATAACTAGACTTGGGTAGTCAATTTACATACCAATATATTTTACAAACGAATAACTACTTTTTGCTGTTTGAAATTGTTCAATGATCCTATTTTAAACAACAGACAATTTAACTTTAAAGTTAACAATTTAACTTAACAAAAAAGATTCTTAAGTAGTCTGGAATATACTGAAGTAGCGATTCTTCCGGCCATAACTTTTCTTCTATAAAAGAAACATGGTCAAAACGTTCAAATTACTTATAAACCTTAAAAAACAATATACAAAAGAGTATAATTCTTTTAAAGTTTATATATTAAAAATATTTTTAAGTACCATCGTTACATTGCCGTTTGTTTTAATTGAACACTTAAGAGTGCATTGAATCACTATTTTAGAATGAACCATACCAATCAAAAAGATTTTTTAAAATTTTGTTTTGCAAAATTTTTAAAATAGGAAAAGTACATAATTCAAAACAACGTATCACGGCAACACATGCTGTTATTGTTAAACTAACAGTGCGTGCATATTCTGCTGATTTTCAATATCTTCAATTTTGAACTAATATGTTTGTAGTTTCTTTTTCAAGAAATTCTATGTATACAATCCATTTTAAGTCTTCGTAATATACTTATTTGTATGTTTTTTTAGCAATAAGAAAGTTGTATCGAATAAATAAATGTATTTTGAATATTACCACTACTTCACAGTTTGGTTTAATATGCGTTTACTTCGTTTTAAGTTTTGCGATCTTGTAATACTATACTATGAATCGTCGAATTAAAAAAAGTTTTTTTTTTTTCACAATAATTTGTCCATCTCCAACAATAATTTGTCTATTACAATTGTTTTAACATTTATTTATCATGTATATACTTGTAGTCAGGGCCAAACCGCATAACCAAACATAACATTACTTATATGTCTTACTCATCATCGGTGCTTTATTAAATTGTCAATGTTAAACATAATATGTACGCGTAAGTGTGAAAAACGTCTTGAAGACCCCCAGACCTTACTCATGGGTACATTTTGAACGCTTACCAGTTGTCTTCCTCACCATTGTGAAAAGCTTATTTAAGATTACTACTATATCGAAAATATCGTGACACATTTCTCCACGCAGCCGTTGAAATTGGTAGAAATCATATGTTTGGTGAAACCAAGCCCCAAATTCTTAACAGTCTATGCATTAAAGAATTATAGTTATTAGGACAAACAAAAATTCTAGTTACATCAGAATTCTGGAACCTTCAAGCTGTCACCACTATTTTCATCTTGCATTTTTTAATTTTGTCGTAAAACCATACTTTTTATGCACCTCAAAGTTCTAAATCAACTCTCTGGATAGTGGGGGCAGCTTGGATAATCTGGGATTCCTGTGCTATCTTGCACGAAAATTGTTTACTGTAGGCCCAATTCCAAGCCAAACACATAACATTACCGCTACGCCTTACTTATCATCAGTTTTTTATATTGTCGATGTCAAACATCATAAGTACTTCGCATGTGTGAAAAACGTCTTGAAGACCCCCAAACCTCACACGTGGGTCCATTATGAACGCTAACCAGCTGTCTTCCTCGCCCATTGTGCAAACCCGATCCAAGGAGGTTTCGCTCTCAGCCAAACCCGGGCAAGGTGGCTGTTTTTTTCTACACGCTAACTAGGTCACACGAAGAAAGTCCCGTTTGAAAAAGAATAGAAAGTGAAGGAAATGCCGCAACAATGCCTAAAATCCCACCCTTTTGTTGGTGCCCTCGATTTCTTACAATGTATGAAAACTTTCTCCGGCCGTGAGAATGGTTTTTTTTTTACGGGCCTGCTTTTTTTGGGTGGGGGTAGGCAACTTTCACTGTTTCGGCAGTCTCGTCTGCCGAGGCCTCGCCGTAGCACCCCGCGGGCCGATCGGGTTTTTTTGCCGCCGAACCCCCACCCCAGGAGTTATGTTGAGGAATGCCGACGGAGGGAATGCGCTGTTCGGCGGCTCAGGTATGCCTAGAAACTCGCTTGCTTGGAATGTAGGATAAACTTCGGAATATTTAAGGTTAAGGAGGTAAAATTTAAGAAAACTTTTTTTTAAAATTCATTATACTATTGCTCGTAACATTTCTGTAGATGACTCATTCACTAAAATACTTAAAGAAACGAATTTCAACATTCGTTTACATCAAATCTAGAGGTATATATCATTAGTTAAACAATATTTAAACCATATAACATTTTTAAAGGTATGTTTAACAGTGCCTTTTGGGGTGTATCGGATTGTTATAGTTATATCTTTTGCTATGATTTTCATGATTAAACATTACTTTTTTGTTGGATTTTTTTTCTTGTATGTGAATCATTGTACAATAATAAGACTTTGAAACATAGTATAAGACTCAAAAAGTATGCATTGGTCTATAGTATTAATTATTATATTTTACATGAGTATTGATTTTTAAATATTCTTCACTTTCAAACAATTATCAAAAACCTTCTTGTATAGCTCTCATTCCGATTTAGATGTATACAACTCATTCATATTGTTTATTACTTTCTTGTATTTAACTTGCATATTCAAATCAGAATAGTTTCAAGGAAGAATAAAAACCTATGCACAAAGAAAGATATTATATGTACGTGCTAATATTATTCAGAGTTTAGTTACAATAAATATAAATTACGTCTTACTTATCAAAAAAAGGTTAAATTACCCCCTATATACAAGCTCCATTTTTAAAGTTATTATTTGTTCATCTTTTGGTATGTAAAAGAATTTTTATAGCGTTTTTAATTGAAAAATATTTTCCGCAGTTGACATACCAATTTTAGGTTTGTTAAATTAATATGTTTAAATAATAATATAATTTATATTTTTATAACGAACCATTTGTCATAATTCTATTTCAAAAGAATAGAAACTTTTTTTTGCTAACGCATTGGGCGTTATAAAATTAAAAAAAATTATGATAACAGATTTAAAGACAAATTTGAAGGTTTCATTCTGCACTACAAGTAAAAAGTTAAAATTATTTTCAATTAGCTTTTAAAAAGTGTTATTTCAGATTGCGTGACAAAATGAGTAAGCATTAATTTTCAAAAAAAACTTTTAAACTCATTTATACAAACTTGATTCTTATAGTGTTCATATTTGAGTAATAACTATTCAAGGGAGAAGAATAAGATGTATAATAAATAAATAAAAATTGAAAGGGTTCAAAGTATGTCATTTTGTACTTCTACAAATATTTTGTGAAAAAATGTATGCTAAAATACTAAATTCCAAATGTTTAAAATTTGAATGGCCCTTCTTGACTCATTATTAACGTAACTTCAAAAAATATATATAAAGTCTCTGATCGTTATATATACTTGTCAACATGCCTTAAACAAGATCTTGTGTTAAGATTTTTTTTTTCAATTTAACATATTCAAAGTTGCTTTTGAGTGCTAAATAAACTCAAAGCGTAAGTACTAAGCGAAACAATTTCTAAAAATTATCCAATTTATTAAAATTATGCTTCAAAGAAATAAATATTTATTTATTGTAAAAAGTTGAAAGTAAAAATGAGCAAAAATGTAATTATTTTTTGTATGTTAAGTTTAAAAAACCGGAACCAATAAACAAATGCATAAAAATCTTATTTTTTTTTTAAATATTTTACAATAAGAAAATTTTAAGAAATTTCAAGCAATTTCAACATGATTTTAAAGTATGCAGTGCATCCAAATTTAAAATAACATCCAAGAAAGATTTTAATTTTTAATGTAACTAATTTTACAAAAAAAAATGCAGACGTTAAAAGAGTAATGGTGTGTTTTTATTTTCCCCATTTCAAGTGTATATATTTAGTTGCAAAAGACACTTCAAATCTTATTTTATTATTTTATGAGATTTTTGTTTCATAAAGCTTTATATTTCAAATAGCAAAATAGTTTTTTGTTATTGTTAATTTTTGGAACTTATCTGTTTTAATTTGCTTTGGTTCTTTCTTTATATAAATTTAAGATAATAGTATTTTAATTAAATAAAAGTAGCACGACTGTTTTAAAATCAAATTAGCGTGTAAAGGCTCTAAATATAAAAAAACACTTTAAAATGCATTTTAAAATTATTTTTTTAAGTTAATAAATGCATACTAAAGTAAAATGTCGTTTTGAAACATCAAATCATTTTTGTAAAAATTCGAAAGTGTATTTAAAATGCAATTTGTTGATGAAGTATAAGCATTTATAACGTTTCTAAGAACTAAAAAAATTTAATTGCCTGCAAAGTACCATTTTGTATTTAATTATTATAAGTATAATATCTTCTTTTTTTTTCTAGGGTTAAAGCTTAGAGAGAAATAAGAAGAAAAGATTGAAAAATTGAAAGTATAAGAATTATAATAAGAAAGGTGAAACTTTTAGCTTATAAAGTTTCCATAGCACCATTAGAGTTATTTTATTGCAAGTTTGTAAAATAAAAAAAATCTAGAAGTTATAAGAAATCGAAGCCCTAGCAAAACCAATTCGATTACTTAATTTAGCAACTTTAGTTCGTTATAAGTTTAGATTATATCTGTCTCGATTTAAAAAAAAGTTTTATGTGATGAACAAATATAAATTATAAGCCTTCCGAATATTTATTAGAAAATATTTCCAACCAAAAATATTAAATCTTTATTAACATTATGTATAAACATCAAAAATATATTTCATTTATATATTAAGTTTCAAACTAATGAGTTAAATTGTTAAATAATCTTACTGTTGAAATCTCTCCTATCCTATTTTTTTTAAACATTCTAAACATAAATCTAATAATATATTTAAGAACATTCTTATCTGTGGCAACTGTTAGATTTCGCTGTTTTTCAAAATGTAAATTTTTAACAAACAATGTCAAAACTTTCTAGTGTTTTATAAGTGCCTTATTTCAGGAAATTGAATGCAACGTCAAAAAAGTTAGGTTTCCTTTTAAATTGTGTAATAAATATTGACTCACGTTTCTCTCACTAACAGGGAGTCTCATTTTTAAGTTTAAAGAAAAATACGCTAAAACGTGCTTTTTCCCAACTTGAAATTTTAACTGAAAAGTCACATTCGTGTGATACCATACGACAATAGTTTTTATAAGGATGCTAGTTGAAATGTCCAACTATATCTGAATTCGTACCGTAAACTAAATGGCTTATATAGGAAGTTTCAGTAGTATTTTGTTGTGAAGTATTAAGTAGTTTTTGGTGTTAAAAAGTATTGTTTTAAAAAACTATGAAAAGTTTGAATCAATGAATTTTTATGAGTTTGAGTACTAACGCTATTGAGATAAAATGTAAATTTAATCACAAGTGTAATGTATCAACCTGTTAATTTAACAATAATGAAATTTTTTATTTTGAAATACTGTAAGTACAACAGGTTTTTTTTCGAAGAAATTATGGAATTAAATTAGCCTAAAATAATTTTGGTACGTTATATATTAAAGATTTGATCAATGTCACGATAATTTTAAAAAAATAGGATCCTTAAAATATAATAGGGGCATAATAGGGTACAAGTGAATTATATTATGTAGAGAAATTTCGATGCTCAAGTTTGTGCTAGTATTGTAATTTAATTCTATTGTTTGCAGACTTTTTTATTATAACAATCTTTTAAATGTAATTTTTAATTTTTAAAAACAATAGGGAAAACATAGAGTATATATATAGAGTATATAGAGTGTTGCATTTAAAGGAGCTAAAGTTTATGGAATTACCACAAAAATTTATCATGAGTTGAACATTTCATTTAAATTTGTTTACAAAAGAACTTTCTCATAAAGCGCTATGCCTTTATAATTTGCTGTAAAGATAGTAAATGTAAGAGTGTATAAAGCTTCACTATGTAACACTAAAAGCATATATGTAAAGTCTCAATGACCACAATAATCTAGAAACATGTTGGCTTTTCAAATGGCCCAAGCAAACTTTTCTTCACAATTATTGAAAAGCCATGATACACTGTAATTGACCCTTATCATCAATTATTTGCAAGTAAAATAAATTAATTTAGGATAATATTATTCAATTACAAATTTGTGTTATTTAAAATTATTTGATTTCTATTTAGAAATTATTATCAAATAAACAATACTCTCAATGTTTAAGACATAATACGCAGTTGTTGTTCCAGTTATGACACATTGTAAGAGCCAAAGTGCATTTTCTAAACCTATATTCACTAACTTTTCAATTTAAATTTACCACAAGCCATTGCAAGCCATTTTTTACATTTAACTAATTGCTTACAAACTATTTTTTTAATTACATAAAAATTTCAACGAATTCTGAACACGTTTGTCGAAAATAATGTTATTTTTTTTATCACAAATACTCACATCAATGTTAAGTCTATTAAATATCTATAAAATTTAGGGGTTTAGGTACGTTTAATTTCAAATCACGTATTTTCCTCCCTTCGTCGCCGAAGAACAAAGGCCATTCCGGAGCAGCGTCTCCCACAGTCAAGACGCGAAACACCCAAAAAATCGATTCAATTAAACCTTGAAACTGATTCATAAAAAAAGAAAGAAAATTCACATAAAAGAAGATCGAAACACCGACGAACTTTTATTAAGCGAACGCCACTGAGAGGCAATAAAACCGAATTTTAAAAGTAAAAAGAGAAGAAGAAGAAAAGAGAAATAATAATAATATCGTAAAAAAAATCTCCATGGTGTATTTTTATTATTTTCAGAATAAGGAATTATCCTGATTCCATTACAGATCATAGAGCGTTTAAATTTCTTTCTTCATTGGAGAATCATAAGGTGTGTTAAGGTTTTAAAACGCTGAGTGTGAGTGTGTGTATACATGCGATTAGACAGATTTAAAACGAGTGTTTTTTCCTTGTCTTCTTAAAGACCTAGTCGATTAGAAAATCTTACCAGCAATAAAATTTCGCGTCGTTCTTAGCGCGTGGAAAGGATAATTTGAGGAGAATTTTAAAGTGGGGGTGGGTTATATATTTAGAACGAAGTGGATAACTTTTTGTTGTTGTCGACAAAATTGAAAGTTGTTTAGGTTAGTGGAACACATCTGGAATTAGTATATAAATTAAATATTAAATTACATGTATATCTTTCATTCATTTTTCTTGTATATTCATTTAGTCTTAATGTTCATTTTTCTATTACAATGTTTCTTTATATTACCTTACAAGCTCGTTGTATATAGTTTTTTATTACTCTTTCGTTTAGACAGGAAATAAACACAAATTTATGGCTGTTTTCGGCATGAAATTTAATTTTAAAAATAACTACAGGTTTAGAAAATTAGAATTATTTCTATTATTGAAGACATTATCCGAAACTCATTATCAAAAGTAAAAAGAAGAATGTCAATGAAAATTACTGAAAATTATGGTTAGTGTAAAAAAGACTGATGAATAAATTTCTGAAAAGTTAGGGTCCAACGCTCAGAAGGTTAGATTAATTGTTTGAATACAGTGTTACAATCATTACTTACCTGTTAGTAAGCAAATGGGAATAGTGAGACAAAAATCATTTTGCATAAATATAAAAATAAAAGTCGCAATTCTCATAAAGCTTTTCACATAACAAAAATACGAATAAAACGTAATAAATGTTTAATTTACCTCAAGGAAATTTAGGTAAATAGTAATATAACGTTCTTGAAATTAAATAGAAAAAACTTTTACCTAATTTTAATATATTTCATAGACTATATAAGAAGTAATTAATAAATGTAACAAAATATATTGGAAAAATTAATATGAAACAGATAATTGTATTTCATTTCGATTTTGTAACATTTATTCAATGGATATTTCATGTAGTTGTTATGAAAACGTAAAACAATATAATTCTCTTTAAAAAATATTGACTTACTAAAATTTTATTCAAATTTCATGTAACTTAAAACAAGTTATCTTCAAATGAAAATTCATATCTCCCTGACGCATGATCACATACATTTAAAACACTTTACTTTCAAATAAAAAAAATAGATCATGCATTTCGAAAATAACATTCATGTCGAAATTCAAATAAAGCATAAGAAACCATATCACTCATGATCTGTACTTAGAAGCGCAACTTAGTTCATTGTGCGTGGACGTATTTACATAAAACTGCCGTTATTCGGAGGACGCAAATCAATGGAGAGGACATACGGTCACAAAAGTTAATTTAATCGACGCTCCCCAAGTATGATAAGATTCTTCGCAAATCAATAAATCGGAAGATGTTTTTTTGTTACTGGTTTCAGAAGCTGTTGTAAACTATTCTCTTTAGCGAGGATCTTTGTACCAATTAGATTTCAAGGTTCCTTTAAACGCGAGAGAATTTTTTTGTTTATTTTTGGGGATATGATGCCAATTGGATTTTTTTTAAGTAAGCGTTTAATGAAATAAAATGTGATGGTCGCTTTTTTTTGTGTTTTGTAGTGGTAATAGGGTTAGTGTTGCATTGATCGTTGTAAATGATAGATTGGGTTTTTGTTGTCGTTTATATGAATAAATGAAAAGTGTTTATTGATAGCGATCATTTTTAAAACATTCGTACTTATAAGAAAATTCGCTATATTTTTTGACATAGTATAGTGACATTTAGAAAATGATGAATCTTTTTTGTTTTATTTTGATTCATTTATAATTGTTTCTTAGTTTATTACATATTAGGATCATTTAAAGTCATTTTAGCATGCTGTTTAATAAATGATAAATCAATGTTTTTAAACACTATGATCGATTACTTGAAGAATTTAAGTAAAAATAGATTTCAGAGTTTTTGCAAGTCAGAGTTTCTTTCAGAGTTTTTTATTTAGTATTTAAAACAATACGCTTCTGAAAAATGCAGAAATAAGTAATAGTAAGAAAATAATAAAAAAGTGTGGAACAGTTGCAAGATTAAATTGCAAATGTATGCATACTTACAAGTTGTAACTTATTTAAGCAACTGTAATACACAATCAAAAGTCAACATCTTACATAAAAAAACTAACTATGTGCGCCATTCTTTACATTAAGTTCTGTCCACAGTACAATCGTTATGACACAAATCGCACCATTTCCTGTATTCTACCTTTATTCCAACCAACAACAAAAAAATTATTTCATTTCCTTCGTATACCTTTTCCTTGCAAGGCCATCACTGTTTCACAACCTGTCAACCGTAACAACAAGACTCTCACCGTAATGACCGTTGCTATACGGTCTGGCGCATGTGGTCTTCAACAGAGTGGACGTTTCGACCTTCCTTTCTTTGAGCTTCACAAGGATGATATAATCGCCATTTCCTTTCGATTTTAAAGCTTTCAGCTCCGATGACCGGGTACCACGAATTTCGGTATCTAACGGAGGATTTCCGAGAGTCAGTGATTGTATTGTGTGTTTTGAAAGATGGACGGAAGACATCGTCTAAATGTTTTGGACAAACTTATGCATCAATACTGTAATTAAATCCCTAAAAGTTAGAAAAATTCGGGAAAATCCATGTACAGGAATGTACAGTTGTACACTATAATGGCTATTTCTTTTTTTATATATTTTTAAAGCATGCACTCTTAGCTTCGGTGACGGGGGATCTCGAATTCCGGTTTCTTACTGGGGTTCTCCAAAAGTCAATTATTCAATTGTATATTTTAAAGATGGACAGAATAAATTGCCTTAATTTTTAAACAAAATATCAAAAACATCGATACTGTTTTTAATCATTAGGAGAGAAATAAAGGGATAAAGTCAATACCGTGCAAAAAAAATCCATCTCACTTACCATCACAGTGTCATGATAAAAGTGCTGCCATCAACCTATGCTATGAATTTACATGCGATGTCACATTTATTGTGCGGCGTAAGTGAAAACGTTGGTTTCACAATCACTGACAGTAATATGGATGCAACCATCTTCTCTGTTTAAACGCTATTGGAGAAAGTTGTTCATGTAACACACTACGCCAAGAAAACCTCAGTTTGCTGTAAAAAGAAAATTTACAAACCTGAAATGTAAAATATAACCGCAAAATGTGTTGTAATTTTACAGAGATTTTACCGTGTAAATCACTACAAGATAGAAAAAGGGGTCGATTCGATATGAAAATTGTCAACACATTTCTTCTTCTTTCACTAATATATTTAAATAAAAAGAAAACAGTAAAACAGCTTTGATATAAGTATTGAAACTTAGTAGAAGCTAAATTATCCCATTGCTTAAATGTTTGTTTTTGCTGGATGCATTAAATAACTTCTACTTTATAGATTCACTTTAAACTGAAATTAAAATCACACTGAAAATTCACAGTGCTCCCAAAATAGGTTCTTGTAATTGATGCATTTTCTCAATAATCTTGTATTTAATGAAAAATACAAATCTTGTCTATAAAGAAAGTACACTATCTCCATCACCTTTTAAGGTTACTAAAGAACATCAAATTAAAAATCTTTTGAACTTTATTTTTGAGTCCAAATTAATGTTTATATGAACCTAAGAACACGTTGCAACAGCACATAAAAATATTACTTTCTCTTTAAAAGTTTACAAAATGATTCCATAAGAAACAAAGGATTAAGTTATGAACAAATGTCATATAATGTGCCGTAGGTATATCTAAAACAAAATATTTTTACCTGCACTGTCCAGGAGTGTAATTGTCCTTAAACTTTTCATATATAAATATCAAGGGGGAGCCTTAGAGTATTAGTATTTGTAAATATCTTTCTACCCGTTACAATACAAAATTGCATCGTGGTCTTCTCAGCAATGCATTAATTGATACATTTGAAAAAAATATTCATTATTGTTTGATTTATAATAGTAATGTCATTCTCATTGAGTTTTTACTTACTTTGCTTAAACTTTGAAAAATAAAAATATACATAATCGAAATTCGGTAAACAACTTTAGAATAAGGGATATTTTCTGAGCGATAAAAGAGTTTAAACCTCTATGATTTAACGATATTTTCTATCTCAAATTCATTTACTTTCTTGAGAATTTTTTTTTATAGTTCGTAGGCAAGAACATCATAGAGTCAAATTAAAAATATAAAGTAAGTTAGTAATACTGGATAAGCATATTCTTTATAAAACATATAGATAAAAGTTTAAATAGCATCTCATAAATAAACAAAATATTTTAGTTACAGAAAAAGTAGTAGAAATGAAATAGGGATACTTAAAAAACTGCACTCGAAAAACGAAACGAACGAGCGACTGAGTCTTATTTCTTTCACTCCTTCACGGAAAACCCTCTCTCTCGGGAGGAGAGCAGGAGTGCGTGTGTTAAACCTCCGCGACAGGATCTCCAACAACCAATTTTTGATTTTTTCTGAGTTAATAGTTAATATTCACTCCTTTCCAGTGTCGAAATGCTCTCTCTCTTACTGGAGTGGATTTCACTCTTTTTTTTTAAGAGTGTATTTTCCAAAATGTCTATGCTCAAAGGTAATTAAAAATATTGTTTTATACTAATACAGTTCTATCAGTACTTGACTCCTTGAGATTTGAATATATCACTTAAATATATAATACGAGGCTTTATAAATCTATGAGAAGTTCCAAGAAATAATTACAATTCCTTTGAACAATTGAAATCAATCAACTTCAGAACTATTTTCCATGATGTATTGTGCACAAAAGTAATTAAAAATATAGTTTTACGTTAATACAGTTCTATCTGTCCTTCACTCCTTGATATTTGAATATCACTTGAATGTATAAAATACGGGGCCTTATAAGTCAATGAGAAATTCTAAGAAATAATTACAACTCCTTTAAACATTTGAAATCAATCAACTTCATTTCACTTTTTTAAAAAATTATATTTTAAGAGAAACATAAGTATTTTCCGTGCGACATGTAAGGTTATACTGCAAAAGAGTATGCTGGGTGGACATTTTAGTGTAACTCCATTTTTAAATTACATAATCAATTTTAAATAAAATAAAATATTAAAACTGCAATTTATGAAACATCTTCTTATTAGTTCATTTGAGTGCAATTAAGATGATGGGCAGTCAAGCATACTTAAACATAAAATATTCAATTTTTTTAATGTTTACTGCAAAAAACAAAGCCGTATGTTTTATTCCTTCTTATTAAACATTCTATCAAACAAGTGTAAACAAAACCTGACTTATGTAGGACATTTTCCACACTATAGGCCAAAGTTTTATCTATTTATTATATACTATTATGTATTTCATTACAAATTAAAATTAAATAAAAAAAAAAAGGTCAAAACTTGTGGAGAAATATTTTCCTGGTCGCCTGGTTTCGAAGGCTAAGTATTCTAAAATATATTATATAATTTTTTCAAAAGCATGTTTAAGAAACAGAATGTATTTACTTTTAGATGGCTTGAAATTAAATTGTCTCTGACATGTTTGAACAAAATAATAAAACATCGATAATCCTAAATGTACCAATAAAATTTTCTGTGTCTACCTGCCGATAAATTCTTGTGTAAACTTGAACTTAACTATATAAGCTTTTTTTACAATTCTTGTTTTCATTATAAACAAAAAAAATACATGGGGTCCTATTATCCGCCCCATTTACATTTATTTAAACATTTTAGTCTAGACCTACGCGCTTTGTAAAAACACCAGCAAAACATGGACGCGGTGGAAAAAGGTTTCTAAACATGGAACATCGCATGTCGTCCTGCAATACTATCGATTTATGATAAGCCTTGATATCGATATTTCATAGAAGAGAAAGGACGAAGGGAGGAGGAGAAAAAACCTACAAAAAAAATCCCCTGCCCCCCTCATCTGAAATGTATTTGAGAAAATGCTAAAATATGAGATCTGGCCCTTGGTGCAGTTGATTTCTATTGAACTGTTGATCAGATGCTTAGGTATGCCTCGGACTGGGCTGTCAGTTGGCCCGGGAACGGTCTATAGTTGGCGAAGGCCATTTCGAATGACAACGAATAGGCTTCCCCCATTCCGGATCGGACCGGCTCCGACCCAGTCCGTAGATCCACCCACCGATCCCGCCCCCATTGGCCGAAGGCCGCGTGACGTCACCCCGCCACGTCACTCTGAGCAGAGGACCAATGGGGGGGAGCAACAGGAATTCCGAAGGTCCTTTGCAATCCTCCCTCGCGCTCCCCCTCCTCATTCCATTAGAAATGAAAGGGGATTTGTGTCAATTTGTTATAACAGTTGTCTGTTTCTCTTGTTTTATAGGGAAGAGGTTTCTTGTTGGTTTGTATAACTATACCTCAAACACTCTTGTTCAGAGACAGGTATGGTTGACTTGTGTTACACTAAAATGGTAACCTGGGTAGATCGTTATACTAACAGAAATAGGAAAACATTAATGTCTATTACGAACTAGAATTGACAACTTTATTACGTTTTAGGAAATTGGTCTTTTTAAAGGAGAGTTGGTCTTGTTATCAATGCTGCTAACTCGCGGGCATTTATTGCTTGCAAAAATTAAACTTGGTTTGGATGGTCTATGATTCCGAATTGCTGTTCACAGTTTCCTTATACGGACAAAACTCACTTTACCGACTCTCAACACCATCAATAATAACTTTCATGAGCATAATTGTTATTTTTGTAAAGCAAACAGAACTGCTGGAGAGCGAATAACAGGTGTCAGTATTACCTATATTCATATCATATAAGATACAATAATGATATTTTGTTGCAGCTGATGTTTTGATAACTTACTAAAAACATGACCTTCAATTGAACAACAAAACACTACAGTAATCAGAAAAAATCTCAGCTGAACAGAAAAAAAAAAACTAGAGTAAAATATAAAATTCATTTAAAATATTTCAACCATCATGATATTTAAATGTATACAGCTAATCTCGGTCTCTTTAAATAACATATTTCAAATACCAGACCATTACTTCTTTATACATCCCAATGCTCCATCTCCTATTAAAAGAACACGCCATACCGTATGGCGTGTATGGAAGGATCATGCCACGTATAATGATGCACGCGCTTGAAAGCGTGGCCACAAATTAAATAAAAAAATGAATGAAAGGAAAAAAAATGTGAGGGGCAATAGAAGAAAAACAGTTTGCGTTTCTTCATTCACTTTTTTTTATTATTTGTTTCTGTTTTATAACTGGTTGATGGTTCTGTCTCTCCCCCTCACTTTTATTTTTGTATTATTTTAAATCGTCTTCAGTTTTACTAAAGAGGAAAGGAGAAAATTATCGCTTAGTGCTGTAAAAGGGGAGTTAATTTTCGTGAATGGGAAAAGGCCGGTTTTTAGAAATTATTTTAAAACGTTTTCTTCTCTTATAGCATGGATTCGAAGGAAAAGGTCGTAAAATTTAGATGTCCAAGATTGTGGTTGATGTTGGGATGAATTTTTAAATTTAAAATTTGTAACAACGAAATTCGGTATCGAAAAGTATATAATTAATTGTTTATTACTGGTTTGGCGCAATTCGGATTTTAAAATCATAATGATGCAGACGTGTGAAACGATTGTTTCATTAGTAAGAATTACTACTAATTTGTTTAAAAAAGAAAAACGTTAAAATTTGTGGACTTTGTTTCACAATATTAAGGTTCCTAATTCTTGCAATATCAGTGGGGTTAAGTGTTTAACCATATCTTCTGTATTCGGTTGAATAACTCTTCAGGTTTTTGTTTCCAGAACTGAAACCTGAATTGAAAACAGAAAAATAGTGTAGAACTTGACAAAACCAGTCTAAGAATTTACATTTTGCATTTCCAGTATAATAAGTAATAAAGTAGAGACGACAAAATATTATTTTAAAGTAATTCTATTAAACATTAATGTTATTAATACATTTTGGTTCAGATAGTTTTTAAGTTTCACTAAATAATGAGCACTTTCTATGAAGTATTATTGCACAAAAAAGTTACAAATATATATTTCTCCAATGCATTTCGTTGTTGAACATTTCAAAAGAATTTTTTTAATACTTTCAGTTGATTGGTATTGTATTTGAAGTATATTGCAAGACTATTTACTATATTTTGTTAAGATATTAGGACAGTTTATTGTTTGTCTCAAAATTTCCCCAACCCAATCTATAGAGATTCAATTTCACTATAAAACCATACTAACAAATTATTTGTAAGATAAATCAAAAATAATTTTAAACTCCTCATTTACGAGTCATAAATATTGCTTTCTCAGTGATGTTCTTGTCCATTAAAATTATTCAGAATTATTTATCACTTGGATCAAAAAAATAATTGTTGCGACTTGGATAGTAAAAAAAAATTGTTTTTAAAATATAAAAAAATAATTAACTAAAACATAGGTTTGTCTTCGTATTGTATAAATTGATCATACGGTCACATATTTTTTGATGATTTGATTGGTTATATTAGTTTCACTAGAATTTGGAAAATATGGATGATAAGTACGCAATATATCTTGACTAACAAAGATATAAATAAGGTAAAAGATTGATAGGATAAATTAGACATCAAACCGCAAACCTTTAATGGTTACGAAATATTTCCAGTCTGCTTACACAAGGCTTTAAAAAAATGTTTAAAAACCATCATTCTTGTATTGCATGACAATGCCCAATAGTCATGGAACACAAAGATACAACGTTTCAAACATAATTTGTTTGTTTTGACATGCTTTCAATTTTATCCCCTGAATTGCAACGATATTGAACTGAAGCAGATCGATACTTTGTTTTTGTTTTGTTTACAAGTTTATTGATTTCTCCTCGCTCTAGCTTAGCCTTCCACCATTCAAAAGGCTTTCGAATTCATATATAAATATTTTGGGAAAATACGTGGTGTAAATTTTCGTCTGTCTCGATCGTGGGAATTTATACATAAAAAATTCCTACTTCAAAACAAATCAATATGTCAGAGAATGTGGTAAATTTTTAGTTTAAAATGATTAACTATGTAATAAATTTAATTAAGTAATTTCTTACATGAAATCAAATTATTGATATCTGCCCATTGTTTTTCTTTCTTTAGATATTTTCAAATATTTACCTCCCCCCCCTTTTTTTCCTTCTTCTTCTGTAGAAAGAAACATTTTACTAAGTAATGTACAGTCAGGTTGTTTCTTATGGAAAGCAATAAATATTTCGAAATTTTACTGAACTTCTTATCTTGTTATTAGGCAAATAGATAATACTAATAATAAAAGATTTTTTTTGGAACTAGTATCAAACTGTATCACGTCAGCTCCCGATAAACAATTTTATGGAAAAACAACTATTCTGAACAATTCCATTAGACAAAGCAATTTCATGAGACAAATAACTCATTATAACTATTTCGTGATTTAAGCAACTACTCTTAACGATTTAATTGGGGCAAACATCTCATCCTAACAATTTCATGGAGCAAATAACTCATCCTAACTATTTCATGATTTAAGCAACTACTCTTAACGATTTAATTGGGGCAAACATCTCATCCTAACAATGTCATGGAGCAAATAACTCATCCTAACTATTTCATGATTTAAACAACTACTCCCAACGATTTAGTTGGGGTAAACATCTCATCCTAACAATTTCATGAGACTCATCTTAACTATGTCATGATTTAAATACTACTCCTAACGATTTAATTGGGGCAAATGTCTCATCCTAACAATTTCATGAGACAAATAACTCATTATAACTATTTCATGATTTAAGCAACTACTCTTAACGATTTAATTGGGGCAAACATCTCATCCTAACAATTTCATGGAACAAATAACTCATCCTAACTATTTCATGATTTAAGCAACTACTCTTAACGATTTAATTGGGGCAAACATCTCATCCTAACAATGTCATGGAGCAAATAACTCATCCTAACTATTTCATGATTTAAGCAACTACTCTTAACGATTTAATTGGGGCAAACATCTCATCCTAACAATGTCATGGAGCAAATAACTCATCCTAACTATTTCATGATTTAAACAACTACTCCCAACGATTTAGTTGGGGTAAACATCTCATCCTAACAATTTCATGAGACAAATAACTTGAGTCAAACAACTAAATTTTAAAGCTTCAATGGTCTGAAGTTGTACTTTTGATATACATGGTCAAAAGATGGAGGCATCTATTTTTTTTAATCCAAAGGTTCAACGGATTTTTACGAAAATAAGTCATCATATAGTCTTAGCAATGCCCAAAGTAAAAAATGTCAAATGTATTTACATTTAACTGCTATAATGCGAATCTAAAAAAAATCAAGTCTAATTTAAAATAGTTTTGATACATTTTTAAAATAAGAGTTTTAATTGAAATTATAAGTTGTAACAAAGTTCAAATTTTATGCCACAATGTGTAGGGGTATTTTAAATGATAAGTGCAAATCGTTAATGCTGTACATTTTATTTCTAGGGGATCTTCTACAAAATTTATACTAAGTTGTTTGTGTGAATTTGGTTTTGTTATTTACATTAGTTTTGAGATGATGTTTATCTTTTACACCTTTCCCTTTTTTCGTTTATAATATACTATATGAAGTTTTTTTTTTTTTAATTTTGAAAGTAAAATTTTCATGCATCAAAATATTAATTGTAAATTTTGATAACAAATGCCTTACAGTTAATTGTTGCATAGTTGATTCATTTGCCAGTGTTTATAAATGTTCGATCTTCGTATTTATTCCATAATTTTCCTGAATGCAAAATACTTGATTGATACTAATTATATTTTTTTTTGTAGGTAACTCACTGAAAGGAATTTCAAAGAAAGAAGATCAACACATTTGATTTGAAGACAGGTCTTTTTTTTAGGTATAACCAAATGACCTTTTTTTTAAATAAAAAACCGTAATCTCACATTGACAGAACCTGATTTTAAAAAATAAAATTGCAATTTATCAAAGTAACTTTAATTCAATAATCTTAACAAATGGCAACAAAAAATGGTTTTATATACTGACGTGATATGCTTAAAACACTTTAAAAAATACAATTAATTGTTGACAATTTTAATTTGTAGATTCTTTTCAAAACTTTTGGATGGTACCAAATATAATACTGAAAAAAAGAGAGCTTTGTTAGTGTAAAATTGGGATTTTCATAAATAAATCATAACACTAAGTTACTGTGGAAAAGTTACATACTCCAAGTTGAAACAAAAATACTTGATTGATGGAAAATATATATATTTGGCCATGATAAAAACAGCAATGCAAAAGAAGTTATTTAAATAGTATTTTACAATCTCTTTAGACATTAATAGAGGAATTTTTTTGAGGTTTTAAACAGTTACGCAAAGAAATGCATTTAACTTATATCAATAGTTGTAATGTCTAAAATTAAAAGTACTTCGCACGTCTAACATTTTACATAAGTGATTACATTTAAGATAACTTCATACGTTACGAAATTTTTATTCTCTAGACTTCAAAAATGTACACTTTTATAAATTATAAAATAAACATGAAATATGTTTTGCAATTAGGAATATGAAAGTTAATTTTTTTAAATTTATTTTTATGAGAAAATTAGGCTTGATTTTCTTTTTCAAATACATTTATTTATATTGCAAAATGCATATTTTTCTGGTTCATTATTTTACTTTATAAATTTTTGTTTTGAAATATGTCTAGTACACTACTTAAATGTTTAGTCACGCACTATTTTTAATGTGATTCAATATAAACTGCAATTATCTTTGCTATGTATTTTGAATGGTCTAAATTTTTGCTGCGTTTTGTAAAACTGAAAAATATAAATGTAGGCCTTCTAAAATTTATACTTATTGAAAGAATATGCCTCAAAACTAATAAACCAAATTTATATGGGGGAAAACTTTTAATATTTTACGTTACTTAACTTTATTTTAATGATTAAATCAAAATTAAATTGTTTAGTTTAACGAAATTAAAAAATTTAAATGATTAATAATCTTAACTTAAATTTAAGTGATATGTAAATGTTATCCTTGTAAAAATAAATTTTATAAATTTCCATTTTTAACTATCGATTCAACTATATAAATCTGTAAATTTAACAGATTCGGTTTTAAGTTTTAACGTTGGAATAAAAGCATTCCAAGTTTCAAGATTAATGAAACCATGCACATAAAATCCTTTTCTTTTCTTATTCAGACAAAATGGTGTAAAGATTATGCTACTATTTTTTTAATAACCAATAAATATTGTAAGTAACCTAACCAGATGCGTAGTTTACAAAACAATGTAATTTAAAACTTCATAAATGGTTCAAATACTCATTTTATTATTTTTATTGAAAGACACATTTTATATCCTTTAAAAAAATTATTTGCAAAAGAAATTATAAAAGCATAGGTTTACTAATTGTGAATTTCGAATCAAACAAACAGATCAAAATTAAATTAAAATATTTCTCGAATTTATCTTAAAGGAATTTATGTTTTAATTCTGTTTTATATACAAAAACCAAACCAATCATGCTCATAAGTCTAAATTAAGTGTAACATTTTCATAATTCACAAATATATTTTTTTATAAAACAAAAGGTGACTATTTATTCAAAAATTAATAACGTATTCAAATTAAAACAAGCATGCATCGCTCACTAAATCACGCGCTTTGAACTTTTCATAGACGTTTCTGAAACTTCCTGAAAAGTTTATCATTTTCAAGCTTTATTAAAGGACCCACTCCCCAAACGAGAAATTCTTTGCAATGGCATTATCGATAGGCAAAAGGTCGCAAAGCTGAATTCAAGTTTCATTACTGGGAGTTATATGATGTCGGTTTTGAGTCTTTTGAAGTCTTTTCCGAGTCTTTTCATCGAAGAAAACTGCCCGCGTACCTTCAATATTGTCTTTTGACGGCAGAAAATTGTTGTTGGGTTTGAACTTTCTTGCAGAAACTGAGAGATCTTTTGGTAATCAAGAGGTATTTCGTCCCAGAAAAGATGTTGTAAGTCAACTGATTGAAAGTTTTAACTGTGAAGTTTAATATATGGAGAGTTTCCTGTGCTTCAAAAAGTTTCAACGGAATAGAAAAAATATGTTTTGTGGTTGGTAAATAATGCATACGTTGTTGCTAAACTTAATAAAATTTATCCTATTTAAAATCTAAACTTTTATTTAGACTTAACTAACCCTTTCAGTCCCAAAAATTTACTACACTACAGAAACATCTGATATTCACAAAATAAGCTTATTTTAGGTCAAATATACGAATTCCATAAGAAAAAAAATCCATTTAATTTTTTAATATGGTTTTTGAAACAATGCCAAAATTCTTTAACTGAAAACAACAATATATATATATATTTTTTATATATATATATATATTATATAATATATATATATATATATATATATATATATATATATATATATATATATATATATATATATATTATATATATATATATATATATATATATATATATATATTGCCTAAAAACACTTCGAGTTATATATTTTAAGGTATCTGACCATATTATTAAAAAAAAAATTAGAGATTATTTTAACCGAAATAGTTTATATTGTGTTTTAAATATGTGGAACTGAGGTGAAGTTATCAAAAATCAGGAGAAACGCTTGTTGACTATTTTCTAAATAAAAAAAATAGTAGTTCTGACTTCTATTGAGATTAAAGTAAAATTTTGTCTGATAAAACAAAGTGTGAAGAATCGAATGATGTGTGTTTGGATGTCATAGCGGGACGTAAACATTTTGAAAAAAAAATATTGAAAGTAATGATGCCAAATGGCATCACTGGGACTGAAAGGGTTAACATGTACTTTTTTACTTGGAAAAGTACGAATTAATACAACGGAGACAGCTCAAAAATTTTCAAAACTTTTATTTACAAGTAAATATGTACTCTGAAGCTTATTTGTTAAGTTTAAATAATAGATATACCTCTTTGACACTCAGATACATAAGTGGTGTCCAGATTCATATGTTATTTGTTATTTTATTGATTATTTCCTATTTATGATTAATTTGAATGTTTAAATTTTATGATAAATTTGAATATTTTTATTTTATGATTATTTTGAATATTTTCAATTTATGATTATTTTGAATATTTTCAATTTATGATTAATTTGGGTATTTTAACTTTATATACAAATGCAGCAATTGCCGAACAACAACAGGCCAGAGGTCCAGCAAGGTTGGTCCAAAATATAACTAATTCCTTACCAGTTTCCAATAGCTGTCGAGATTCTTCTTAAAATCTTCCACTCTCTTCGAATACCCAACATATTCCGGTAAAGCATTCCGCTCATTGACGACTCTATTGTAAAAATAATGTTTTCTTACTGAAACTTATGAAGCATGATTTTTTCAATTTCTGACCGTGTCTTATGGTCCGACTATTTAAGGTAAAACTTAAGCCCTTCGTGTCTCCCTGTTTTATAAACTTAAATAACTGTATTAAATCACCCTTGTTCTTCTATTTTCCAGGGAATACATGTTTAACGATCTTAATCTATTAACATGAGCAATACCCGATAAACCCTTGATAATTTGTTTGCTTGCTGTTATGATTGAATATCTTAAAAAATTAGTGACAGACAACCCTTGAGAAATACTATAAAAAAACAAAAATAGCATCAAGCAATACACAAAAACTGCCAAATATCCGCCACAAAATATCGCCAACAACCCCAATCAACCAAATGACGTCCATTAATCAAAAATTATACAGGAATTCTCCTTAGAATTGGGAATACATACGTTTATTGCCCTAGTATAGCTCTAGTGTATCTTTAAGCAAAATGTCAACTCAACTAAACTGTTCATATGTTTCCAATATCTATATATTTCAATTTATAAAAATAATCAAAATAACTTGGTAATAACAGAGAACTTTTGAATTCAGAAAATTAAATATTGGCTTATTTCCTTTTATGAATTATTCAAACCGTGAAATTTTGATTCATCAATTTTTACTAATGAAAAAATGTAGAAAACATCTGAAAATTATTAACAACTTAAAATAGCACCAAATTAAACATAAAATTTGCCAAACATCCACCACAAAAAAAATAATAAAAAAATCGCCAACTACTCCGAATAAGTTGATCAGTCTAATGACCTCCATTCCTCTGAACCTATACAGGACTTCTAAATAATGGTTGATTTCTTTTCATTAATTATTTAAACCATGAAATTTTGATTTATCGATTCTTACTAATGAAAAAATTAGGGAAACATGTGAAAAATTACTAACAACTTAAAATAACACCAAATTACGCAGAAAATCTGCCAAATATCCACCACAAAAAAAAAATCGCCAATTACTCCGAATTAGTTGATCAACCTAATGACGGCCATTCCTTGGAACCTATACAGGACTATTAATTATTCAAACCATGAAATTTTGATTTATCGATTTTTACTAATAATAAAAACTTATGGGAAACATCTGAAAAATTATTAACAACTTAAGATGCTAGCAACAAATTGAGCAGAAAATTTGCCAAATATCCACCACAAAAAAACCCGCCAACTACTCCGAATTAGTTGATCAAACTAGTGACGTCCATTCCTCGGAACCTATACAGGACTTCTCCTAAAAAGTGCTGCGGGAAAGCCGAAATTCACCTGAAGGAACTGTGTGTGCTCTTCCTGCCACGCTTCGAGGAAGCGACGCGAAGCCTTGGTTTCAGGAAGGAAGCAGGAACCCTTTCCTTGTTCTTGAATTTGGACACTGTCTTTACCTTGAGTGGTTTGAGAGGAATAGTTTTGTTTAGTAAAGGGGCATGTGTTAAATAATGTTTTTTTTATTGTTATTGACTCCTAAGTTTTGTTTTTGATGATTTTTTTTTGTTTTGTGAATATATTAGCCATTGACACATTATGTCAATGTTCTCCTTAAATAATGTCTTTTTTTTAATTAATGGTAAAGTCCCAGTGACAAAAATTAAATATCAGAAATATATTTTTCTTCTCTTATTGTTTTCATATGTAAATTTTATCGACTGGTAACACTTTTTCTCTTGTTCCTGAATTTGGACACTGTCTTTACCTTGAGTGGTTTGAGGGGAATTAAATAGTTTTGTTTAGTAAGGGGGACATGTTAAAACAACGAATTTTTATAATCATTGATTTCACAGTTTTGTTGAGTTTTTTTTTTAGTATTTTATGGACCTTTAAGACACATGATGCGAAGCTTTCTTTCCACAACGTATTGCACCTTTTTTTTATATATAAAACAAAGACTTTTACTGTCATTGGTTTCACAGTTTTGTTAAGTTTTTTGTTTGGTAATTTATAGGTTTTTAAGACACATGATGCAAATCTTTCTTTCTATAATGTGTTATACCTTGTATTATACAAAAAAAATTAATGATTAAATCACGTTGACAAGAGTATTAATTACAGTAAAAAATCAGAATTTTTTTTTCACTTATAGTTTTCATGTGTAAATTTAATATAGTTGTATCAATTTAACTCTTGTTCTTGATTTTGGCATGGTGTTTACTTAGGTAATTTGAAAGGAATAAAATAGTGTTGTTTGGTAAGGGGCACTTTAAAGGTTTTATAAACAATGTGATTTTAATTTTTTGTTTTCTTATTTTATGAGCGTTTAAGACACAAAATTCCAAACTTCACTTTCCAACATAAATATGTAAGTGAATTATAAAAGGAAAATATTAAAAGTTGCATTAAGTGCCTACTTGGATGTCGGCTCGTCACTTGACTGTGGTTCTAAATTAAGAAGCTCGTCAAAAATAGCAATTGTGTAGCTCTAGTACAACGATATTCAACTCAACCAAAAATATAAATGTCAATTATTGTATGACGATCACTGTTTATGTACCAATGTGTCAAAGAGGTATAGTTTCACTTTTGTAAACTTAACGAAAAAATACCTATTACATTTTTTTTACTATTATCTTTTCTTAAAAAAATCATGATGAAATCAAGATGACACATTACAAAAACAAAGAAATTTCGGAAATTGATTTCGTGTTCACTAATACATTGCATATATTACTTTAAAATTGAGTGATTTAAAAGTTGTTTATCAAGGTTTTATTAAACGCTTATTTGTTAACATTCAGCTAGAAGTTTTAGAATATAAGCTAAAATTTAAATGAGTCTAAATGGCCATATCAATTTCCTCCTTGTAAAATATGTTAACTTTCGATTTATTGTTGGAACGTTATTTTTAAATTTTATTTCAATGGTAAATTTACAAAAAAAAAATATTTTGCTCTTCGAATTATTGTTTTTTAAATATACTAATAGAATAGCTGGGATGGTAATGCAGAATTATTAAAGGTAATTTGCTGAATTCATAAAAAAAAACTCAAAGAAAATTATAAAAAGTATTCAAATTCTCTGTGTGTCATTTTGTATACTTAAAATTTAGTTTTTTAAATAAATATCTTTTTAAAAAATCATTATTTTTTTACATCAATAGAAAATTTAAAACGTTTGAAGTGTCTTCTCTGAAAAACAATTATTCAAATATTCGATTATGAATTCGCTACATTCCAGGGCCTGATGTCACCTCCAGAGATCCGAGCAAAATCTTCTGCATTCAGTCGAAATATAAACATAATTTTCAAACGAATATGTATTTAAAAATTAAAGGAATTAAAAAAAATTACCTTCAACATTTGCTGAATATCTTATCAATTTTAATGGAAGTTGAGGTTTTAGCCCTAAGAGAAGTGTTCTAAGAAAGAATAAACAAGGGTAGTTATTTTTTTGTATTTAGATGAACATTAAAATTAATATTTTATTTTGTGAAATGCCTTTTATATCGTTCTTAAGCCTGATAAGTCACTTTTTGTACAATTAGGATACTTATACTTGCAATAAAAAAAATTACCATAAATAAGTTATTTCAACACAAATTTCACGGGAACTAAAAACTAACAAGCTTCCCCTAAAGAAAAAAAAATATTAAAAAAATTTAAGAACTATTTTATCCTTAATAATATGACTTTGAATCGACCACATTTTTTACATGTAAAAATAATTTAGAAATGTTTCTGAATATTTGGACTAACTATATGTGTGTGAGTGTGTGTTTTAAAAAAAGTTTTTGGGTATTTCGAAAACCTATCTTCTAGTTAAATCAAAACAGTTTTCTGAAATGCTTTCAGTATATATTAGAAATTAAATTTATTCTCGCCTTTTGTAAGAAGGATATATAGAGTCAGATGAGTAAAAAAATACGAGGGCTGTTTTTCTTCAACATCCAATGGGCTGTAACAAAAAGACGGGTCAAAATAAAGAATTTTTTTACCAAACGTAATGTACAATACTGCTTATTTCTCTATAAAATCACTTTGACGATTAAAGTATTTGTCATATCTGTAAACAAGCTTTGAAATACCTTCTTCATAAAATGTAGCCGCCAATGATTTGAAGGGAGTTGTGACGGTTTGTTTGAGCTCCACGTCAACTTGGAAGCGATGCAATCCAAGCCAATAGGCTTATCAATAATTCGCTTTATATTACCTTTGAGTTTCCCTAAACACTTGGTCAACTAGCTGAACAATATCGTCTGTAGCGACGAACTTGCTTCCTTATAAACCTTCGACATGGCCGCCCCGGTAGCTCAATCGTTAGGACACTAGTCTTTGGAGCTGCTGGGGTCCGGTTCGAATCCCGGTCAGGCATGGATGTTTGTGACCTTCAATAAATGTTGTTATTTGTCTATGTTTTTGTCGTCCTTATTTGTGTGTCTCTTGTGACTGTCTCTTCTGGCGAGCTGGGTAATGGGCTATAAAGCCTACCACTCTCCTTTCTAGAGGGCGCAATCACTGTCATTTGTCAACCTTCTACATGAACATCAGTATTGTTCAGCGAGTTGACCACGTATATAGGGAAATTTGAAGGTTTACCATGTGAGTTAATAATTGATAGTTAATTATAAAGTGAATTATTGATGAGCATAGTGGCTTGTATTGTAGCGCTTGCAAGTTGACGTATAGCTAAAGAAACCGTCACAACTTCCTTTAAAACATTGGCGGCTACATTTTACGAAGAAGGTATTTCAAAACTTGTTTACAGACATGACAAATACTTTAATTGTAATAAGAAATAAGCAGTATTGTACATTACTTTTGGCAAAAAAAATGTTGTTTGTATCTTGACCCGTCTTTTTGTTACAGCCCATCAGAGTTTACAGAACATCGGAAAAAAGCAGCCCTCGTATTACCCCCTAAAAATTAATGACAGAATAATCTTTTTCAAACTTTAAAAGAACTTATCTTAAGGTAGGCGCGAGTACCCAAAATTCTAAAATTTTTACTATTACTTTAATCTTTTCCAAATTTGGCATAGTGATTTCAAATATAATGAACAATGATTTTGGGGCATTTTTTAAAATTTAAATATAATTAATTTATTTTAAACGGTGTTTTTCAACTAAAAAAAGGGGTTTACGCTAACACTTCTAGCATAAAAAGTTTTGCATTAATTTACCTGAAATTTTTTACAGATGCTATTTCAATATATATCTGTGCCATGAACCTCTAACATCTGGTGTAAATGAACAAGTTTTTTTCTTGTGATTTGTATGTAACTCTAGAGGGTCATTGCATGTATATGTTCAAAACGAAGAATTTAACACACAATTAATGTTTATCGGATGAAAATTCAATGAGGTAGACTTGTTAGCGTAAACCTATTTTTTTAGTAGAAAAACACCGTTTAAAATATATAAATTATATTTAAAATTTTAAAAAATGCCTAAATAGTATTATTCATTATATTTGAAATCACTTTGCCAAATTTGGGAAAGATTAAAGTAATAGTAAAAATTTTAGAATTTTGGGTATTCGCCTACACTGTAAAAACAAGGGAGTATTATTACACTTGTTTTGGGTTTATGAAATGCTATATAAGGTGTAAATATACACGGCTTGTGGTGTCCGCACCAACATAGGTGCTATCATTCACTCAAAATGGTTTTTATTTAAACTTAAGAAAAAATTGGTGTTAACATACACCAGGAATGTAGCCTTTCACGACATATTGAAAACGAAGCACCAAATTTGGTGTTACAGATCGAGTCAATCTAGCAATTCTTTGGTTGTAACGGGAAAATTAGAGCTGTGTTTAATTTATTCGTGATGTGCATGGTTTGAGTCTTACTTTAAAAATTGCTAGATAGAAATCTTATTTCAGCGTGCAGTTATTACTTTTAAATGATTGTCTGTGTGTTTGCATTCAGTTAGCCCTAAACAACAGCATTAGTTTGATTTTGATGATGGTAAATCGTGTATTGCTGAAAAGTAAACACTTTTTTTTTGTATTTTTGAAAACGCAAAGTAAGCGGAACAATTATATTTATTCTTTTTTAGATAACTGAATTACTATTGAATAATTTAACTAAAACTTCAATATTAGCAATTCTGGTTAAAACGAGAAAATTAGGGTTGTGTTTATATCTTTGTGCGATAGTATATATGATTAAAATATATTGAAATGATAAGTACAATTACAGTATTTTCCCATAAGTCATTTAGCTCATTAACACCTGAATTATTTCAGTGATTAACTTTTCGATTATGAAATAATCATAAAGCTTTCATAAATTATATTTTATTTACGTTTTGTTTGAAAAACTATAAAATAGTTAAACTGTGTTTAGTTGCACAATTGCGCAGTTAGTCTTGAAGCTATTTTATAGCTATATAGATAGTTGAGTAACAAATTAAACAATGTCTAGCCACCCTATTGATATCTTTAATTTACGTTAAATATTCCTAAACATTAACTTTGTATGATTATGTTTTTGTATAATATGTTTACATTTTCATTTTATCTTTTGTGTCATGAATAAAGGTATCCTCGTTGAGTTCAACTCAAGTCGCAAATCAACTCAAGTTACAAAATTTGTTATTTTTAACATTCAAATATGTCTGTTGTTCAGGATTTGTAGGAAAACAATTTGCACCAAAAAGTGTTTTTAAAAAATAACCATTTTATCCTTTTGATTCTGAAATTAGTGCCAGAACACCCTGTTAGGTCGTTAGGTGTTTAAGTACACCAAATCAATGGTGGCGTTTTATCACACCAAAAATGGTGGCAACAGAGTAGCCACCAAATGTGGTGCTTCTACACACCAGTCAATTATCGGTGTTTCATTACACCGATTTGCTGGTGGTGTTTCCTTACTCCACTTTTGGTGGCTACTTTGTTGCCACCATTTTTGGTGTGAAGATACACCAAAATTATTTACAGTGTACCTTAAACTTTAAAAGCCATATTATTTACAACTTAACCCAAGAGTGTCAGTTTAAAGATTTTTTTTTGTTTGAAAGCTCTTTTTATTGTCTCTAGCATTTTATGGAAAATTACATAAGCTTCTTATTAAATATATGGAGCCATAAATGTGCACCCACATTATGCAAACCATGAAAAGAGTGGAATATTGTATTTTAATTAATATTGACAATATAAATTATTAAAAAGACTTAGAAATATAATACAAAAACACATTGTTTTAGTATTGGGAGATACTTGTACTCGAATTTTCCCTTGGTGTTTATGGAAATTTTAAGTATTATGTAATAGAACTGATAAATCAAGTATTATTGTTGTGTTTTAAACGGAGATGGGACTAAAAAAAAGTCATTTTATTCAGTTGGAAGGGGTAAAAATAACAGCTCAAGTCATAATTACATAATTAATTTAGATATGCTTAGAAAAAAATGAAATAAAACAACTACTTGCTCCAAAAGAAGTTTGACGCCATCCGAATAGAAATTTCTTTGTAAAAAAAATATAACGTTGAGGGTGTTTTTTAACCAGTACTGTTAAAAAGGATTACTATTATATATCATAACACTATCCTAAAAATTGTGTACTTGAATACTATTACCATGAATAACTATTAATATCGTTTATATTTTTTTTTCATGCAGCAAGTAAAGGAATATTGGATGCAGGTAACAAATGTTAAACGGTATATATTTATAAACAAAATGTTTTAATAAATATTGTTTTTCCATGTAAAATTAATGAACAGGAAATAAAATTGCTTTTAACTAAATTGTTTTTCATTATTTATATCCCATACATTATGATTCTATATGAACATGCGAATATTGATCAAGGCATGGCTATTTTAAAAATATTGTTTCAACTCTCAAAGTACTAGGAAAAGGTGTTAAATAAGGTAAAAAGTTGCTTTACAAAATAAAAAATACTTTTTTTAAAAAAATACTTCTGATACGTCTATCTAAATTTGATTTGGAATTCATGACTTAAAAATATTATACTAAAAATTATTTTTAAACAAAAAAAGTAATAGCATATTTTAGTTTTATTTAATTAAATTTAACTACACACAGTAAATATACATGGAATTAGAAGGGGTTCGTTTATTTAGATGTATGTCAATATGATTGTTAAAAGTTAATATGATTCCTAAATAGTTTTCATATGCTAGGAAACTAATGAAAATAGTGATCTGAATGAAAAAACTCAACAGTTATTGAATCGAAGTAAGGGCAATTACAATTGCATTGTCTTTTTTTAAAAGCAGTTAACTAATTGCCTCCAAAAGAGCTTACACAAATTAATATAGGTGAAAAACACAAACACTTATAAAGTAAGTTGTATGAAAACAAAATTGCAAAAACACCCACTTAATCCTAACTATCAATTAAAATAAGTGTAGTTTAGTTCCTAAACATCAATCCAGGCGGCGCAACTGAGCGATTCTTCCGTACGGATGCGGATGCCACACGCAAAACTTGCTCCCCCTCCTCCATTTCTCCCCACGTGAGTTGGGGTTGTTATCAATAGAGAATTATGAAAGTAAAATAGCTGTAGGTAGGGTAGGGTATTTTTACATATATATTCCGACTTGTGTGCTTGCTCAGTGAGCCGCTTATAAGTCTTCGTCAAGTAAGACAGACACAGAAAGATTTTTTACTGTCACTAAGAGAGGAAATACACCCAGGGCGAAGGCGGGAATCGAACCCGCGCCCGTTACAGCACGCAGACTGCTGGCCTGCGATGCTTACCACTCGGCCATCCGGGCCCCTGCTGTAGGTACTCGAATCCAAAAAATATTAATTTGAAGTTAGCTCGATATTAGTCAGCTGCCGTGTCATTATAAAAAAAAAAGATAATATTTAAAATGTTAATAGTTGTGTGAGAATGGAATGAAGAAAATTAATGTAAAAATTTGACATGTTCACACTCTCAGAAATAACACTTTCATTTTTGACGATTCATTAATCAGCCTCATTTCGTTAATTTTGAGGATTGTTTCGTCAAACTATCACGTGACTTTTAAGTAAACGCGAATCCTTACTTTTACGATCGTGATTTGACGATTCTGTATCTTGAATTTGAGGAAACCAAATCTCATTGTTGTACTCACATGCTCAAAAATGACGAAATATTTCTTTAGATTAGACGACATTCAAATCCTCATAAAAATGACGATTCAAATTTCCTCACTTTGAGGAAACGAAAAACTCGGAGCATTTGCCAGTAACGGAATCGTCAAAATTAAGGAAAATTTCGTTGTTTTTGAGCATTCATTTTTTTGAGTGCAGGAGCAGGAAAAAATAATTCTGAGGTCATTCACTAAAATATTAAATTGTATTCTTCTTTTGTTTTAATAAGTAAAAAATTATAAGAATTATATCATTTGACCATTGAGTAAACTGAGCAAAACTTGTATACAAATAAATACTCAAAATAATTAAACACTTTCTCAAAATAACACATTTTAACCTTTCCTAACAATTAAAGTGCTTAGTGGACGAACCTTCTAATTGACAAGAAGTCGAAAACAAGAAAATGACACATTTTAACCTTACATTTTAAATGTGTAAACTTTTTCGTTTGCACTTTTATACATTACAAATGGCACTTACAAAATTTAAAAAAATTAACTTGAAAGTTTATGAAAAGGAGAATCTTGTTATCATTAAAGGAAGGAATAAAATGCTTGTTGATACAAAAATCGCAATTTTTCAAAAAGATCTCTTAGCACGTTCTTACACTAAGCTCTTCAATCGGTTATTTATATTGGTATTTCTCATTTTCTTTTTAAAACGATACGCATAAAAAGTTATACAATTTAGAAATGTCTTTTGTTATAACCGTCTTTTATATACTAAAGTATAATTATTTCTTGCAACATTGTCAAAAAAATAATGTAAAGTTGCTTCTTGAAAAAGAATATCTTGACAAATGCCATGTGAGGCATTCTTATATAAAAGGGACCCTGATGACCGAGTGGATTGGACCATTACGTTACAGTCTTCACTCTGTAACGGGTGATGGTTCGATTCCCGCCTTCGCCTTGGGTGTAAATTCATTTCTATGCGGCAGTAAAATTTCTTTCTGTATCTGTATTACTTGACGGAAGGCTTATATAGGGGGGTCTCTGATCAAGCATACTAGCCGGAATATGTATTGAGTAATGTGATTCAAAGATTTAATATTTCAAATGAAGGGCTTAGAACATGCTATGTGACATTTTTTAATTAATATTTCTGTGTCAACGAACATCTTATTCCTTTTTTTTAAAGATAAAATGTTCCCCTTTTCATGAACTTTCAGTCAAGTATATACACTGCTCAAAACAATTAGGGGAGCACTTTGCGTGCTTTTGTTTACCCGTCCAGTTCCAACTTCTTAATTTTTATTATAAAAATCTAAAATTTATGAAATAGTTTCCTTATGCTTCCAGATTGAAATGGTAAAAAACAGGAAAGCAAATCTTAATTTTGTAAACTAAAATGTAGGGGGCAAAAAATTAGAATCATATAACTTTTGAATAAATTATAATAATTTTTTTTTTTAATTTTAATTGTAAAAAAAGATAAAATCAAATTTTAGACTTCTAAGAATGCAAGCGTGAAGAATTTAGGGTCAATTTATTTCATAAAAGTTTTTGGGAGTGAATTTTATTTTACAATGTTTTACATATTTTATTCAATTAAAACAAACATCATTTATTTCTTCAAAAGACATGATTCTTCCATCTAACGATAAATAAGTACGGGTTCAACTTAGTGAGAAAAAATTCGGAAGCTGATGATTCCAAATGGAATCATTGGGGGCGAAATGGTTTAAACCATGCATTCCCCTAATTGTTTTTAGCAGTGTATTTTACCGCTAGCAAGTACTGTTTCTAACGGATCAAACAATAACAAACAGCAATGGATCCAAATGTAAACAAGATACCTGAAATTTCATTTTTATCGTTTTCATATTTTTTTAACACGGGGACTCTATTACCACAGATAAGAAGATAGAAAAAAAAGCTTTTTCACCTTTTCAGTCCCCAAAAAATTATGATCAGAAACGTGATGATGCCAATTGCACCACTGGCACTGAAAAGGTTAATTTATTTTAAAGCAAAATTATGGTGAGACAGTTAATTTTTAAGGACGATAGCCAGTATGGCTTATTTTAGACCACTCCATCAGGCAGGTTATAAATATCCATTTCAGGAGAGTTCACACATTTGATTGAAAGTACCTTGAAAAATTATATAAATACATAAGAGAATATGTAGTAATGAAAAAAGATGCATTTGAATAATATTTTTTTCTATAGCTTTAATGCATTAATAGCTATTTCAATTGGTAATATAAAAAATAAAATTTAAAATTTGCCACATTTGATACAAATTAGCCCAATAATCAAGAGAAAAAACATGATATGCTAATGAATATCCACTTCAATATCTATAGTTTCTCAGAATAAATTTCGCGAGTTACGTAGGGATGTACTATTTTTAGAAACAACTCAACGAAAGACTGGATTTCAAAAAACTCAGAAAACATGTTACACTAAGCAACAGAAAAGTACTGTTTTATCTAGCAATTTTTTTTTATTGTTTGACGTTAAATAGATGGTAAACTATTTCGACGTGTAATGTCAACAGGGAAAAATTTAATGTGCTAGGTCACTTGATAGAATGAGCCAAATCGTTAAGAGAAAAAATCACAGTAGTAATGAACTCCGTCATCCAAATTCAATATCTTATTGTTGTTTTTTTCAAACCCGCCCAGTCAGCGTGACGCCTATAAGAAAAGGAAATATTCTTTACAAAAAATACAATGCCAACCTTGAAAAATAAAACATGACTCTGTTCTTCGAAAGAGCTATAGAACTTATTAACGTTCAATGCAAAACTAACTATATTGAATAACTATTCCGATGTTCAATTGAAATTCTAAGTGTAAAAATAAGGTGAAGCCCATGGAAAGATTTACCTTACACTCTTTTTTTTCACCAAAAAATATTGAATGAAAAAAGCGTCGTTAAAAATCCTACAACGGACTTGGCCCCTATTTACATGCGGACATTTAACCCTTTCAGTCCCAGTGATGCTATTTGGCATCATCATGTTTCAGATCATAATTTTAAAAATAATAGGGCTGACATCTATTGGGATTAATAAAAAGAATTCTAATAGAAAAAAGTTTAAAGAATCGAATGATGTGCTTTTGATATAATGAATGGCTATAGACGATCAGAAAAAAAAAATCTAAAATGATGATGCCACATTGTCATTGGGCCTGAAAGGGTTAATTGAAATCTGACAAAAATCTAAATTGTTGCTTCACTCGAAACAAATTAGCTATATATGCAAACGAAAAAAAAAACTCTAATGGATCAAACTTCGACATCTAGTTCTTTCAAGCCCACCCAGACGGCGTGCCGACTCTGTGGAAGGTTCGAAAACACACGGAAAAGACCCAAAGTCACCAAAATGCAACTCAAAATAGAACGAAACGGAGAGACAGAAAAATAAAAAGAAGAGAAAGAGAGAGAGAGAAAACACCCCCTCTCCCCCTCTGAGAATCCATTGCGTAAGCGAAGGAGTGCGAAGAGGAGAGATTCCCTACATAGCGATAGTTGGAGAGGGGGGTCGCAGCATCCAAAAAGGAGGGGGGAAGAGTGTTGCCAATCAAGCCTCGGTGGGTTGACCTTTGGTCTGCGTCGTTCTGTTTCTGACCACTCCTCTTCGGGGGGAGGGGGGAGGGAGAGGGGGAGAGAGGCGCGCGACGATGGAGAGAGAGAGGGGGGAAGAGAGAGGGAGAGAGAGCAGAGTGTGTAGTGATGGTAGAAAGAGAAGTGAGGTCTACGCGCGGTGCCGAGGAGCTCCGTTAAGCGGCGTGGAGTGAGTTTTGGTGCCGCTTTTTGATACAGAGGGTTCGCCGGACAACTAGGTATCCGTGTTTTGTGTGGACGATCGGTTGTTTTGAAGGAGATATTTTGGATTATTAACTGTTGGTGTGGTGTTTTTGTTGACTTGGATGTTTCGGTAAAAGAAGTTGGCCTTGCAGCGTGTGTTTTTGTTTGAAGAGATTGTCACTCGTAAGGATTAAAGAAGGGGATATTTTATTTGGATGAAGTAGTAATTTAAAAATTGGAGTGATTGAAACAAATAATATATTTACTTGTCAAATGCTAGTCAAGAGTTTGAAGTCAAGTCTTTAGAGTGTTTTAAGTCACAGCTGTTCCAAAGAACTTTGTATCCGTTTCAGCAGTTTCTAAGATGTTGCTAGTCATTTTCTAGAAAATAATAAGTGAATCCTACAGGAGGTTTAAGAAATAAATTTTAAAAAGTTTTTTAAAATCAACATTTGTCTTGCTAAAAATCTTTAATTTCATAAAAGCAAAACGACATACCACAATTTTCAACCTCAAAATAACTTTGAACAATATGGAGACAACCCCCAACAAATGAATCTGAGCATCACTTCAATTTGTAAACAAACTCACGCACTCAATACCTTCTAATACGCTGTTAGGCCTAACATCAAGACATACCCTTCTAATTCAAAACAACTCCAAACCGATTCATTTCCAACTTCAAAGAAAACCACTTCATAAGAAATCCCTGCATCTTTGAAGAATTCCGGACAGTGCCGAAATGGAACAAAAACTGGAGAAACGGGAGCAGAATCCGGGAGCACACAGTATCCGGAGCAACTCTTAGCTGCTCAGTCCGGCACCCATCCCAGAATGCACTGCGAGCGGCCATGATGTTTTGAAAGCGCAAATCTCGCAGAAAAATGTAAAGTACCGGCGCTGCGGAACATCAACATTGGAGAAACTCAATTTTTTTTGTATAATTTGTGACGTTCAGTTTTGTTTTTGGCAACGCGAACAAATGACTTCATGTCTATGCCATGTCGCGTAGAAAACAGGAAAACCCACAACCTAGGAAAAGATTAATTAACGGTAAGTGTATTTTTTTTCCTATTCTATTTTCCTTAAATGAAATAAGAGAATGGTGGTGATTACTTTATGCAAATTTATTCTAATGGGCAAACTTTGTTTTTAAGGGTATTTTGTGAGTGTCAAACAGCGAATTTAAGGTTTAAGAGATTATTTTGTTTTCTTAGAGAAACTTATACTACTTCGGAGGGAGAAAAACGATCAAACTTTTTTGTGTGTTGTGGAAGCCACGTGAGTTTCTGGGGGGCTTGGGTAAAAATTGCTCCAGGAATTTTTTTTATAAAATTTGTTGTACACCATCTACTTTTTTTTACTGATATCTTTTACTTTTTTAAAGGTTTTCAAACAAAATATTTATGGTCTATAATCGAAATTACTACCGTTGTAACCATATGTTTGAATAATTTTTAAGCTTTAGTATTTAGCTTTCAAAACAAAATATAATTAACCGACAAATAAATAAAGAATTAATGAGCATATATAATTTTAATACGTTTTGTGTTTACCGAATTTAAATTCTTCAAGATTTTTAATTTTTTTACAAACAAAAATATTCTTATTCCACACTTACTTTTAAAGGAAAAATATAATGTGTGTGTTTTTTTTTACTTTGTTGCCTATAAACTATTTTTTTGACAGTTACTTTTTTATAGGCGTTTATCCTACTTTTTTTTTAAATCGTATTGATTGTTGAAGTATTCATAGAAATTATTTACATAAAATTATATACTTTAAATATTTACTAATAGACTGTAATTATTACTTGACAGAATTTTTTTTTATTATCGGTAACTTATAGAATGAAGTTAATCAACTTTGCAATATCTGAAATATGCAGTCTTGGTTGCGTTGCTTTGAAACTTACCAAAAGGTAGCTTTTACAGACTAAATACTTATGTTTCAAAAAGTTTCTGTTTTAAAAACAAATTCACACATTGCGTATATCAAGTTAATTTGGTGAACATTTAAAATTTATCTTTGTTTAAGAAATTTCATTGTGTGTTAATAATAATAATATTGGTTACTTGTTAATAAGGGCTTCTATAAAGATCATTAAAAAGTAATAGTTCCTAAAGTTTTAAACAAAATTAAATTTCACTTTCTTAGTAACCATAAAAGTATGACTTTAAAAAGTATGTATTTTTGACTGATCAAGACAACATTTGTTTGATTATAGTATTAAAATTATTTCGTGTATAACTAATCCAGTTACTTTTTAATGTTATCAACAAATAAAATTAGTACCATTAACAAAAGTATCTGAAAACGTTTGTTTCAAATTTTTTAATAGAAGGGTAGATCCATTTATATTATTACTTTTAATTGTTATTTGCAATCCATTATAAAGTGTTTGTAAAGACTTATTTTAAATTTCATTAAAAGATATATTAAATATTTCGTTGACACTAGTTTAACAAAAATACTAATTTTATGTAATTAATAAGTTTTAGTTTCTTGTATATAGTTACCGAATTGGACATAAACTAAAATTATTAACTTGTAGATAGAGCTCTGATAGCCAAAAAAGAAAGATTTTTAATACTGCTTTTCATCGCGAGAGATTTGGTTTAAAAATGTAACTTTCAACATACATACAGCATTTTAAATTTAAAAATAATACTTTTGTTTTGAAAGCCAAATAAAATTTAGAATTGAAGAATTGATTGATATTAGTTTTAATAAAAGAGTTTCAGTATATAATTGAAACAATTGCAATAATTATGAAATATGCTGTAAAATTTACACTGCTGAGTTTTTAGTTTCAATATTTCTTAATCAAACATTTTGTCAACAACATATCTTTAAAAAAAACTTAATACTATTTGGAGATAGTTTTTAACGAATAATTATTGTAATTTTAAACTGCTGTTTAAATTTTAAGGTGCGAGTTAAAAATTTGCTTACAAAATATTTCTAATCGTTTGCAATTATTAAAAATTTCAAATTTATCACAATTTGAAATAAATTTTTAATGTGTGATAAAAAAAACACACACGTTAAAACCCTCTTAAAATTTTGAAACATGGCATGCTATTAGTCAAAACTGAATCTCTACAAAATACATTATTAGTGTATTAAATAAACTAAAATATATTTTTGATTGTTGCACTTTACATTCGTATACAATGCCCTCATTTATTATTTCTTATATCTCCTGAATCTAAGTAAATGTGTCACATTTGCAATAGGATCCCCCACCCTCCCACCCGCCGACAAATAAATAGGTGAAATGTAAAACTAGTACGCAGATGTTACGTCACTTCCGCTACCCCCTTACACCCTCCTTCACTGCACGACCTGAATATGAGTGGGATGACTATAGAGATTTGGATATCTGTTTGAGGATTATGAGAAAAATATAAAATCTTGTTTCTTGGATTTTTTTTTCATAAATTTGGTTATGAAATATATAAATAAAATCATTACGAAGAATAATAAGAATTTTGAAGCAATTGATTAGTAAAAATATAAATGTTTTATACAAAATGTTCTAAAAATGTTCTATCTTTAATTTACTCCGGTTAGATTCACTAAACCAGTTCCAAACTGTTTATTTTCTAATTAAAAATAAACATTTTGTAATTTGTAACTTGAATAACTGTATTTTCGCTTATAAATGATTTTTATTTGTGTTTGCTTTTGTCACTTGTTAATGTATGCGATTTTAAGGTGTAGAAAAATATCCACATTTTACTTTTTAACGCTCATTGATAATTAAATATATCATAGGGAAGAGTGGGGGCTACTGGGACACATTTGTATTAATCTCTGTATAATTTTAATTTCAACATTTCAACCAACCCGCAACACATTAGTTGTCTTCACGTAGCTCTATTCAGAGTTATTAATGAAATTGCATAGTTGGAAAAATAAAAATAAGACTACTTGAACTTTCACTTATTATACTATGAAAAAAGTTCAAAAAGATTAAAATAAAAGTTTTCGGCAACTTGACTGAATAAGATATTAGAGATTTATATAGATTCTTCAACAGAAGTACACAAAGCTAGGTTATTCGTGTCCCATTTGACCCCACTGTTTCTGTCCCATTAGATCCCACAACTGGTGTTTTTTATAAATAATACAACACAGAAGCACAAGTATTTCACTACAGTTGTATTTGACTTATACTATATTAATCTATGATATGGCATGTACCTAAAACTATAGTTTAATTCATAGCAAGTTTTTATTTAATACTTCAAAAGTGGAAAAAGATAAACACATTTGAGTAACTTTGGATTCTCCAAAACAACAATTCTTCTCCCCACTTCAACACATGCTTTTAATGGCTGATCTTTGATTGTTAAAATGTGAAGTCTTACTGTTTAAATGTTGTAGTGTAGAAATCTTTGTAAAAAAAGTATATTTCCCCCCGCTTTAGATACCTTGCAACATTGGCCCTGCATCCCACTAGCCCCCACTCTCCCCTGCTTAATACTATTGTTTTTAAATGTGGCTAAAAGCTCGTTTTAAGTAAATTAACAGTTTTTTTTATTCTGTAAACACATTTTGACATTATTTCACTGGTATAACAATCATAATAAGAAATAATCACAATATGAACCTGTCATCTAAATATTTAGATGAAGTTTTATATTTTACTTCATGCATTTTTAAAAAATAATTTACTATGATTTTGTATCGGTTTTATAGCTCTCTTACACTTTACAGATTGTTTAGCTGAAAATTTTGAAAAAAGCAACATATTAGCAACTTTTCATCAATATTTTTAAAACTTAACTTTCTACAACTTAAATTTAACCAGCATAAAAATATTAAATCCCACAATACTAAGGAAAAACACATACGTAAATATTGAAAACTATGTCAAGGGATTGCAAAACAATTAAAAGAAATAATTATTACTCCAATTATGTAGCAATTAAAATTGTCAATACATATTAATTATCAATGCCTCACTTTATTAAAATTTAATTATCAACCTAATAAGAAATTACTTCTTAAATCGCCCATCAACAACAAATCTTTTTTCTCCAAGAATCATTTCCTTCGATTTTGTTTGCCTTTCCCCTTTTTAACAAACTCAATTGCTCAACAATTTACAAATTAAAAAGAGAATAATTAACAACCCCTCTCTATTACAAAACACTGAAAACGACATTAATCAGACATGAACCATTCTCTTTGATTGTTATGCGCGATAGCATACCATTTATTTCACTTTAAAAAGAAGATAAAAGCCTCTGGAATTGCCGCTATTAAAAAATGTTCTTGCGCCAACGTCTGGTTTATTGATTTTGACACCTTTTGGCGATATCGAGGAACATGTTGAGCGAACAAAAACTTGTACGACGTCCCAAATGGTTTATTAATTACTTTTAACCGTTTAGGGTTTCACGATAGAATATGTTTGTTGTGTTGCGAAGTTCGATATTTGACACAGAGTCTTTTGGTTTGTGGAGTGATTTATATTTTTGGAGTGGTGATACAAGGTTGTATTCTTCTGTTTTCGTTTTGGGTTAGTTTCTCGTTGATATGTATACGTCCTGTCACGTATATTTTAAACTAATAATAATTGGTTTATCCTTTCTTATAACTTCGAGGTGATTGATATAAAAGCAGACTGTTGATTTGTCAAGGTGACAGTAATCGTCGAATACCATTTCCAGATAAAATAACAAAAAAACAAGCAATATAAGTATTTAAGAATGATATCTTTAAGCGTTAAAAAATTCCCTTCAGTTACACCATTGCTACAGTTTTAAAGATAAACAAGCAGATTTAATTTCATTAAGTGATTATTAAATTGTAAATTACCAAATAAACAGTTCCTAAATCATTTTTCACTTCATTTTGCTTAAATGTAAAAGTATGCCAATTACATCAAAATTCGTAAATAATTAACCGATTTGATTAAAAACAAACTCTTAAATTATCTCATACAAATATAAGTTAAGCCTTCAATAAAATTAACACCGACCATTCTATTGTGATAGCTATTCATCTTATTTACGGAAATGATGTATGCGCGTGCCAACACGTACTTAAAAGACGAGGCAATATAAAAAATAAAAAAGGAAAATACGTTGTAATTGAACAATGCGTCGCTCATAAACTTTCCATCATTGCGTGAGCAGTCACGTGTGGCACTAACAACACGCTTACAGCACGAGCTTCGCATCAGTGCGCATGCGCAAGTGTCGTATTCTCGAGGACGACTTCTAAACATCTAGGTTTGAGAGATATAAATTTTTGACATTTTAACTAGATATAAATGTACATTGAAAATAGGATTTCACTTTGTTATCCTATAATTATACTCTTTATTTGATTGAATAATTGATAAGAATTAATACTTTTGTGTATTGAAATTATGAAATGAAATATCTTTATTCACACAAATAAACTTTGCTCATTTTTGTAAAATTAGGAACCAATATGTTCTAACACTAACTTAGATGTTGAAAGTAAGGAATTTGTTAATTAAATTAAAATCTAATGAATGGCAAATGGATTCTTTTTCAGGCTGCTTTCTTTGTGCTTATTCTTATATTTATTTTAATCATTAAATATTGTTTTCCTTAGAATATTTTGCTTTAAAATTTAGGGGAGACCGTTCATTGATTTTTTATCTTAACTAGTATTTTTACAAGGGAATATTTCTCTAACCAAAATAATTCAGTAATTCTAAAGACAATAAGCAGTGTTAAATTTCTGATGGTAATTGTATTTTAACTATATTTCCTTTTTTAACCAAGATTTACACAGGAACAGTGGCAACAAAAATGCAGAGAATTAACTCAATAGATATGAACATCTCCAAAATAAAAAAATACCTCTTCTATATGTTATTAAACATATTTATATAGTAAATAAGCAACATTTTATTTGGTTGCATTAAAGCCTACTAGACCTACATAATGTCTTAGTGTTCATTAGCCATTAAACTACTTGATGAATTTTTATAAAGAAAATTTATTGGATAATTCACTCATTTTTTTCCTTTTTAAACGATATATTTTTACCATGGAAAAGTGAAAAAGTTTGGTATAGATATTGCTAACAAACTTGGAACTTAGCCCAAAAAATTGTAGAAAAAATAATTATGAGTTTAAATCACATCAACTATTTAGCATGTTCCTCTGAAAAATAAACACCATAAATTCAAAGAAACTGCATACTCCTTTGGATATAACTATTTTTTGACAGATATAACATCTTCTGACGAAGACCATAATTTATAAAATTCTCCACCACTGTACTTCCTTGTCATATTCTGCGGAATTATTAAACATAATTCCCATAATGGTTGGTTCAAAATCCTTGAATAGCGGAAGAAGTAACTGAGAGAAGTTCATTTCAGAGAATATTATAAAACTTAGACCATACCAGTTACTTTATCTAAACAATATAGAAACAATTTTAAATTAACTAATTAAATGTTATAAAGGTTTGTATCAACTGTTTACAATAAATCTCTGAAGGAGTCAGTGGAACGGTAAAATAAAATTGGCAGTGAAACACGATACAAATACTCGCCACTCCCAAACTTAAACTCTTAAAAAAAATTATCCTTTCTGACGCAAAACGAAATTTGAGAAATCCTTAATCATTGGATTTCCTCATCAAATTCTAGCAAATATTGTAATTATTATTAGTCATTTTGAAATCCCAGAGGGAGAGCAGACTTGAGAAGAGATGTTATTTTCAGAGATCAATATCAAACTTGGATCTTATCAGCTACTTAATTTAAGTAATTTAGACATCTTTAAAGTTTGATCATCTAAATATTACAAAACCTAGTATTAACTGGTTTGTAATAACCATGTGAAAGAGTGAGTCAAACGGTGATAACAACTTGGCAGTGAAACTACACCAATACTCGTCACTCCCAAATATAAACTCTTAAAAATCTCTCTCTTCTGACGCAAAATAAATTTCGAGAAATTCTTAATTACTAGACTTCTTTGCCAAATTCTTGTAAATATTTTAATCATTATTGGTGACTTCGAAATCCCAGAGAAGGAGGAAGAGAGAGAGTTCCTTTCAGAGAATATTATCAAACTTAGACATTATCAGTTGCTTAAATTAAATAATTTAGAAACTGTTAAAATTTAATTTTAAAATATTTTTAAAAATAGAAAAATCGATCGTTCGAAAAATATTTTTAAACGTTGTGTGAACTGTTTGTAATAATTATCTGAAGGAAGAACGGCAAAAATCGACTTGGCAGTGAAGCTACACAAATACTCATCAGTCTAAGACTCTCAAAATTAAAACTCTAAAAAAAATCTTTCTCCTCTGACGCAAAACAAATTTCAAGAAATGCTCAATCCCTAGACTTCCTCGTCAAATTCTAGTAAATATTTTAATCACTATTGGTCATTTCGAAATCCCAGAGTTAGAGGAAGAGATAGTTCTTTTCCTAGAATATTATCAAACTTAGACCTTTTCAGTTACTTAAATTAAATTATTTAGGATTTGTTAAAATTTAATAAAAAAACATTTAAAAAATCGAAAATTCGATCGATTAAAAAAAATATGTTTTAAAAAATTGTGTGAACTGTTTGTAATAATCATCTGAAGGAAGAACGGCTAAAAACGGCTAGGCAGTGAAGCTACACAAATACTCGTCAGTCTAACACTCTCAAAGTTAAAAACTCTAAAAAAAAATCCTTCTCCTCTGACGCAAAACAAATTTCAAGAAATACTCAATCCCTAGACTTCCTCGTCAAATTCTAGTAAATATTTTAATCACTATTGGTCATTTCGAAATCCCAGAGTCATAGGAAGAGGAGAGAGAAGTTCCTTTCATAGAATCGGTTCTTGAGCAAGCAGCAGTCAGCGGATGACGCACCTGACGAGAGCACGAAATCGCACAAATTCAGCACATTTTATGCTCAATCTTTTTTCTGTCGTCCACCGGATGCATTCAGGAAGGAAGACTGCCATTTTTATCGGTATCTGCCGACAAAATGCGTGCCGATTTCGTGGGTTTTTGAGAGAAAAAGCGGAAAGCAGTGACTCGTTTTTTGGGCCGGACCGGTGAGATAATTACAACGGCTAATGTGGCAACCCAAAGAGGAAGCAGAACAGATACACTTGTATGTTTTGTACATGTTTATTAAAGTTTTATTTTATCCTAGTTTAGTTTGAGTCGAGTAATGACGCAATGAAGTAGCTAGAGTCACAGAGGCTCATAGAGAAAGAGAGAGTAACGCCTGACCGGAAACTTGGGCATGATGCTTTCCTACTATGCATTCAAACATAAAAAAAGAAATGTGAAGTAAATATTTCCATAGAAACTTTAAAAATAATTAATAGGCAATAAAAACGTTCACATGAATCATAACATCCGAAGAACAACCAATAGAATTCATCAAGCAGCTCGAAGGTTATAAGCGGAAATCTAAACTATCTATACTTAATCTAGAATGTTTAATTCCTAAAACAAGCAAAAATGCACATTTGATGGTTAGTAAAGAAAAATCCAAAATTAAATGTGCGGGATATAACTTTGTTCTGATAAATTATTCAAATAACATTTACAAACTTCATTTTACTAAGTATATAGATTTTACCCATCAATTAACTTATGATAACATATTTTACAAACTACACAAAGGAGTAAAGAATGGTTTTTATATAAATATATTAATTCAGTTACCAAAATTAAATTCCAAATTCCAAAATTAACTCCATTAATATATTGAAGCAAAAGGTTTTGCATTTGATAGTGAGTTTTCTCCAAGATCTTCTACTTCCTCACAAAAACACCGAGAAGACTAGAAAAAACTACGAACTCACTTCATGAATAGCAATATGGCCTAAGAAATCTCTTTTCGTCGCTCTCATTTATTTCGACGTCTATTCCTTTGGTCATACCAGATTTTTCTTTTACGACGAGACACAGAGTGGACTGGGGTCACTCCTTTTGGTCGTGCGTGCCGAGTTGTACATGATGGTATGCGGAGAGAAAAGAGGGAGATTTTTTATTTAGTCAAATGCACGGATTGTAGAAATTCCAAGACTTTTTATGTCATGTAGTGCCATGCAATAGTTCGGGTTTTATAGCTTGAACATATGTTTTGCAACAGTATAAACTAAAAGTATCAACGATATTTTAATTTCATAAAATATTCGAATCTTTATAACAATTTTGAAGAACAATTTATGTATTTTACTTTTTATAGAAAAAAATTCTTAATATTTTTATAAAGCAAACAATATATTTCCAAAACTTTACATTTTTCTATGTTTTTTTTACACTCAAAGGATACTATTTTTCTAGTAATTGGGAATTTGGGATAATCCTTTTAAGTAGCACTTATTTTACCTAAATCATTCTTGGTTTAAAATAAAACGTCTCAAAACTAGGTGTGGAAATACTTAATTTTCATGCTCATTTTCGTTCTTAACAACAATATACATAGATCGAATTCCATCTAGCGACCTTGGTTTAACATTTCACACGGTGAGTGAACGAAGTTAATCGCACGCTAGAATGGATAAGAAAGAAAAGTCGATCTCTGAAAATTATTTCTTCCCTTTATACCCCATAAGAGCTTCCATACCACACACACATACACAGTTTCCCAGTCAATAGACCATGAAGCCAAGACTTTCGCTTGGCTCAAGCGCGAACCATGCGATACCGCTAATAGCATGATGCTGATGGGTGGCCGAAATATTTTGTTCTTTGCTTTGGGTCACGGTTTGACTTTTCGAGAAACTTTAAATTTAAAGGAATTTTTGAAGTTTAATTTTTATATTAGAGATGTTTATGGCATCACTAAAAGATAAATGCCTTAATCTAATTTCAAAATAGTGCTCTATATTTAAATCCCTTCAGATGGTTTAACTGCATTACGAGACTTAAAATACCTGAATTTACAATTATAAATTAAGTATTATTTTTCTCGGTATATGTTTGTAGTGATAACAAAACTTCTACTTTATGACAGCAATTAAATTTTTAATTTTTTTAATTTAAAAAAAATCAATAAGTTAGAAACTTTTACGATTTTAACGTTGCAAGTATTTATGGAACAATATTTGCTTGTTTTTTACTTTTAGTGATTTTTTTAAATGAATAACTATGAAGGGTTTTTATTTATTAAGAGTTACTTGATTTATGTTGTGGGACTTCAGAACAGTACAAGTCAAAAACAATGCATAAAATAGTATACGAATAATCAAATTTTTATATTAAAATATTCACTCATCTAATTTTATTTAATAATTATAATAGTGAATTTCATTGGACTTCCACCATTTGTTTCTTTGCTGGCAATTGTTTGGAACTCTTACCTACCATACTCCTATGACATTCAATGAATCGAATGTCTTTATTTATGTCAAAATCCTCTAAATTAATTCTACAACCTTAAAATATTTTCAACACCCGTAAAATCCAGAAAAACGTTTCCACGTTTTCAAATCAAGTATTCATTCTTACAACTTCAACTCATACTCTTTTTCATCTTATCAAATGAGATATAGACTACAGATCCACCCGCCAGCCAATGCCATGGGGGGGGGGATATCAGCTCGTCTTTAACTAGTGCAGTTACTGGAAGTGTATTTCAAACTGGTAGTTTTCTGAGAAATTTTTTTATTAGTAACCAGTCTTTAACCTAGCTAAGTAACTAAAAAGCTGAGCATTGAAAACTGATAGGTCTCTCTCTCTCTCTCTCTCTCTCTTATTAATTTAGTTTCAAACATAGACTCACTGAAACCACGAATTATATTGTCAAACTATTTTTTCAAACTTTTCATCGACCAGCAATGACTTTGAGCCTTCATCAAAAAGGTACATAAGCCCTCATAGTTTAAGGAAGCGCGTCTCAATTTTCAGGTCAGTTGTTCATTCTCACAACTTCCCCTCCCACGCTCGACTCAAGGTCTTCTTCATCTTTACAACGAAAAAAAGAGATTGGCAGCAGATCGGTCCATTGGCCGGCAAAAACAATGCCATGAAAACTACTAGCAACCAGTCTTTAACTAGTAAAGTAACTAATAACAAGAAATGAAAACTGTTAGGTTTCTAAGGAATTTACTTTGGAGCATGGGCTCACTGATGTCATGAATGATATCGTCAAACGAAATGTCAAACGTTTTCATCGACGAGCAATGACTTTGAGCTTTCATCAAAAGGGACATAAACCCTCATAGTTTCCGGAAGCACGTCTCAATTTTCAGGTCAGTTGTTCATTCTCACAACTTCCCCTCCCACGCTCGACTCAAGGTCTTCTTCATCTTTACAACAGAAAAAGAGATCGACAACAGATCGGTCCAATGGCCGGCAAACCCAATGTAAAAAAAAAACATTAGTAACCAGTCTTTAACTAGCAAATTACAAAAAAGCTAAGTATTGAAAACTGATAGGCTTCTTAATTTAGTTTGAAACACAGACTCACTGAAGCCCCGAATGATATCGTCAAACGTTTTCATCGACGAGCAATGACTTTGAGCTTTCATCAAAAGGTACATAACCCTCATAGTTTCCGGAAGCACGTCTCAATTTTCAGGTCAGTTGTTCATTCTCACAACTTCCCCTCCCACGCTCGACTCAAGGTCTTCTTCATCTTTACAACTAAAAAAGAGATCGGCAGCAGATCGGTCCATTGGCCGGTCGGTCCAGTCGAGCTCGTAGCAGAAATAATGAACGCGGCACTTAGCCCGGACCATCTTCCACGACGAATGGATTACACTCCTTTCGGACCCGAAAGACGAAGTTAAAAAAAAATACACTCATAACAAAAACTCGCTCTTATTTCACACGTGAAAACGGCCAGGGAAATAAATACGTAAAAAAGAAATCAGCAAATAATCAAAAAAGGAAAATGGTTCTGGAAGCACAAACACACTAAAGCGTGGCTAATGCGCAGTGACCGTGTGTTGTACTCTTGGTGATAGGTGATGAATAAAAATAGTGCTTTTTTGATGGGGGAGGGGATGGTAATGTTTGTCTAATATCTCTTGTTCTTCTCGAACCGGCTGGAAATTTGTCTTTTTTGTTCTTGTGAGTAATTTGGGTGAGTTGTGTTTGTAGAATGTGGGGTGTTAAGTTTTTTTTTTATTATTATTATTCTAGAATGATTTCCCACGAGTAGGTGAAGAGGTTGTTGTTTGGAGTAGTGCCACTTGCGACAGTCCCATTTGCGACGAAGGGAAAAATCCTCTAATTTACCCTTTTCGCACCGTAAAAGGGGAAACTCTGGAGGGTCTCATAAGGGTGACGGAGCTTGGCGTGATGAAGCATTGCAGTAGCGCCAATGCTTGGGTGTTGGTGATAAAAATTTGCAGCTGCCCCCCATTTGGTATGTGTGCCTTTTTCGTTATAAAGTGCGTGCGGCGTCTGGAGGGGGGACAAGGGTTAATTGAGTGGTCAAACATCCTGCTTTTGACGCGGGACAGTCACTTGGTTGGTATCGCTGTAACACTCTTATGTTACTGAAATAAAATGCAAATCAAATAGATGACTCCACTTTATTGATGAATGAGTATTTTTAAAAACATAAATATTACCTTACGATGCACAGTGGGGCAAATGTCTCAATCGTTTCCATGGGTAAAAAATGAAACTTTGAATTTCCATTTTATATTTAGTCCACATTCAAACGATAACTTAACTCATTAAAAAACCGAAAAAAATACTTTTTTCTGATTTAATAATATTTTTAATATTACAACGCCTTGTCCTCAACGCCTTGCCCCTCACTATAATCATTTGGAATGCGAAAATATCTATTTGAGAAAAAGGAATTTCAACAGTGTAAAATCTTTAAACAAAAATATTAATAGTTAATTAGATGGAATATAGAAGTAGGGTTTTTTTTAAATATAGTATTAGTATATATCATATTTTATAATGATATTATGAGCATTATTAAATCCCCCTATATCACCTTTACATGTTGTATAATGAAGTTTAGGACGCATATAAATGATTTTTAAAAATAGCCAGTCCACATACTTTTGCACTTTTTGTAGTAAATTCAATGTTTTCGCGAAATTACTTTCAAAATATCTTATGTTACGCATCTTACATGAGAGACGCTCTTTATTGTTTATTTGATTCACTAATAATAATTTTTAAAGTAATAAATAATTTTTTTTAACAAATACACTGTTTTAAAGAAAGACAGCGAAAAAAAAACCATTTTATTATACATTAATTAAAAACTGCATTATTCTTTTTTTTTTACCTTTAACACAATAGCAAAAGTCTAAATAGTGGAATGTCTTTTGTGCTTCGTAATCCACTTAGGTACATAAGTTTACAAAAAAGTATATGCTTAATGTGAGATAATGAAAATACTATCGAAAATAAAACGGGGAACTTTCACTCCCCCAATTTCCCCAAAATTTTCAGAAGATTTCTATTGATAAATATCTACATTTTTAGCTAGCCAGATTTTTAACTAAAATAAAGTAGAATAAATCTGAACAAAAAGAATTGATTTTTATCAAAGACGGGTGACCTGGCTTTAAGTAGCAAAATTATTAACATAGTACTCTAAGAAAACTGCTTTTATAATAGTCTTCAAACATTATATATTGTTCAGAACACACTGACTTACATACTACCCATGATTTAAGAAAAAAAAAGCACTTTTTTATAACAACGTGCAAAAAAGTTCACTCTTTTATATCATATTCATTCATAAATCGTTGCGAAAATTACACTTTACGTGCTTACGTCACAGTCAGTGCCGAAAGTAGTACTTTCGGCACGATTGCGATAAAGTAAATAAGAGTATTTGATTGGTGGAAAAACAAAATGATGTCATGAATATCTCAATGGAAACTAAATGATGTCGTGAATATCTCCATGGAAACTAAATGATGTCGTGAATATCTCCATGGAAACTAAATGATGTCACGAGACTCACTTATTTCTATCGGTTCATTACTTTTGCATTTTCTAATATCTCCATGGAAACTACAAGTACTACAAAAATGATTTTAGGAAATTATATAAGACCAAAGTAAGAAGACAAATTTCACGCCAAACAATACTTTAAGAATCAACGAAGCTTCATTAGCTGCTTTTTCAATGTAATCTGAAAGTTGGTCGAACATAATTTTAAATTCATTTTCACCAATGTTCGGAAGCACTAATGTAAATACTATTTTGATTCAAAATAGAAAATTATTTTACAACTTTTCTTTTACTACTTTGCATTTTCGAAAATATCGCCATGGAAAATAAATGATGTCATGAAAATCACTCATTGGTAGAGATACTTTTTTGCACGTTATTATAAAAAATAGTGTAAGCAAGCACGTGTCAAATAATACTTTATTAAGTTCTTGTCATTATTTCACTCGACCTAACCACTCACTTAATAAAGTATTATTTTCGACACTAGTTGCTTAAATAACTATTAATAAGCTTTTTTTTTCTTTATATGGTAAAAAGTAAAGTTTTTACATTATTTCATTATTTTATCCCAAAAACAAAAAAGGATTTCTTTAATAAATATCTTTTAAAATGTTATTTTTGCTAATATCAGCGGAGGCTAAAGCTGAACTCAGTAGTTTGTTTATATATTTAATTACTAAATAAATCATTACCAAAAGTAAAATCGATAAAAAAGAAACTTGTAAACCCGTTTTTACTCCCGCGCAATTTCCTTTTTTGTTTCTTTGTTTAGAAATAAATAATATAAATTTGAGTTTCATGGGATATGCTAGAATTATTCAAGCGTCTTTTGATGAATTGGTTACTTATTTTTATTATAAATTTTGCATTCAAAACATCCCATTACTGAATCGTGAATTTTAAAAGGGACCAATGTATATTTACAGCAGTGTTTCCGTTTTTTTTTTTTTTTTCAAAACACAATAGTTTACAGTAATTTCCTACGGAAAAAAGAGTACAGAGACTGCCAGATATTAAAACACTGCTGCTATGTCCCTTCAGAAATTCGCGATATAATTATTTTCTGTATGTTAACGTTTATTGATATATAGTTGTTCTTATAGAAAGCAATTTATTATAAAATTCGCTTTTCGAAGATAAAAAACAACAACATTATTTTCAACAAATTATTAATTAAATAATTGTGTCTCAAATGAAGATTAAAGAATTATTATATTTTTTGTTTGCTTTCAACGTAAAGTGCTTTTTTTTTTCACTGAAAGCACTGTTTCATAGAGGTAAAGTCCTCCAACGAAAAGAGGGAGTGCACGTAAAATATGCTCCAAGGATCAAGCTGCATTCTATGTTTTCCTTAACTGTTGTTTTGGGTGTCGGCTCTTCAATTGACTGTGGTTATAAATTGCGACGCAAAAATTGTCAATAGCATTTCTCTTTTTTTTTCAATGATATTTTAAATTTTTATTTGCACTTGAAGTGCATAATAAACATGCATACGCACTTGTTCGTAAAGTAAGTTTTTACGAACCGGCAATTGAAAAGAGTTACTTTAAAGACGACAATTCAATTTAAAAAAAAAACGATTTTTTACGAGGATTTTTCGAGTATTATAAAAAATACTTTAACTTATAGATTCTGATGAGTTAAGCAAAATAAAATATGCTTAAATTAGGAGAAAATTATTTGTTCAGAGCAGGAAAAGTGCTCCTCGCATAATCCGAATGGTGAAGATCTTAATTAATTTGGTAATAATTTTAAACACTTGTTGCATAAATATATTTCATTTAAGATTTCACTAAATTTTCAAACAAAAGCAATTTATTAACATTAATTGTTACTTAACTAAAAGGAACTTTAAATATATCTATGTTCTGCATTTTTCCTACTTACATGAATAAAATGTACCAAAAAATCAAATGTTTATACATTTTTTATTTGCATGATACAATTCCCTTTAGAAAAGTGGTAGAAAACTTTATAGAGCACATATGGTATGCACTTGCACATGCAGCCTCGGGATAGTTTTGGCCAAACCAACTCTAGACATCCCTTGTCGCTCCCCGTCTGTCATCTGGAATTTCTTATCGTATTGCAACGAGGGGTTGGTGTACAAAATAATTTTCATTCTACCTCTTTTTCTCCCCAACTAAACTAGTGGATAAAGAAGCCAAGCTGTAGCTAAATCGAATTGCAACATAGGGAAAACGAAGTTTAGGGTTGTTGAGTTTTTCACCCAAAGTCCCTAACTAATTAGTCAGCTATAGGGATTTTTTTTCGTCGCATCTGGGACTGTCGCAAGTGGGACGACACGTTGTTGTTTTTGGAGAGTGTCAATGTCTGGAGGGAATTTTAGTTTTGGGTGCTCGCTCGAGCGATACTTAATTCTTGCATGTCAGATTTTTAAAGGAATTAAATTTTTATATTTTGTGTGGGTTTAGTGTCGTTTGAAATTATCTTAGATTTGCACTTATAACTGAAAAGCTGAAATGGTTAAATTATTAAAACAACGAAAATTATTATCATAATTATTTTTTAAAGGAAGATATTTCTTCCCAAATGTAAGACTTAGTGAAGTTAAACAGATTACAGAATAACATTCAATAGCAAAGAAATATACGACTCAACATTACGATAATAAGCAGCAATATTTACTCTTTTTAATTACGAAACCTAGAAAACATGGCTAGGACATTCTATTGCCCTGACCCAACAGCTGATTTCAAGAAGATGGTTCTAAAACTTAAATTCGAATTCTATCATCACACCGAAGCATTTACTTCCAAAACAAACACCGTTCCACATCCTCAATCACCATAATCTGAAGCCAAAGATCGCTCCCCACACTACATTTAAAACTGACGCTTCTCCCATAGAGCTAACATTCAAAAAACTTCACTTTTCTTCGAATTTATGTTTTTTATTCAAAGTTTTCTGCAGACTGACCCAAGACAGAAGAGAACCAGAAGTTCTTCTTGAGGAGTTTTTCTTGAGGAGGGATCCCCCATGCACATCTTTCCGTGGTTCTATTTCCGGTGGTGAGGCCCGTGGGGTGTTCTGGAGAAGGAGAAATGGTCACATTTCCCATTCCGTTTTGTCTTCTGCTGTTTTCGTCCGCGGCTTGGCACTCTGCCCTTCTGGCGGCACATCTCACCTTGCACCTTTCCTACGCAACACCCAAACAGTGCCCCTGATTTTTTTTGTGACTTCTTCTGGTAGAGATTGTGGAAGATGGATTGGGTCCTGGAAGGTTTGGTCTCTCTTCTAGGTCTAAGCATGGTGGAAAAAAAGCAGCGTTACTGGGAAATATTGGACCCAATTTTTATCAGTAATATTCCTAAAGTACATCAGTAGCTTTCTCTAGAAATTAAGAAACAGTCTTGCATAAAGCCAGTAATTTTCTTTTAAAATGTTAACAAATTTCCACTTGGAGGCAAAAAATAGTTACCACGATTCTTTTTACTTTTTTCTCAACGACTTGGTCGATTTTAACTAGATTCGATCCAATAAACTTTGGTTCCTTTCGATAAATCACTTCAAAACTGTGTGCCACGCTTCCCAGCCATGGTTGCCTGTTGAAAATGATGCATTATATTGAATTGTCTAGTGGGATGCATGTTTAATTATTTTACCTATGTTTTGCGGATCAAGGGGACATGAATGCAGATTGGGGACAAATTGATGGCGGATTGGGGACAAAAACATGAAAATCCAAAAAAAACGACGTAAACTTAATAATTAAAAAAAAAACCTCTTCAACTTATAAGAGTAACGCTATGATTTTTTTTACACTGTTTATGGAGTGTTATTGTGATTTTTACAGTGTTTATGTGAAAAAATTAGTGGTCTGGTGGGACTATAAATGACTATAATTTTCATGCTAGTGATGCTATTTCATCTTTTTCAAAAATATCATGGCTCTGGTTCATTTAAAACCACCAATGAACACCATACAAACTTTAACATCAAACTCAAACTAACACTCAAACGTTTTTTAGGAAAGCATTTTCTGTTTGTATACAAGCGAAAATTGCGTAGAACGTTTGTTGGATCTGGATTTAAATAAGCTTTTAATACTTATTTAATGAAATTATCTTAAATACCTTTCTTTTCATCCATTGAACAATAATGTAGAAAATAATTAATTCTCGGCCTTGACATTTCGAAGCTTTTTCAAACGCACCAAAAAATGCACATTTTGATTTTCGACATACAATTTTTTATATTTAGTTCTTGTTTTTAAGTTCATAATTTATAATTGTGCCATGTAAAGCTGCATCCCCTAAATCACGTAAAATAGTTCATTTTCTAAGTTCATGCCTTCCCTCGTATCATATCCAATTTAAAATTACGCAATATCAGAAAAACCTTTCACAAACAAACGGACCCCGCTGGCAAAGCAAGACGACGACTGGGAATGGAACAAATACAAGGGTGGGACAGACAGACAGAGCAAAAAAGAAAGTCCCCGTTTGTAGAATGACTATGATAACAGGCGGGGGAGACGGAAAAAAAGATGCTGCCGTAACTCTCTCCCTCTTAGCGTCTGCATCTTTGCATCTTCTCTGTGGAAGTTGACACCAGACAAGTTTTTTTCTCCTCCTTATCTGTGCGCTGTCGACACAGTCCAAATAAGTTTCGTCCCTGTAAGAAAGAAAAGTTGGGATGTGTGATCAAGGCCAGATTTGAGTGAATGATAGAGACGCGTGCCTTTATCTCCTCTAATACTTCTTCAAATTAGCAGGTTTATTGGATAAGTGATTGGAATATTATTAATTAAGTTATAAGTAAAGGACATCCAAATTTTACCTGGATATCCTATGAGAACATAATTGGCTTTATTTTTTGGATTCGTAACTGATTGGGAAAAATTTTTTTAACTGAAATCAAATATATATTATATTTTCACAATCATATAAAAAAAAAACAATGTCAATTAAAACCTTCAATTCTTGTAAAGCATGAATGCATTTTTAATTATGAATATCAAACACTTCCACAAGTAGACGTTCGCCCATATGCTTTGATGACCATAGGAAGTATATCAATAGGAAATAATGCATTATATACGATTAAAAGTGCACTTAATAAGAGATTGAAAGAACAGAACATAGCTCTATGTGAAATTTGAGAATATTCGGTAAGTCACACATAGTCTTCTTTTTTATCTTCCAGTTTCTGATGTTTGAGATAATGGGGCTCAAAGAAGGGGTAAAGCTTGGAAAGCGCGTCCGGTGTAGGCCACTTTTAGACATGCTTGAGATCGTCTTACGTTTGTAAGGAAGCGAGCGGGATAATTGGAATACCTATGGGATTCTTCGTCGTTAGATGTGGAGATGATAGCAGTGTCTTCATTATAGCTGCCTCATGTTCTATCCTTGGAATAGAAAGGGGAATTGTAGCATTTGTTTAAACGGCTAATAGAAGTTGTGTGGGTGATTTTACTTTTGATGAAAATAATTGTAGACAAAGACAACTGAGCTTCCTACAGAGATAAAACTGTATTGGTTTTTAGTACAATCTTACCATTCTATATTGCCAACTATATTGATGAAAGATTAAATATTTGACGAAGGGAAGTAATTCCGTTTGAAGCTGTGTGCGTCTGGTATTCCAGTTTTAAAAACTTTAGGTCTTCATATTTGAAACAAAATGTTTCATTTCTAAATAAAAACAGATTTACTCAGATTTCGAAGCGTCATTTTCTCTATGTCTTATTTTTTTTTTTGGATACCATCAATAATTTTCCTCAAAATATTATTAATAGCCGCACAATTTTCAAAAGCATTTCATTAGTTATTCTATTACTCCAAGTCAATCATAAAGAATTTTTCAAAATGGATATTTTACACTTTGTTTGGGAATTATTAAATTCATACGCAAAGTTTTTATGCATTCAATGAAGTAAAATCCTTGACTAAATTAAGTCCCAGTCACAAACGAAAAGTCAAACTGACACAATTAAAGACACCCGCTGGTGTAAAATACACTAAGAATCAATGTAATCCTACACTTATGCTTCCTTTGCAAATCACCTCGACTATATCCACACACACACAGACACTCTATACCACTTCCTTTCACAACACCAACAAAAAAAAACACCACGAAGCCACCAAAGTCCAGCTTATAAAGGACTCGGATGGCAAAAAATAACACTATATTCTTGTATAAGATGGAGAGGAATATAAAAAAAACTCTCCCCACACCACAAAAAAAAGTTTGCCTTCTAAGACCCTGAGAAAAACCGTGTGAGACGCAACGGCAGCTGGGCAGTCAAAGAAGGTGGGAGGGGGGCAGCATCTGCCAGCCCCCATAGTGGTTACGTAGCCCCCACCCCCCATATTTTACCCCAGGGGTCAGGTAAAGGTGAACTGTTTTACGCGAGAGACAGTTACATCTGATATGCGGGACAGGTTCCAGACTTCCAGAGAGAGATGGACAAGGTTTTTTTTTTCTTCTCCTTTTCTGTTGTTTATAGTGGTTTGCCTGCCCATGGAGAGTTAAGAAGACGATGTAGATGCTTGGAGAGAAACAAGCGAAGCCTTCGGAAAGTCGTCAGGCAACCCTAGTAAGCTCAAACAAACCACTCAATCAATGATTGCTCATGCTGAAATGCATCATTTTAAAAGCATTAGTTGAAAATAAAAAAAAGACTATTTTCGTAGTTGTAAGCTGTGGCACGAGATTTGAATTTATACAAGATGTTAGTAATTTCCATCACAGGCGTCGCCTGTTCTTTCATAAGGCCCGTTAGGCCCGGGCCTAGGAGGGCCCCTAATGTTCAGTTTCTATTATGCTAAATGCTGTAAATCCACAAAATATCAGTAGACTATAAAAAATTCTGGTTCTCCACTTTCTTTTTTAATCAATTTTGACTGATAAATTGACCTAACGTGATTGTTTTGATGGATGTTTTTAAGAAAGCCTATAAAACTGTAGAAAAATTTGCCACTTAGGTCATATAACATTACTCATTACTGGAAATCATACACAACATTTTCCCTAAATGGGCCCCCAAAGTAGGTTGTGCCTGTATTCTGATATTTCCTAGAACAAGCCCTGTTCACAGGTAAGAAAAATGCGTTTTACTTATAGCTTTAATAAGAGACTCAAAAATCGCCAAGTCGATTTAGTAAACCCATACAAACTCTACTGAAGAGTAGTGCCAAATACTGCGCCGAAAGCGTTCCTTTGGGCTTACTACAAAGCGATCGATAGCTTCCTTGGCAAACCGGTTTTGCATTGGTTTTTGCCAGTCATCATCTTCATCTTCTTAGCTCTGTGGGTTTGCCAAAGTTCAAGGATGCTGAGGCCTAGTGTTCAGGGTCGTGATTCAGTTTGTCATTTGGTCGGTGGTCAAATGTCTCTTTTTATCTTGAGATAAAGTGGACCGGTTCCGTGGAGACGGAGGAAGTTTTGTGATGAACCCGAGATTTGACCTGTCCTCAGGGAATTTTCTGTGGTTCTCCAGGTAGAGATAAGGGATTCCAGAATTTTTGTACACAGAAACTATCTTAAAGTATTTCTTGTTTACGAAATTTACTCTATGTTTACCTCCAAGTTTTTTTCTTTTAATTTAATAATTAATCTTATATCATCAAACAATTTGAACTTTTCTTTTAAATATTCGGTACTAAATGACTATAGTAGAGGGTCCAGTGAACCAGTGAATTAAGACGACGTCAGACGTCACGTTGTGAATGAATGACAGGATATACCAGGACAACCAAACCAACCAATGTCAAATAGCCTACTACACATGGGGAGAAGTCAGTGTTGCTTATATCCATATAGTTGAATGGTTTTCAATCCTTATTTTTATTAATTATATTTACCAAATGTTCATTCACTGGGGCCTGTTCACTCACTGGTCAGTCTACCCTATAATCCTTAAAAACTTCAGTGGTTCCTCGAATAAATAGTGAAATACTCACCCATTACAAAATAAATAATTTTTTTAATGTTAGCAATTTGTCTCAAAATTATTTAATCTTGACGACATTTCGATTATAATAATTATAACTTCAGCCAGGCATATTTTAATTAATTGGGGCTTATATTTACTGAAAACAAACTAACAAAACATCAAGCATACATTATCCTTCGAGCAAACACAATTATTTCTCAAATTATGTTTTAACTAAAACCTAGAAGACTAACTATTTACATTAAAAAACTAAAAAAAAACGAAAAACTATAAAACTGAGTCAGTAAGTCTGTATGTCTAACACTCTATTAAAAATCAGACCAACAGCTCTTAGTTACATCCAAACACAATTATTTCCCTTTCACTGCACTTAAACGCAACAAGTTCCCTGCCTCTCCCATAAATAGAAAAAGACGCAACCTTTTTTATGACCGTTACGTTACTTTCTCCCATACCCTCATATAAGTTCCGTATGACCTTAAGACCACCCCGGTATACAGGTGCAGTTAGGCAATGCACCTGGCCGTTTTCTTTTGTAGGTAGGTGAAAGCACCGTTAGATGGTGGATGGACACTCAATGGGGACTTCAATGAAGGTTCACATGCACCAGTTTCAATGGTGCAGATGCGTAAATACGTCCGGTTGTAACAGTTTTCCCAGCAATGCGATTGCTTAGTAACTATACATAGTTTTTTTCATATTAGTAACTACACTTTTTTCTTTGATGTTAGTAACGACTCTTAGTTAATTTTTTTTAGTTAAATGATTTCCAACAAAACAAATTTTCAAAAAAATTAGATTTCAGGCCTATGTTAAAAAGTAGAGAAGCAGTGAATACCAACAGTGAAAACCTTGCAGTGAAAACCAACGTAGAGTTATTTTCGATTCGATCCATTTCTCATTCCTTCTATGGTAATAAAAAGTGTTTGTTGACCATTAAAATATGTATCCAAAAACAAATGTAGGACACTTGTTTCATCCATGTTAAATGTTCACATTTTAAAAATAATTATTTTAAATAGTGGAAATAATAAAGAATATATATAATAATAAAAAATAGAAATATTAAAAATTAAACTATTATACTGTAAATTTAAGGTAACTGTAATTGAGTGAAAATTAAACTGTTATTAAGTGTAAATAATACAACATTAAATAACATAAGTCCAATACAAAAAAGTGTGTCTTTTTAACTTCAATAAATTAGTTTTACCAAAATAGTCATTTTTTAAGATACTTGACAAATATACCTTATTAAAGGTAACAACATTTATAGCATTATCGGTCTTTATGCTCCTATTACAAATGTTTAATGAGGGAAAATTGTAATGAAGACAATATTTTCCCTTCAAGTAAAACACACAAAAAAATACAATAAAATTAAAATTACTCTAAAAAATAAATTATTATAAAAATACCATTTCGATAGTCAAAAACAAATGCAAAAAAAAAACCTTTAAAGCATTAAACCAAATCCATTGTCCTTTTTAAGCAAAGTCTTTCAAGAAAGCCGCTTTCACCATTGAAGAAACAGAAAGTGAAAAATGAAATAAAATCCAAGTGAAATAAAACAAAAAACAGCGCACACATTAATTAAAATAAATAGTAAGAAAAACCCCTCAATCACTTCTTAAGTGCGAAAAGAAAATGGGAAGGAAAAAAACTATTACAAAGGATTATCACTTTTTAACAGATGCTGTTGTTGACTCGATAATCACTTTAAAAGTCATAAAAAATGGAATAGGGAGAGCAGATTTGGGTGTTAAAAAATTAAAACACATCAACGAAGTTCGATTGTCAACGAATTATTTGAAAATTTATCTTCTTTTAATTTATGAGTTTTGAAACGTTCTTTCAAAAAAATTAAAATAGAATTAAGGATGGGAGAAATGGAGTGCTTAAACTTGATCACAATTATTTGTGCTTTGGCTTTTAACGGCTCACGTCAATTCATTTGTTTAATAAAGTTGGCTTTTTAATGTTGCCGCTTGTGACAATAAGGATTTATGCGTCTGAAAAGGGACTTTGCACATATTAAAAAAATATTTGTCTCGTAATGTTTAAAACGATTAAATTTAGTAAAGGATACTTAATTTTAAATCTTTCAATGTGTCTCAATGTACATTTTTAAAAGAAAATAAATTTATTATCTTTGTATAAAACACATTAGTTTTAACATAAAGTATAGTTAATACTTTAATTGTATTAAGTTATTTTTTATTATTAAAAACAATTTATGTCAAATTAATAAATTTAAATTTGCTTCAAAATAAAAAAAGGATTTAATTTAACAACTTTTTTCAATAACTTTTATTTTAATTATTAAAATATTAATTTTATAAAATTTCGAAAAACTATATAATCAAGTCAGTTCTAAAAAACTATATAAGAGTCAATTTTACCCTATTGTATGCATTAAAGAATTTTAAACTTGAAACTTTTTAGCTGCAACAATTTATCAAACTTTTAATTTGTTAAAAACCCCTGAATTGAATCACCCCCTTCAGAGTGCTAACAATTAAAATATTTCAGTATAAAGCAATTAAATGTTCTTCAGAAACTTTTCTATAATCGTGTTAAAAAAGAACTTTGATTCCCAAATCATAAGTAAGATTTTAACATATTTCTTTACTGTATACACTTTTTTTTATTTTAAAAGAACAATCTGAAGCTGCCATTTAATTGAGCTGTCAAAGATTGTTTTCATTGTAAAGTAAATGTTCCATTTCATACATATAAAAACTTTTAATGTCACCAGAGAGCAAAAGGGTAAGCTTAAAAATAATATCCTGACACTTTCGAATTTTGAGTGGTAAAAAGCTGAAGGGGTAACACATTAATTATAAAATTTTGGTAATTTTATATATATAAATATTGAAAAAGCACGTATGCATAAATAAGTTTTTATTTTATACTTATATAAATTAGTTTTAACTATTTTTAAACCACTACATTCAAACTTAATTTTATTTTAACATCAAAAAGCATATTATTTAGAAAAATTTTTTTTTCCCTTTATTTTAAAAGCTTACTATGTCTTAATTTACATAAATAGTTATGAAAAGTTCTATAAAAGATCGTTGCTACCAAGTTCTTTATTTAAATAATTCATGTCAACTTTTATATAAGCAATAACTAATTAAATTTAACTAATTTTTCTCAACTAATATCAACCATCTATAACACATATCAGGCTTTTGTTAGTAATTTTAGTTGATCTTTTATAACTTCCGTCAAAATATATATATATTTTTTTAAATTTCAAATTGTAAACTGCATATCATCATATCTGCATATCTTCATTGTAAGCTGTCATTATTTAAATTGAATAAAATAAAGTATTATTAAGAATAATTAAGTATGTTGCATAAATAAAATAAATGTGAATAAATAAAAAAAAAATTTAAAAAAAAACACTAAAATGTCCAAAATAATTTTGTGAACTTAATACATGACTATTTGAATCGAAATATTATATGCAACAATTGTTAAGTATATTTGGTATTTGCAAACTTATTTATTAAATAAAATTGTAGGTCAAGGTTAAAATTCACCATACAAAAAAAATTATGTACAAAAACACAAGCAAACAGTTTAAATAAAAATAAATAATAAATTCCCTCCACCAACAAAAATCATTCCTATTTATTTTAATAGATATCAAAGCCCTTAAAATGATTTTAAAACCACCCTAAACCTTTTTCCTCACACATAATAACGCAGCATAAATCCCAACTACATTATTTACCCTCCACATTGTTCATTGCATCAAGTCTTAAGCATCCATCTAATTACGTATGAAAGCGCGTTTAGAGAAAAATAAGCAATAAAAAAACCTTGTCACTAGGTTGATATAATGAGTTTTGATCATCCAACTAAAGGGGGCTCCATTATTAAACGCACGACAGCTGACAAGCGGAGTTGAGGAGGAATTTTGCCGCTCCATTAATATGGAGCTAAGTTGAGTTGTATTCTTGCGGCGGGTTTTAAATGCGTTAAAATTTTCTCCCATGCTTCAGAATTTTGTGATTATTCTTTTATTTTTCTTTATTGTCCCGGATTCTATTTCACGCCGTTTGTGAGATCTTATCTTGTTTAATTACCCGTGCTCTGAATTTTATTTCAATGAGATATATTTTTTTGAATGGAAGTTAGTAATGTATTTATTTCCAAAGTCACTTGTTACATTTAGTGGAATATGAAATATTCTTCTAAGAGATATTTCAATGTTAGCTTTGAAGCTTGGTTTCTGTTTTGAATTTCTTTTCTTTTTAATTTTTGTTCATCTTTTCATTAATGAATATGGTTAAGTTACTAGCAAAATTTGTTTTTATAGTTTAAATTGTCTTTTTTTAAATTGCAATATTTTGTTTTAATTATATTAGGTTTAACTGTTTTGAGTTTTTTTAAAAAAAATTTATTACTTTGATTTTTAAATATAAATTTTTATATATAAATTATGTGTTTACTAACAAAAAAGTATCTAATAATTATAATTTTAAATCGGAATAGTTGAATTGAAAAATAACATAAATTATTTAGAAACGCCGAAAAGTGCATATATTTACCTTATGCAAGCTTTTGTAAAACAAACTTCTTAAAAATAACTGCTAATTAAGCAATTCAAAGTGTTATAAAGTTTACATAAAATCCTCAAACATATTATTTGCATTACCTCTAACTGATCCATGCAATACCTGGAACCGTAACACACATACTCAAACAAGCAATCCTTTCAGACAACATTTGACACATATTCCGACAACACATCCTACATCAAAGAGGCACACTCCCAAAAATCGAACAAGGGGCCATTTTTAAGGGACTCCCCCTTCTCCCCTCTCCTCACGTTATTTCAATCGCAACATTGCCGGTGAGTCATTGGCATTGAACCCTTCCGCCCCCAGGTTGTAGAACCCCGTTTTTTACCCCGTTTCCCCCCGATTTCCTCCGAACGGGCCCCACAATACTCCCCCCCAAGGAACACACCGGGAAAGGGAGAAGGCTTTATTTTTAGGCTTGCTCTTTGAAGACCATATATCTCTTGATCTGGACGACCGTGTGTTGACGAATAATTACGTCAGGTAAAAATAAGTTGCGCAAAGGTTCAAAGACATAGGTGCACCCTCGGTTTTTTTTTATAAGTGGTGACATGTGTAGGACATGGTATGTGTATGGGATATTGTTTCACCCTCGAAAGGTGAGGAAGTGGGGTTTTGGCGAGGAATAATGAGGGTCCTAATTTAAAAATAGTTGCTCGATTTTTTTTAAAGGTCTTTACACCCTTTATCCCTCAGAAGATTGATGCTCAGGAAAGTAAGGTATTCACGGAAAATGGAGATCACACAAAAAAGAATATTTATTTAATACTTCGTCTAAAATATTCCATCCCTTAGTCTTTAAAAATACCCAAGAACAGAGCTTACAGAAGTCAAAAGCAGCGATGGATAATCTTTTTTTAAGTATCATTGCAAATGAAGACAAAACAAAAAAAAATAAAATTTAGAATTTACTTTCCTCAATTCTCTCTTAGGGCAATAGTAGTTAGAAAGAAAAAGCCTAAAATTAAAGGTTTTGTTTTTTCGCTTTGTTTTTTTTTTTTCGGCAACACCCTGACCTCCCAGTCAGAGTAGAAGGTTACGGTCCACACGTTTGTACCGCAAATGAGAAATCGAAAAAAAAAACCGTTTTGTCGCCAATGTCGCCCGCAAGCACACATAAGGTAAGACTCCAAAAAAAATCAAGTGTTTCTTCCCGAGTACTCTTCAAATGCAAAGTGTAGAGAGAACCAGGATTACTTGACCTATAAAGATACTTTAAAAATTTTTCTCATGATTAAAAAAATGTTTTGTGAGTCGCATCGCTTCTATTTTCTTAGTTATTTGATCGCATAATTTAAACAACAATCATACCATTCAGGCGTTTTTTAAATGTTCTCCTATTATTAAATTTATATTATTTTTTTTTGCTTGTTGAAAACCAATTATAAATAAGCAAATCTAGACACATAAATTTTATTCAACAGATAATTCCAAACTTAAACATATATGACCTGTAAGGCTGTTCCTTGAATTCCCCAAACCCACCTTCCATCTATCTTTTAAAAATAAATTAAATCTTCTCTAAAAAAAAGTACAAAAATAATATTTTTATCAAAGCACCGTTTAAGTCCGAAAAGTGCAAACATAAGAGAAAATGTACAAACATAAGACAATCTAAAATCACCAGACGAGATCTCCTAGTTTAATTGAATTTTAATCCCTCAAACAATGCTCGCTAGATTGGAACGATTTTTAATCTTTTAGAAGAACACCCAATAAGTCTAGAACAAGACGACCCCTGGTGTATTTTAATCGAACACCATAACTCCGCTTCCCTACTGCACACAACACATCTATGCATAAAAATTTATAGACTCCTAGATCTCCGAGATATCCTCGACAATTTTAAAAGGCGATTGAAACTTTCAAGACGCTATTTTTCTTCGCCTCCTACGCGATGAAACTGAGCTCCACGCTACTCGACGATTAATTAAAGATTTTGATTCTCACCTTTGGAAGCCTCCTTTCGCAATAGCGAGGATTAAGGGCCTAAATCCTGGAGTTTTGTGCAGAGGGGTTTTGATTCCGTTTTGCATATGTAAAATTTGGTCCGGGCGCTCCATGGATTCGACCCCCCAGCCGCACCAGGACCCCTTGCCGAGTTTCGAGCTCGGTATCTGCTCCAGAGCAGGAGAAGCGCCAACAATAGGGGACTTGGAGGATTTTAATCCTGAATAGAGAACCCGAGCGGTCGAAAATTGCTAATATTGTTTGCGAATCTTGAATTCGTGATGAGTTTGGCGAAGCAATTAAACGAAATGGCGGCGCGTCGGGTGTCAATTGAGTTGGTTTTGCAAGCGCAGTGCTCAAAGTCATGGTAGGACTCTATGGAAGTGAAAACCAACTTTGTATAAAAGCCCGTGAGAAGAATCAGTAGCTTCAGAGCAGGGGTACCAGGATTACAGACGATTTTTAGGTTTGAGTGAGGACAAAAGCAGTGGCAAAAGCAAAGATCCTCGTTCTAGCTGTGAGCAGTTGAGGCTGTAGAGTAATTGCGTTTCTGAACCGTATGGCGAAACCAAAGGAGTGTGGCCCTGTTAGCAATTTCGAAAAGTGACGATGCAGAAAATAGTATTATTACTTGTTTTAAATTGTTTCGGCATTGTCAGTGACTTGAATATTTGGAAAGATTTAGTAAAGGCGAATAAAAGTTAAAATTGTTGTTTTGTGTGACAATTTGTAAATTTGTTCGAAATTTAAGTCAAAGAATGGAAAATCCTTTACTGTATATTTAGCTAAGTTATCTGAAAGAAGTTACCTTGTAGTAGTAAAATACTTCGTTGTTCCCAGTCCTAGAAAACACTTCATTGCATAGAATTTTAATTCTTTAATTCCCCTTTTTTATAACATCTAAAAGCTATTATTTTTATAATTACTAAGAAAACAACAAGACTTTTAAATAATATGAACTTAAAAATTAATTATTAGTTAACTATTAATACACATAAATTAAAGTTTCTTCATTTTAGTTAATCACCTTTTCAAAAATAATGTATTTTAGACCCACCCTCTACTGCAATTTTTCTTCACCGATTACTTCCTTTGCCAAAACCCATGACGACAGTTTAACTGGTAAGTCACATGTTTTGTGAGAAATAAAGTACCTGCAAGTGTGGCACACGCCGGTCATTAGATATTTCAAACGAAACCTCATTTACTTGGATTCGCGGAAAATTTCCTCATTGCACATCTACCTAATGACAAACAAGAAGTGAAAAAGGTGGCAAGAGGGGGGAGGGTTACTTGCAAAAGTTCCTCGGCGTTAGTTGCAGCCAATTAACCCAAAAATGAGCTGCTCATTAATAACAATGAGTGGCCTCGTTAGAACCAGGAATGGTTTATTGTCTCCACCTATAGAACGACATCCACGTCGGTCCAAACATCTGTGATGTCACCATCAGGATCTCAGTAACAGGGGAATCTGTTACTGATTCCTGATGTTACTGAAAAATACCAGCGAATTAATTCAGATGATTCAGCAATTGGTCATTCTACTTTGCAATGGATGGGTTTCTCAATATGCATGTATCTGTATATTGAGTGATATCGGTGGCCAATTTGTTGGAATGACCATGCAAGACATAATGACGCATTGAAATCTTTATTAAGGTCAGGTAAAAAGAATTGTCACATAAATTAATTTGTCAATAAATTAAAAAAAATAAGATTTGTCATTGAGACTTGTTTTTAATAATTTCCTTAATTTTGAAATAGGTTCTTTAAAAAACATGATATAAGAAAAACTTATTTTTTTTGTAATTTCTTCAAAGATTCTCAAAATTATATTCATTAAAATCCCTTATATTAGAAAAATAAAACTAATTATGTTTAGTATGTCTCAAGCAAAATAATTTCATGTCTGATCTTATCACAGATCATATGAAGGATGCTGTTGCAAAACTTACCTTCTCCAATGTATAACTAATATATCGAGGCCGGACCCTTCATTGACGATTTCGTTAAATTTAATAAACCATTTTCAAAAATCTATAATAACCCGCTGGACCCTATGTCTTACTTATACTTTAGCAAGCGTAAGTTTTGCAATTACACCCATTATATAATAATATTTTTCGTTAATATCATTTGATTGAAATCATTGTAGCAACCCAAGTCTTCATTCATTCTCCAGGTCTTACGAATGGCATTTAATATCACATCATTTCAATTGCCGCAATACAAAATCCCAACTATACAGGCGTGGTCCGTTTCTCCTACTGCTACCACAACATCAAGGAAAAAAAAGTAGCTTCCCAACAGTGAGGGTGATAGTCTAGTTTATCGGAACATGGGCGTCACTAGGTCAGCCTTGTTAATGAACGTCTTGCAGACGCTATACGGATAATTACAAATCCGATTTATATAGAAGTTTTGAGGATGTCATTAGAGGTTAAGGGTGGACTAATTGACACGCGGATGTTGGCTGGGGTGCGTTTGCTTTTTGGTGCAAACCATCCGTCATTTTCTTGTTTCTTTTCTCTGTCAATGTCCTGTATATGTTACTTCTGCCCATTTGCGTTTTCCTTATGGCACCTTCTTGATTGCACCTAGAAGTAATACAAAGGGCGTATGGGATGATTGTGTAAAGTTGATGAAAGGAAATGTGAAGTTATACCTTTGAAAAGTATTTTTGATCCCATTTTAGCACAACATTATACTATTTCCCGTTTCATAACTATCAAATATTAGTTTAACTACATAACTAAAAAAACATGCTTGTCAAATAAAAAATTACGAATATTTGAAATACTTAGAATTGTGTTATATCTCAAAGAACTTCTTACATATTAGATATGTGCCCTAAACTAACAAAAATAAAGTCAACTAACAAAAATGCCATTCTGTTTGTTTTTACCTATGCATGATAGTAGTAAAATAAGGTTGTTATAAATGTATCCCTTTCACATATAATGTAACATAATTTTTCAATAATAACTTCATGTATACTGGTATTTATTTTAATTTTTCAAAAATATTTCCTTGCCTTTAAATTACCTCGAGAAAAAAATAATTCCCCTAACCCATAACCATATGACGGAAGCTGCGACCTCACCCCTTCACCCACATACTACCACCCACAGAACAATTCAGTGGAACACTTCTTCCGTTGCATACGAACCCCCCTGTTCCCCCCGCAGATGCAACGCCAACACGCGCCAGTTCAGTGCTCAAAGGGTTAAAAGCATCTCAATGACAACTGCAGAGGGGGGAAAACCTCAACACTTCCAATAGCGTAAAAGAAAGAAAGGCAGGTGGCTTTTGTGTTCTTTCATTTTTCTTCCCATTTTTATCCCGCGTTACGTGTCCAGGTGCTGTCACTCTCAGACCTGCCCCGGGGAGGTTATGGGCCCCCAGTCTCCCCCACTATCTAAATCATGGAGGTTCGTTGAACCCAACACCACTATCTGTATGTACCCCCATAGCATGGTCAACCTACACGGTGACATGTATATTTTGTACTAACCTGTACCTCTGAGGTTGAATGTACTACTGACCATAGATTAACTGAAGGACTTGGGACGTTTTACCTCTAAGGACAGCATATAGAAACACCAAGATGTACCTCAGAGGTTAAATGTACTACTGACCACAGACTTTTTAATGGGCTTGGTACGTTTTACCTCTGAGGGGGGACAATGCATAAATAAACTAAAAATGTACGTGGTCCTTTTTAGAAGAAGAAATGTCTTTGTGTGGACAAGGGCGAAGACCAAGAGGTCATAAAACCAGATTATTTCCTTTTCGTCTTCAAGTGAAGACGTTTTTAATCTTGATGCGGTGGACAGACACATACGTTAGGTTCTGAGGGTCAAGTGACCTTTGTGAATGTTTTTTGAACTGCGGAATCCAGTTTGAATGGGAAAACTTTATGAAAAATTATATAGCAAAAGGTGCATGACTGTAAAGTAGTCGAGATGTGACCTGTGGTCTTCAAAACTAGAATGAATGTAAGTAAACAAATTCCAACATTTTTTTAAAAAATTCATAAAACTTTTATGAATAAGTTATTATTCGAGGTATTTTTTTAACTATAACTAGAGTTGGCTGTGGTCAAACTTAATATCCAAGTTATTCCCTTATAAGTGCCGAAAAAAGTGCCCAAACTGCCTAAAAAGTGTATGTATTTTTTTATGTACATGGCACCATTTTAAAATTCAAAATTATATATTTTAAATATTGTAAGAAAAATTATAAAAATGAAATTCCATACATAATCATAATACAAACAAAAAGCGATTTTTTGTCTGAAATAATACCGCTTCTGAGATATGCTTGAATTCATTTGAAGGTGATTGGTATCTTGCTATTGATTTCGCTGAATCATTTTTTCGATCACTTAATATTGCAAAATGATGTCCTTGCAGCCAACGGCGAAATCGAACGACAGATTGTTGATGAAATCGGACCCTATTATGAGCATCCTTCCTTTTCGAAATCATTTCACAACTTCAGTGATTTTACGTCCCCAATCAAAATAACAAAAACAAAAAAAAGTTGGTATATACGTATGTATTACGAAAAAATTTGTAAAACGTAATATAAATGATAAAATTAGCCAAATAATTTATGATATAATTTTACTCCTAGATCTCTGGGGCTAAATTTTAAACTTAACACATTTAAATTGTAGATTTCAAATGGCTCGAATTTTTTTTACATTTTTAAAAAATATTTTTACATTTTAACAGGAATTTTTTGTTGCGGTGGTTATTATTTTTTTACAAAAAAATCTTAACTTAAACATTCTTCATTTAACTTGAACATTAAATCTATTTATTTATTTGTCCAATCAACCAAAACAGAGCAGTGATAACCTAATATATTTTGTGGTTTTGTTGCTTGTTTTAATTTAAATATTAATGACCATAAAACATCGGTTTTTTTTCTTAATTGAATTTTTTTACTACCATTTTAATTAAAATGGTTGAAATTCGATTTGTTGCATGCAAATGCGTAATCAATAGACCAACTTCATTTTAATAAAACGCACATACACACAGTTGCCGCACCCAAAGATGTTGCCTTGCAACCTTATATTTCCACGACATTCAGCGTGGTTCTCGGAGATCAAAATGGCCTCAGACTTCTACCATTGCTCATAAATCATATCCATCGGTCTGGAACAGCATTCAAATCAAACGAAGACAATCCCTGGCCATTCTGCTGTCAGACGTTGGGCAACAAACACTTGCTATTAGTCTCTTTTCAACATTTATGTATGTCCGTTGCTATCAAGGCATGTGGCAGGACCAGCTGTTGGATCATTTTTGTGATGTTCCAATCACTTGATTTGTTCTACCAGGTAGATGTAATGATGATGCGATTTCAATGCAATGCTAGGGTCTGGGGATTCCTGAAATGAATGGTGATTCAATTATAGTAGATGAAGCAAAATATTTTTTTGTTTAGTTAATAACCAGGAAATTTGAAAGCAAGAACAATAATGAATGAATACATTCAAAACTTCTGATCAGTCAAGCTTTTGTAAATTTGAATTTCGAAACTCGTGTGTCTGAAATGATAGGGTCTGGAATCAGCAAAATTACCTGAAAATTTTTTCAAGTCCATATTTTGTTCTTATGACTCAATAAATTTGATTTAATGCAATTTTGTTTTATTCGTTTGGACAGCGGCAGTGCTGTTTATGTTGCGTATTAAAAAAAAAAGAAGCGTCTTGATTTAGTTTGGACACGTGGATTATCCCTGTGAGGGATACAAACTTTTAAACCTTTCATCTGACTGCCAGCTTCTAATGGAGCACACATAATTTAAGGATATTACTATATTTTAAAATATGAAATGTGGATACGTAAATTACAATCATTTTCTACAAAAAGAAAAATAATAAAAAATCAAGAAATTTAATTTTCTGGTAACATTTTAAACAGAGACACAGATTTAACGGAAACGAAATATTACAGCAATAATCGAAGGAAAGTATAAAACAGAAAGAGCAACGTGGTTGGTCATGTATAAATTGGATCCCCCTGTACCCTCAAGAATTGCAATTGATTCAACCTTAAAAATGCTTTTAAAATACATAACGAAATATATAACAGAATTTAAATCATGTAAAAAAACCAAGAAATTTTTAATCAAAAAGCTATAAATTAAAAAATAGTTGATGTGGTACCAAGTCCCCTACTTGCAATTTCGTCGCCTGTTCACAAGACTTGTAGTACATGTTTTAGCCAGTATAAAGGTTTGACATGGGTATGGTATAATTTGGACAACAATTTTATATGCGTAGTTTCGAACATATTAATAAATTTCGTTTAAAAACAAGAAATAGAAGAATCGGCTGTTCCTCTATTAAAAATAAAACCTTCAACGATGGAGGAATCAGAAACGAGATATTACTGCAAGAGTCGAAGGAAAGCATAAAACAGAAAGAGCCCCGTGGTTGGTCATGCATAAATCGGATCCCCCCGTTCTCTCCAGAATTGCAAAAGGAATGGACCTGACGGACAGAGCGGACTGATTGCCAAGCTAGATCGATAATTGTACCTTTTCTCTTTGGGCGCTATGAGGCGCTGGGAACGGTTGATGATGCCGGTCTAGAATGAAGGGGGGGGGAGAGAATTCGGGGGTGGGAGTCTCTAGATTAGTGAAGTTCTGTGCATAGAAAGAGGGGGCGCAATTGGAGATTCTCTCACAGTGTAGAGGTAGTGGCGCCGGTGGATTCGAACCATTAATTGGGGAATAGGAAACATTCCTCTTTGCGTTTTTTGGATTTTTTTTTAAAGAGAAGAAGAAGAGGAATTGCCAGGGATTTGTTATTTTAAACTTTTTTTTTCTTATCTTATTTCGCATCTTTGTGATATGCCGCCTAGGTGTGGGGGGAGGTTTCTGGAAATTATTTTTTGTTACCTTGAGACGGGAGTGTATAATGAGCAATTACAGGAATGGATTTTTTTTTTGACGCGAGCGAAGTGTGAGAATATTATAAAAGGGATATGGGAGAAGGGTTTTGATTTTATTTTCAAAGATTAAAATCACTCGAGAATTTTATGAAGGTTAAGATTTCTTTTAGTATATGGCTCCTGTTGATGCTGTATGTTTAAAATTGAGGATAAGAATTCTTTAAGCTTTAAAACAATTGGACGAGTATTTTAAAGAAGTGAAATAAAAACTACAATTTTTCCACGAAAAGGGGTTTTTGTTAAAATGGATATTTGATCAAAATATAATAACAAATATTTTTATTCATATTAATAAAAGGATATTTTAAAAGTGTTTTAATCATAATTTTAATTTGTATTATCAATTAATTGCTATAAACCAATTGTTTTAAAACTTTTATTTTCAATAAAAATGAAGATTTGAACAATTTCTTTAAAATTGTTTGATCCAATTAATTTAAAATCACTAAAATTGTAACAATTTCTTTTAAATAATATACAGAAAAGATTTTTGAGCAATATTAAAATTTTGGTTAAAGTTTTTCAACAGAAGCATAAATACTTTAACTCATTAAACTACTTCAAGTTCAAAAACTGTCTTAAAAATATTTTATGGATAAATATTTGAATTTTAAATAATTAATTTTAAATATTTAAAGATATAATTTCTATACTTAAATATTTAAATTTAAAAAAACATTTACATATATAAATTGCAAATAACTTTATTGTACTTCTTTCTATGACTGCAATTCATTAATTTGATTTCTCTCGTCCTTACGTTTATTTATTTATTTATATTTATTTATTTATTTATTTATTTATTTATTTATTTATTTATTTATTATTTATTTATTTATTTATTTATTTATTTATTATTTATTTATTTATTTATTTATTTATTTATTTATTTATTTATTTATTTATTTATTTATTTATTTATTTATTTATTTATTTATTTATTTATTTATTTATTTATTTATTTATTTATTTATTTATTTATTTATTTATTTATTTATTTATTTATTTATTTATTTATTTATTTATTTATCATCAAAACTTTTAGTCAAAATATAAATTATCTTTTATTCAATAATAATACCAAAACAACTCAAAAGGCTTACAAACCTCTATTTCAATCCAAAACAAAGAAACTATTGGATGCAATTAATCGAAAATCACTAATTTCCCTTAAGAAATTCCAGCACCATTTCTGTGCTTGAATCGATATTCATGATTCAATCTCAATCCCTTAGATTGATTCGAATAGCGCCAATGTTTCCCGAAGAAAAGCTTCTCTCGGCTTCGTACAAAGCACCTGTGTCGTTTTTGAGAGAGCCGACAAAACATTTCTTTCATAATTGATGGTATCGTAATGATAGGGGCTTGTTGCTAGACCGCTAAGACAATCAGCTTTCTTGAACGATGTGCCTCTATTTCAGTGTGCATTGCGTATCGGGGGTCTTTTACAAATTACGCACTTGATTGTTTTATTTAAATGTATAAGTCAACTTTGTACTTTTAAATTTTAACTTGGGTGTAAAATACATGCTTAAATTTTTTGTAAAAAAAATTACGAAGTTGATCCATGCATTTAAAAATATGATTCATTTTTATGAATGCTTATAAAAATCAAATTATTTCTTATAAAAAGCAGTTCAAAATATATATAAAAAATAAAAGAATCGCAGTTATTAAAAATACAGTTCAAAATATGTATCACAAATTAAAGAATCGTACTTCGTCGTCTCTTAACAAGTCTTGTATGTTTCAACCAGTATAGAGATTTGATACAAGGTTTTGCTAACCTGGATTACGATTTTATATGCAGAGTTTAAGTACATATTAATAAAAATTTTAGACAAAAATTTAAACCTTTCCGAAAAAGCTAAAGATTAACTTTAACAGAATTAAAGAAATTAAGAAAAGTATTTTATATACATGTACATATATTTTGTTCGAAACTAATCACAAACCGTACGGCTCACTTCATTAAGCTTTAACTTCTACTTATACTAGGTTTTTAAGTACCAAGGTATATCGCAACCAAAGTCAATCCTGACATTTTATATATTTTTCTTTAAAAAAAACTCACTACTTTTAAACGTCTTCACAACAACCCATCACTTTTCCCAAAACAAACTTTTAAATACCTCAGCGACTTCATATTTCCACAAAGGCATAAAATTCTCTTCGTAATGTTTACTGCCTCCCCATCGCGCGAGCAAAGATTCAGTGTTCGGAAAATTATGAATATTTAAACAGTTATCTGCTTCCTGGCTTGTTGTAGCTGCATTTAAGGAAGCCACCATCACAGTCAACATCCAAATGGATCATTTCAACGGGGAGGCATATTGCTTGTTGGCAATATAAAATATCCAAGAATATTTGGTTAGTGCGATTTTTCTCTGGAAAAGATGAGGAATATTGGAAGATGCTGGATGGTGTGGGAAAATTCCGGTAGCGCCATCTCTTGTCCGTTCTTAGATAGAACTATTTTTAAACTTTGAGGAGGATGAAATTGTTTCACTTTAAATATAAAAAAGGTGTTTATTTGATAGTTTTAGTAGAAATGTTTAATTCTTTGAGATTACTTTGTCGAGTTGCTGTATAAATAAAAAATATCAGTTTGCTTCTTGAAACCAAAAGTTCATCCGATTATATTATGATAAAGTTAAAAGCTTTTTCAAAACAAAGTTCGAAATGATAATAATTAAAAACATAAATTTATTTTTAAATAATTATCCACTAAATAATTAAATTTTAAAAGCCTTTCAAAAGCAAATAAATACAGCTAGTTCAATGCATTTTAATTCTAAATTAAGGCAATTTAAATGCGCCTTAAAAATTTGTTTAATTCGTAATAAAACACTTTTTAGGGAACATTTGACTTAGAAAATAATTATTATCAAATCAGTTAGCATTCCCATTAAAATAATGTATGGAAAATAAATGTAATTAAAACTGAAATGCTTCTTCTAACAAGTTATGAACTGCACAAGTTTTCTAAATCATTCATTACTTAAAAAACAATATATTTCTTTTGAATCAACTTTTTGTTGCTCCAAAATATTAATAATGTGTTCATAAACTTTTCTATCAAAGTAAACATATTTATATTTGCGTAGTGAATTAAAAAATATTTATCTAAACCATGAAATACTTAACATATTCTCTTTCAACACAAAACGTTACTGCACATTTAAATTGAAAAAAAAAAACCTCCCCAATGTCCTCTATAAAAAAAACATACACACTTGAAACACCACCAAATTAATTCCCATCGCCACCTATACCACAGACCCACTAATGTTTACCTCCACTCCAAAAACTAACACAATACCCTATTATTCTTTCGCATTCCATTTAACAACAACCAAAAAACCGACAACAACAACAATAAAACGACCCGAAACAACCAAATGAACTAGATAAAAATAGTGCAATCGCGATAAAAATTCCGAAAAAGAAAAGAAGAGCGAGAAGCTCATACTTTACACTTCAAAAATTAATTTAAAATGAAGTTAGAGCTGTTCCTAATGATCCTCGATTAGGGGTGGATGGCTCATTTTTATTCCACGTGAGAAGGAGACGCTTATTATGGAAATAAGTCCGAGGATTGAACATGGCAAATTAAGAGGAACAGCAGTAGGAAAAGAAAAGGAGGAGTTTGAATTGTTCAGTTGGACGAAGTTGTAAGAGACAGCTTTGCAGCTTTTAGTTGAAATTAAGTTTGGAAGTAATAATTAAAATACGTTCTTGTGGAGATAGATATATTAAAAATGCCTCTCTTGTGTTTCTAGTATAGAAGTATATTGTAAATAAATTAATAGGATATATTGAAATGAAATTTTTGGCTAAAATGATGGGATATCAATCAACACACGTTGCTGGCAAATAGTGACAGATACTCTCTTGGGGTGATAGTAAATTTATCTGGATGAAGATAAAAAGAACACACACAGGAACAATCGAATTAAACTCAAAATATTGCAGTGTGATATAGTGTTTATCCAGCAAACGAGCTAATTTTTCAAGTTAAAGACTGTCAGTTATGGGCATTGCATCGATTCTATTAACCAACTTAATTGACAGAAAACTGTGATATTTTAAATACATTTCTATCTTGCTTCATCAGTCTACTTGTAAATTATTTTCCGGTTTCATAGATTTATTTCGAAATTCATTTGCTGTTTAATGATTATTTCTGCCAAATTCTATTTCATTTAGGTTTAATGGTTTTAATTTTTCATACCTAAAATAAATGAAAGGGGCAATTACAATTTCCTCGTACCGCCACAAAAATACGTTAGCTTCCAAGAAAATATTTAGTGTTTACAAATTAAATTTTGTTAAATAAAATATCGGTTACATCTATTTCAAACTGAAATATTGAGTTGTGCTAAACGTTTTTAAAGAAAACTAAGAGGTGTCGTGTTGTAGCAGTTTTGTTTCAAAACGATTAAAAGCACACGACATAGTTGTTTTAATTTTTAGCTCGTAAAATGAGATTATAAGGGAGTTTGGATATTATCAGGAGGGTCCATTAAATTGGTAATTTACCAGTAAGTGCGACAATCAAAATCTACGTTATTGATCAGTGCGTTTATTTTAGATATGAAAGGGTTACCATAGGTTAGCATAAGTTACGTATAATTATTTAGACAGTATGCTATAATTGTGATAACTGCATGAATTAAATAGTTTCCACAATCTTTAAAACTGCCATTATATTGATAAGAGGCAAACGGGAAAAAAAATCAAAATAAAATACTCTTGGGTAAGCATAAACTAATTGTTATCTAATTTTACATTCAGTTGAAAAAAATTCAACATAATAATTTTTAATGTATTTTCTTTTTTTTTTTTCGAATTAACATATTGTAATAGTAAAATATTAAGAATATTTTTATAAAATATGAGAAGAAGTAAAATATTTATCGACAGATGCAAAATAAATACTAAACAATGAAACTTTTATCTCAAAATATCGGTTATTAGTTATTATAGAAATTAACGTTATCCCATGCATATTAGACAACAAACCTTTCACTACAAGGATAACTATATAAATATTCTTTTAATAAAATGAAGTAAAACATTTACACAGGTTTTTGAAGAGTAAATACTAAATGCTATTGCAACTCCCTGAACTAGATGTTTCTTCCACGACATCAATATAAATCCTAAAATTACAAGGAGGCTAAGATCTCAAGAAAAGTAAGTAAAAGTAAGTGTCAAGTCCAAGGCCGTTTACCTCAGACACAAGCCTGCTTATGTTCATGGAGAGTTGTGTAGTTCGGAAAGTTTTAATTTTTTGTTTTTGTTAATTTGGAAAGCGCTTGGGGGCAAGAGACGAAGGTTAGAATGCTGTCTTGCATACTAATGTTTTAAAGAACAAAACATGGTATTGTAGAACTTGGTCAAAGACACAGTTCTTTTTTGCGATCGGCAATACATTTATAGTTTTCGATGTTCCATTGATTTAATTTCTGACTTAAATACGGGAGTCTACGAAGAATTGTTTTTATGCAGCTGAGTGTCTGTTGATATTGTTTGTAAGTAAAAATACCTTAGGCACAGATTTCTTAAAATATTTTGATTTATACATTATTGGAGTTTACATACTTAATGCAGCAGTTAAAATTGTTAATTACTTCAAAAAGATTCGCAATGGTTAAAATATCAATGAACAAACATTAAAAAGAACTAAACATAATGTAATACATCAATTTTCTTTAGAATTAAAAAAAACCATTCTAAACTTTAATGCAAATCCATTAAATTGTCAAATTAATAGTGAGTATTTTCGTCTTTAAGTAAGTTATAAAAGTTTTTTTTTTAAATAAGTATTTAATATTGCATTAAAAAAAACTTTCTTCTTAATCAATAACGCAGCATAACATTTCAATAAGTTGGGTTACACTAAAAATTTATTTTTGTCAAATTTGTGTTTTTAGTGTAAGAAAAAACTGTTATAAGACCGTGGTATATTTTATTTATTTCCTTTCATATAAAGAACAATAAATTTACTCGTAAATGTATTGCATTTAACGATGAAAACTGACACTTTCATATTAATATATTTATAAAAGAATCACATACAAATAACTTTTGGCGGTGAAAATGAATGAAATATAGACACTACTTATGTATAATTTGTATCTTTGATGTCATAGTTATCGAAGCCTCTATCGAAAGATGAATGAATAACGGAAAATGATTGAGGTTCTAAGATGTACTTCGGAACCTTTTCTATAAAAAAAATTGTTCACCACTTTCAATACTAATGCTCTTTACCTAGTATTACTATGTTATTAGACTGTTTAATTGACGTACAAATTTTTGAATTTCGAAGGACTGAATTTATTTTTTACCTAAGGCGGTAAAGGGTAATGTTATAACAGTTGAAAATGCCTTTTTTTTTTCAACTAGAGTATAAAATAATGCACATAAGTTTTATTTTTGAAAATACAAGGCTTATTTTTCAAATACATACTTGCACTTAATTTTAAAACAAGCGTTTAGGTGATTTTTTGTTTGTTTTTATAATGTTCAGTAAAGTGGTAATAATGAACCACTATAAAGTTTCAAAAAACAAAATCAAAAGTTTAAATTAGGAAGTCAAATAAAAGATTTTGAGTACTCAAAATTCCTTTTGGAAAGTTCCTTCTATATAGTGGAAATCTTGAATTATGATACATATAGTGTTGATAGTGGCGAAGCATTTTTTTCATATAAAAAGTTCAGAAATACCTCTTAGAACTTTAATCATTTTTCGTTATTCATTTATCTTTCGATAGATGTTTCAATAAATATGACACCAACGATACAAATTATAAATAAGTTGTGTCTCGATTTCATTCATATTCACCACCAAAATTTATATGTTTGTGATTCTTTTATAAATATTAATATGGAAGTGACCGCTTTCATCGTTAAATGCAATACATTTACGAATAAACTTATTGTTCTATATATGAAAGGAAATAAACAAAAGTTATCACATCTTATGACAGTTTTCTTACACTATAAACAAAACTTTGACAAAAATAAATTTATAGAGTAACCCAGCTTATTTAAAAAATTAAAAATTTATGCTTTTTATTAGATTTTTTTTTTTTTTTTTTTTTTTTTTTTTTTAATTAATAAACTTAATAAAATAAATACTTTTTTTTTTTTTTTTTTTTCATAGATTTGAAATGCAAGATGTAATGTTTTTTTTTTAAAAAAAAAAAAAAAAATAAATAAATTTTGTTTTTTTTTTTTTTTTGGTTTTTTCATGATTATTGCATTTGCATTCTTCTCTCTCTTCTTAAATTAATACATATTTACCCTGTTTATAAGTATGTGTAAACAAATAATATAAAAAAAAAATATTTTTAAAAAAAACTGCCTAAGGTTCTTTAGCGTTTCTTGTTTGATTTCAAAATACATTTCCTACAATTTCAAAACAAATAATAAATAATTGAAATTTGGAAAGAAAATAGAAGGTTTAAAATTATTCACTATGTGACAAATACTAATCTCGACACGCATCAATCCCGAATATCGGACGTTGGATTTTTCCCAACGGATGACCCCAACCGCCATGCAATGGACGTTGAAGACATATCCTCCTCAAAAAACAATAATAAATATAAAAAAGTCGTTTTAAAAAAAAAAAGTCTAATAACGTAGTAATACTATGTTATTACACATTATTACTATGTTATTAGACTTTTTAATTGACGTACAAATGTTTGAATTTTGAAGGAATGAATTTATTTTTTTACCTAAGACGGAAAACGCTAATGTTGTAACAGTTGAAAATGTCTTTTTTTTTTACTAGAGTATAAAATAATGCGCATAAGATTTTAAAACAAACGTTTAAGTGATTATTTTGTTTTTATAATGTCAAGTAAAGTGGTCGTAATGAATAGCGATAAATTAAAAAAAAAGCAGTTTAACAATCAAAAGTTTAAATTAGGAAGTCAAATAAAAAATGTTGAGTTCTTAAAATTCTTCCTTGAAAGTTCCTTCTGTATAGTGTAAATCATGAATTATGATACAATTTCAAAACACATAATAAATACATAATTGAAATTTGGAAAGAAAATAGAAGGTTTAAAGTTCTTCAGGTGACAAATGCGACTCGCCACGCATCAATCCCGAATATCGGACGTTGGATTTCTCCCAACGGATGACCCCAACCGCCATCCAATGGACGTTGAAGACATGTCCTCCTCCGAAAACAATAATAACATAAAAAAGTCGTTTTTATAAACGTCGGTTATAATATAATATAATAAAACTTTGCGTGTGTCAAAAAACCCACAAAAAGCAGCTGCTCGGTCGAGATTTCTTGTAATGAGCGGAAGTCGCCTATGAAATGACCTCTATTAGTGGCCACGTGTAATAATAACTGAAACAAAATACCCCCTGGGGTACCACGATTTCCTGCCCGGTCTGTCCAGTGCTGTAATCGCTGGTTCAGGGCGTTTAAATCATAACTATGGACTACATAATGCTTGCTTGAAAGTCGTGGCCTTTTGTATACTTCTGGTAATGAAAGTCCATTGGAGAGTCATTGGGGGAACACCTGTTTCCTTCGAATACGTATATTAAATTTAGCATGGTATCTTTTTGTGCTTAAGTGGTTTGTATGGAATGGTTTTTGGTAAGGAAGATGTTACCATTACATCCTTAATTGTATTGGAAGTGGTTTCGTGAATTTGATACATTAACCGTTTTTCTCACGATATGAAATTTGTTTTCATTTGATTATGTCCCCAAAGCAGCCTAAAAGTAAAAAGAGGGGTTCACATCTTTCGTTACTATACATAAATTTGTTTAAATATATAAGAAAACAATAAATGCTTGATTTTAGTTAAATGTTATTTTTGCCTTAATGCAAGCAATAATTCATAAGTTTGATGAGATAGGTTTACTTACTTAAGCATTTTAAAGAGCAGAGCACTTATTTTCATTAACAAACAAACTGATTCCATGAATATTTTTCATAAAAGGTTCTGAGAGTGTAAAAAGGTTTTTCTTAAGTGTTAGATGAGGGAAAAGGGAGTTTCTAAAAGTGGTTTACCCCTTAAAAATCTTTATTAGTTTTCCTAAATAATAAGAAAAACATTTATACATTATACCAATAAATAATTCATCAATGACGATTTAATCCTTCTTCGCTATCCGAACGTACAATTCCAAACCGTCCATTAATCTCACAAACGGTTCACTGGTTGCCCAAACCTTCGTCCAAAAAACCAGACGACGTTAACCACACATCATAATTACCCCGTAATTATACCCCCATCTCTCAATCCCTCCTATAAAAAGACACAAATAACCCTTCGAAGAAAATAAATCAAGCCCCCCCCCCCCCCCCCCCTTCAAACGGCCACGCGACCATCACTTCCCTTCACTTCGAGCACTGTCCCCGTGCTGCCACCGGGCTAAGAAAATGTCTATTTCCACCTGCCATCGTGGATGTCTGTCTTGTCTAGCACCTGCCATACTCGCTGCCATTTTGGGGGGAGGGCGGAGCCTTCTTTTTTGACACGCGGGTGACTCATGGACCATAGAAGGGGTTAGAGAGAGAAAGAGAGAAGACTCTCCATCCCTCTCACTATCTTCATCCTCCTCCTCTCTATTTTGCCTCTCACTATCCTCCTCTCTCTATTTCTCATCAAGGAGAAGTTATCCCCTGAATTCATCTCAAAATGGAATGTGAGGCAGAGGAAATGAAGCTTGATGGAACCTTCTATATACTAGAAGGTCCAAAAGTGGAAAAGTATTTTCTTACAAAAGCTATTATCCGATTTTATTTTTAACTTAATCCAACAAGTCGCAAGTTTTGCTTTGCTTTTAAGGTATTTGAGCCTTTTTATTTACTTTAAAGTAAAAATAGGTTTTAAAAGACCTTCTTTACTTTTGTAAAGTTCGAAGAACAAAAGAAGTTCGATTTAAGTTTAACGACCATTTTTCCAACCATTAGTTTGAAATAAAAACAACTTGTTAAAAATGCAACATTAAAAGAGTTGTTTCACCAACTTAATTCATAAACATTTTATACAAGTATATGTGATAAAATAAATCAAAGTGCTCTTTCCACACACATGTAAACTTTATTAAAATTCACAAATGTTTGACCAAAGAATACATTATTGAATCAGTTACTAATTTTCAGCAAACACGTTAATAATAATAAATTAAAACTTTTTGGTTCCAACAATTACTTGTAATAAATGAAAAAATAATTACATAAATGTGTTTTAAAAAAATAGTATACCCTCACGAAAAATAACTAAGCTAATTTACAACAACTAAAATATAAATTAAATCTTTTCGTTATTCATATGTTCTTAACAACACAAAGTCTATTGTTTAAAATAAATTTGAAACTACACAACAATTTTAAAGTGTATAAAATGAACAATAATGATTTTCAAAATTGAAAACTCTTAACATGATACCCAATCATTAAACAGGCAATAGAGGGCGATATCCATCAAAAGAAATATCTTCACCCATGTAATATAGAGCCTAATTGGGGAAGCATGTTATGTGTCTCGGCAAATTAGACACGCTTCTGTTGTCTTTTAAACTGACACCCTAGATGAAGTCAGTAATCAATTTTCAATTTATCCCTTATCAAGGGTGTGTATTTTGAAGCTGCTTTTCTTTTCCATAAACAATATTTAGAAAAATGTCTCGCAATGTATGATTTATAAAAACATACGATTTGATATTGTTATTTTTTTTTTACTAAAATGATGATATTAAGGGAATAAATGAGGAAATATCTGAAATGAATATTTTATTTTTTTTTTAAAAGAATTTATTGCATCGTTATTTTATAGATACAATTGCATTTTCAGTTTCAAAGTCTAGTTTTCAACTATTTATTGCTATCAACTCCGCTGAATATAAATCTATATTGGTGCGAGAATACATTAAAAAAAGAAAGAAAAGCATTCGTTGAACATGGCGCTGTATGTTTTTTATTTGTGATACTTAAAAATGATGTTAATTTCTAATGAAAAAAATATTTAATTGCACACCTAATGGTCATATATATCTTAGAATAAAACAAAATATATGTATGTTTCTTTGCAACAATAGCTAACTATATAAGTGGTTGATTTAAAATATGTTAGAGCAAACAAATGAAGATGTATGTTTAAGCCATTGATCCGTTTTTGTGTAGTTATAAAAGTAGGATTCATTGAAAAAATTCAAATGTGATTATAATTTACTAACTTATCTACAGTTCTGTCTTACATCATTATTAAAAATAATGTATTCATTCATGATAAATAAGTACAAAGTTATTCCATACGTTCATTATTTTATTCATTTTCAAAGTCATATGCTTTTCGCATTGCCAATGGAGCACACACTCACGTCATACTTCATAACGCAAACTGTAAAAAAGTGTGTTGTTTTTACAGGGGAAAAAACTGTCAGCTTCTGTGCCAGAAAAACAATGTATGATTTACAAAGATAATCTACTTATTTTATAAGATTTTATTTTTTTAATTTTAACGAAAAGCTGTTAATTAGCTGACTTTGTATAGTTATAGGGAAAACTGTTATAAGAAAATAACAGTACTTTCCTGTAAATGTACGTTTTTTTCTGTTTAATTAACGGGTTTTTTTTACAATGTATTAGTTTCTGTAGATATTAAGTAGTAACCATTTCAATACCTTTCAATGTAAGTGTCTCACAACTTATCAATGTCCAATCAAGCCCGGACGATAGCGCTATCTCATGTCCTGCCCGATTCCTCAGAAGAGATAAACACTTCCTATTCAACAAACCTTGGGCCGGTCTCGCACTTTACCTGTGTGTGCCTTTTATTTTTCTGATATTTTGCTTCCTCCTCGAAGGAAAACTTCCTCCTACCTTTGCCACTTCCGGAGAAGCACCTGCTGGCACCCTCTGTGACGTCACGCCAGGGGGTGCCCCGTGGTGGATTGTGCCCTTCGGAAAAATAGGGGCCGTCTTCTGGCGTGTCATTGACCTTCAAGATTGCCCGAAGTGGAGCGCACTTGCTTGTTTGGGGTGCTGGATCATTGACACTGTGGGCTGGTGATCCGTGAATTTTTTAATAGGGGTACATTTGCTAAATTGGTTTAAGTGGGTATATATTTTGAGCTATTCCTTTCCTTGACCAGGTTCCAGTTTTGAACTTGCAATGAGAATGGTCATTTCCTTCGCTGGCTTTGGCTCTTTTAATAGATAGAGCGTTTAATAGCCTTTTGTATGGATAAATCTATGGTAGCATAAATGGGCCTACGGGAGCATAAATTTAGGGTAGTTTTCTTAGTATCTAAAATAAAATCAAAATATACAAAACAACCCCATTTACTGAATAATTTCACTTGATTTAATATTTAAAATAATAAAAGGTGATGTGTCACAAACGTTTAGTAGATTGCTATAGTTAAGTCTGGCTAACCAGTCTGCATGTTTCAAGACTTTACTTAAAATATGAAATTATTATTTACATAAATTATGTACTGTTTATACTGGTCAGCAGACCACTTTTGCACCCCTTGAATCGTTTCACACCTTCTAGGGATTATTTCGATGTGTAGTAAAGACGCTTCGCGGCTAGACTAAAAAATTATATTTACGATCTCCGATATAAATTATGAACTCCAAGATTCCCAAAGTTAAACGACTCCAAGATTCCCAAAGTTAAACGCACTTGCGGTTTTGGGGTGCTGTAGGAATACATTGGTTGATTGGTACAATTTATTTAAGTGGATATAGTTTGAGTCTTTCTTTTCCCTGACCTTGTTGACCAGTTTCCAGTTTTGTAATTTCAACATACGTTCAACGTAAATGGTCATTTCCCTTGCTGACATGTCTGTTTGGAAGAAATTTTTGTTAGAGAGTACATCTATCGAATTGGTTAAAGGGGATGTAAATTCAGTGATTTCTTTATCTGACCTTATTCTCCACATTTCTGTTTTGAACGTTTAATGGAATTAGTCCTTTCACCGCTAGTAATTGGTAGTGGCAGTCAGCAATGCATGTTTCATGACTTGGTTTCAAAATTGTAATTTTTAAGTTTTACTATAACTAAGCATTTCCATTATTTATTTAACTAAAACTTCAAACAAATTAAAGTGTATGCGTCAAATGTTAATGGCAGCCTATACACAGGTACCCATGTTTGATTATATGATTGTACTGCTACAATAAATAAAGTTCAAAACTAAATGTTACAAATTTTATTTAAAGTTCACTTAAATTACCAATGACAAACATACCTAGTCCCTAAAGAGACTTTTACCAAGGTTTCAACTTCGGCAATTTCCACCTTAACATCTAAACTCTTTCTTCAATGCATGTCAGATTGATACAACCCACTCAAATCCCCCCACACTAAAAAGAATTCTGACTTCATTCCACACCAAAACTCATTCTACCCGATCCTCATTAAACCCGAATTACAGAAGTGGTGCTTTAATTCGACATTTTTCTCAATAGCATTCAAGAAAACGGGCCAAAGTATTAAAAACACCCCCTACTCTCTTTTCAAAGACTCCCATAATTTCCGAGACACACATACAGAAAATGAACTTTGTGAAAGAACCTAAGCACAAAGACGCGAGAGATGCCGCTAAGAGAGGTAATTTTCAAGACGGCTTGTTTGCATTTCCTCTTGCGATGCTGTCACTGTTGGGTCCTTTGGTTCGCTGGTTCTGGGGGATCTTATGTAAGGTTGGGATTTCTCCCCAGAACAGGTCCATCATGGTAGTGCTATTTTATAATTAAATATTTACTGGACTATTCTTTAAAGAAAAGTCATCGACTTGAAAATCTTTTAGTGATTGATATAGGTCTTAAATTGTAAGCTGGTATAAGTAGTTCTTTGTTAAGCATAATGCATATAAAAAACTTTCAAATAATAACTTCCTATACTGAGAATTATTGGTCCAATGGTTTCAAATCTCACTTTTCAAATAAAATCCATCTGTACTTCATTAAAGTACAGTGTCAGATTACTTCTATCCCTCAATAGAGTTAAAAGAGTTAAAAATTATCAATGAAAAATCCTAATAGGATTACAGTTATGCAACCTAGTTGCGCTATCATCTTACACAATTTAATATTAGACGAAAAAAATTCCTTTCTTTTAATACTGATATTCAACTATTAATATGTTTAAAAGTGTAACCCAAATGTAGTACACTATGACAAAAAATATGCTAGACAATGAACTTCTCTTTTACAAAATGTAATAAAAGGCATATTCTCCCCAAAAAATACCTACTAAAACAGCAAGTAATAAAGAACATTCCATTATCCTCCGCAGTTCCGAGCCTCTTCCAAAATGGAGACACTTCACAACGAGAAAGGTGTCCGCTTTCAGAGAGAGAAAATGAGATGTTAGTTTTGAGCGGTGAGCCCACACAGGCCTAGAAGAGATAATTTTGTTGTTTCAAACGCTGCTTCGCCATTGAAAAACCTTTTTCTTGTACCTTGATGAAAGGGTTTCTGATTGGATCTAGAAGATCCGTTTCATCAAAGAGTTTGTGCTCTAAGTGATGATTTGGTAAATAGGGAGGTGGACTAATGATGTCAATGGAAATTTAGTTAATTCCTGGATGTATTTTTAGGAATTCATTGGAATGCGATTGAGCTTATAATGCTTTTTATTTTAAGATTTTCCTAATTTAATGAATTTTATTGACTTCATGTGACATTATCTTTTTAGTTGACATCTTAGAAAATATTTTTTATTGATTTGGGCCTGTGGAAAGTTGAATCACTTTCAAGGTGCCCTTACTTGCGAAAACTGTTGCTTTTCTCATTTATCTCGTTAAATTGTAACGTTTCATATTACCAAGCTCTGTTACATTTATTTGAAGAATAATTAATCAAACTAGAAAAAAAAATACATTTTTTAAAAACTTTATTTGCTTTATTTATTGATGGAAAAAATAAACGAAAGTGTTAATTTGTTAAAATCTATAATATATAATACAAATAAATTTATTCAATTTAACCCTCTAAGACCGTCAATCAGATGGCGGTGGTTTAAGTTTATGAGACTAAATTTTAGTTTTTTCGAAAAAAATTCCTTAACAGCATCAATGTCATCAGCAACTCCTTAAAAAAGTCATTTTTTATTCGGTCTTAAAGAATTAAGCTGGAGAAATCTTGAACTTGATTTGTAAATCTGCTTATTAGAAGAACATTAAGACTTCATCCTTGAAATATATGAAAAGTCTTTATCACTACATACACTTGCAAATATTTGTTTTGCCCTCCATGCAAAAGTCAGTGATTCATCAAAAAATTTAAACTCCTTGCGACATTTTTAAAAACACAAGTAAGAATTACTTGACCGATACCACATATTTTGACGGTTTTTTAATATTTGAGATATATTCAAGATATTGAGGATTTGTTTTTATATCTATGACATATTTGGGAATTAATAATCATTATCTTGTGCCTGTCATGCTGACTTTGTTTTTTAATATTGAGAACCTTGAAAAAATTTCCTTATTATCTTTACAAAATATAAAGATAACAAAAGAATAAGCAGTATTAGGTAATAGGTATTAGAGAAGTTTAAAAAAATGCTTAATAATCATTATAGTCGATGAGTCTATTTTTCAAAAAAATAATTATCCGTTTCAACCTGAAATCTTCAATGATATTCTAATTTTTTATTACTTATATAAATGTTGTTACCGGGAATCTGAACAAAAATTATCAGGTTTTTTTTTTAAATATTAATATTTATTTTAAGATATTTCAAAACCTCACTTAAAATATAACGAATTTTGAATTATAAAAGGAAATTTCAATACAAAAAATTTAAAAAAAATTTTGAAATATCAAAAAGCATATGAAAATACTATAAGAACTTTTGACAGTAAATTAAAAAATTTAATTAAAAACATTTTTAAAAAGAATTAGAAGGATATTTAAATATTAAATTTAAACCTCACAGAAAAGATTTTAAAATTCAGCGTCTTTCACGAAAGATTAAATTCAATATTTATTTATGTAATGATAATAAGTTTTCCAAAAATGAACTTTTATCTAAAAATTGTGAAAAAATTTCAGTCTCATTAAACCAAATTTAAAGAACTTTTACTATCAGCTTAAATTTTCTCATTTTTTCCCCTCTTCTATGGTTTTGTAAAAGAATGATTCACTTCAAAGAATAATTGTAAAGAATAATCTCTAAAGAATAATTCACTTCAAATTACAAAAAAAAAAGTTTGTAATAGAATACTCACGTTTAAAACACAAACGTGTTCACGGCTTTATTTTAACACGTTTTATTATTTTTCAACGCGAATTCCTACGATTGTTGTCTTCGCAAACTTCCCAAGTTAAAAAGAAATCCCCCTCGTTTTCTATTTCTAACGAAAAAACCTTTTTCTTAGCAGCAACAGTCAAATGACTGAATACTTAAATGTGCCAGACACAAGAAGAAAAAAAAAACAGTGGAGTCTTTACAGCAGCTGTGTTCGTAAAGCTTGTCAAGACCTATTTTACGGGATTTTTCTATCTAAAATTAGTATGGAAGGACTTTGGACTCAAAGGGTATTGGTTGACACGTGTATTCTAATGCAATTATAATTTCGTAAATAAATGTTTTTTTACAAAGAAATTCACAAAAAAAGCTTTTGTTAGCTGAAAAAAAAATGTTTTAGGAGAAATCAAATCAACTATGTACCTATTGTTATATAACCCTTTGAAGACCAGTTTTGCCAAATGACTGCATTTCACATACTTTTTACATTAAAATTTATTTTTCTGTCCACTTTTTACCAAAATTTTAAATTTTAGTGATATCAAATAGCACCATGCAATTTTCACGAAGTCTTAATAAAGTGAATGGCACCTTTTAATTTTTTTTTTAATTAAATATAATTTTACTTGAATATTTAATATTAATAAAGGCTAAACATAAGTTCTATTCCAGAAAAATATTTCTACAGAAAAATAAAAAGGTTGTCACCAAAGACTTAATTTATGTTTATCATACAAAGAACACACCAATTTTTTGATAAAAATTACAGTCACGTTATTAAATTGGTTGACTCCACAAAGAAAATATCACTTTCGAAACAACCCTTCCGATTTCACATAAACTACTCTCAAAGCCTTTTTAAAATATTCACTAAGTTCTTGAAGAAGTAATAAACATTGGATCTTTACTTCCACGGTTTTATAATGTTTTGACTGACTCTGACTTAAACTGTGAGATACAATGTTTTGGTTGGAATATGTCAAACAGCAATAGTCGTTATTGTCAAAAATATAAGCAGGGCCATATTCATTTCAGTGATTATCTTTTCGACTATGAAATCGTCATTAATTTTCATGAAACATGTTTTTTTTAAAATTATTTTGAATAAAAAAACTTTTGAATAAAAAACAAATTATTTTGAATGAAAACAAACACTTTATTAACAAACAAACACTTTATTAAATAATCAATTATAATAAATAAGACATAAATTAATAACAAAGAAAATTTTATCTTTTGTATGAAAATTGAATTTTTGTATGAAAAAAAGAAAACGTAGTTTATTTGCATATTTTTTATAACTTAATATTTGAGTAACGAAATACGAGTTGAGTAATCAAATATATTGCGAAATGCAAATCGTCTAGTCAACCCTAACAAATATAAAAAAAATTCACTTTCAATAAAAATATCAGGCACTTTTTCTCATAAACTAAGCAGTGACTAGACACACTTGAAGACATCCATTTTTCTAACCCTGGTGAATAACAAACGCACTTGACTAATGCAGGCTAGGTTTTCCTTGACCTTAAAGAGGCAAGTAGCCAGAAGGATCACTAACTACTGTCTTTTAACTATTTTTAAACTACACGGAAGAAGACTTTGTTCTTTATGTCTTCGCACCCCCAACAAAGGTACCGTTTCGCAAGGCTGTTTTTGAAGGCTAACTAGAACAGGTGTAGGATTTCAATCATGTTTTGAAGCCATTAAAAATGCATCGATTTGATTGTTTTTAGAGTTTCATAGTGCTTAATTAAAACAAAAATACTTCGTAATTTAACAAACAAATTTCGTATTTCAAAGCTTGATTAAACTGTATAGCTAATAAAATCTGATTGCCAATTATTTAATGAAATGTATCATATCGCGTAGGTAACGTCCTTTAATAGAGCTGATTTTATTTAAAGTATGAGGTTTCGTTTAAGTTAATTGAATGTTAAATAAATTAAAACAATTAAACAGTTTGGTTTTCTTATGTATGACTCAAATAAGTTTTTTGAAAAAGAAAATTTGATCCCTAAAAATATATCAACTGTCTTTTTTTAAATAATTGGAGTGATCTTGCAGCTAATTAAAATAAGTATCTTTAAAAATAGCAATATTTAAAACAAAATTAAATTTTAGAAGCATTTGAATAATATTAATAAATTTACAGTTTTCTGGAGTTAATTTATAATTTTTAAAAATAGATACCTCGTTTTTTCTTTACATAATTATAAATATTTTACATAAAAGTTTCATACATTTAATGATCTATTTTTCTAAAAACAATTACATTAAGTTTTCATAAAACTGCATACATTAGTTTACTAACAACGTATATCAATGCTATTTGCATTACAAATTACCCCCTAAACTAAAATTAACAAATTGAGTTGAAACGCAATATTAATATAAATAATAACAAAAGCATTTTAGTTACAAAGAGTTTTTGCTAAATACAAATCACGCTTCCCAAATAACGTCACCAATAACGTCAGTCTATAAAACTATATTTTTGACTTACAATAACTATTTCAGCAATTTTATACATATTGCATTTATCCTTAGCATCCAAACTTAGTTTTAATGTCTAGCTTACCACACTATATATCAATGATATTATCTGCTTTATATTTCAGAATCTCAAAAAAGTATCAATATTACACATATCGAAACAACATTGTATCTTATACTTCGCCATCTAAAAAAACCTATCGATATTACTTCAAATAACAAGATAAATATATCTTTTCAAGCGTCCGAAAAGAGTTTCAGTTTCTTGAAATTGAAAGTTAACAACTGCAGTCTTCAAGTGAGTCAAAACGCACCGTGAAGCATCCTCTTCGATATCGTGCGGAAAATACGTAAATAAAAAGGAATACAGAGAAGAGTTCTTTTTCAAACTAGATTTCCCATATTTGAATCTCATGCCTTCTCCCCTGGCGAATCGAATCGAACGTTTTACTTTCAGGAAGTCGGAATAAAATTTGTTTCTAAAAGTAGCCCCCTCAGTTCTTGACCACAAGGGAAAGAATACAGTTCTATCGATTGTCATATTCGAAGATATATTCAATGGAAGGGATTTGGGCAACAATAGATGTAATAAAAAAATCGAAATTTCAATAGAAATGGAGTTTATTTGTTTTTAAAGTGAGTAGGAAGTGGAATAAGTTTATAGAAAACTATAGATTAGTAGCAGATCTAAAAGATTATTTATTATTAAAGCAAATAGTGAATTTCAAATTGATTAGGTTTATTTTTATGACAAACACGTTCTGTTGAATGCATAACATTGGAAGCCATTAGGTTAATGCGGGAAATTTAAAATATAGATTGCATAGAATTGTCTTTTTTTTTTTTTTTTTTTTTTGTAAAAGAATTTTGAACATTTATTAATCTTCTTTTAAATGACACACAAAGACTCTAATTTTTACGATAATAGATTAAATGTTTTTAAATTTAAGTTAAGGAAGATTTTTTAATTCAAATCTTTTAAACTGTTACAATAAACGTTTTTCTTCTTAAGATATTCAATTATTTAGTGTGAACTTATTGAGATTCCTCGAATTATCTTCAAATAAAAATTAATATCTAGGTAACATATGTATTTGCAAATAAAAAAAACTAGAATTTATTGAAAACTAATTTTTAAGAAATTAGCACATTGTTATATAGACTTTAAAAGATACAAAGAAATCTCTTGATGCAAAAAATAGCTAATACCTCTTATTTTGAAATAAATACTATAATAAATATTATATTTTGTAATAGTTGACTTGAACATCCATTGCAAAGTAAAAATCCTAATCGTAAAATTTTCAAAACATTTTCTCTGTTCGATCGAAAAGTTTTCTTTGTTCATCGAATTTTAGAAAGAGATTCGGGAATGGAGACATCCAGAGCCATCTTTTGGTTGATTCGGGAGACAACGCACTTTAATTTATCAAAATAACAATAGAAAAATAATAATTGAGTTTGTTTAAATGTAATTTATTTTTTATTTGAACAAATCGGTAATCAATGTTTCTCTGATGTTGGTTTTGATTGTTTTCTAAAATATCTGCTCCTTCACTTAATATTTTGATGCTTTATTGTTTTTCGTCCATTACGAAATCGAAGATGTTTATTAATCTTATTTAACCATTAATTTAAAACATTTATATTATTAAATGAGTTTAATGGTATTAAAATAAAATAATTATATTTAAAAAATGTAGATATAATATTTTCAATAGTTAAAACTTATTTTAATACTCGAAATATTAATAATTGTGCTTTTTATCAGAAATAATAGCACACTATTTTACCATCGTTTTCCATTATTGATTAAAGCTCTAATTTATTATTGCGGTAATTCCTATAAAATTAGACACTATTAAGGCGCAAATATCAAAAAGGATAATTACAATTGCAAAAACTACTGACTATCTAAATCAACAAAACCGACATTGCTTACATATTTTTTTAATTTTGTTTATCAAGTTCTCTTCACCGCAACCAAAATAATTTTTAATATTATTTTTAATGGTGATATGAATTCATATTAGTAGATTTTGAAAGGCGAGATGTTATCACAAATATAAACAATTGATAAATAATATTGTAACAGAATACGTAACTATAGCATATAAACCATGATGCTAATGAATTTATCTGAAAAAAAGTAGTTACTCAAAAATTAATATGTATAAAACATTAATTAAAAAAAAATCCTGCCAGCTGGGCCCTTCATTCATAAAAACCACCACCAAATTAATTTCTCCCACTTTCCCTTCAATTACACCCAAAAAACTAAATTACATTTCCGCTCTTCGCCACAAATATCCCTATCCCACCCATGGTCATAACAAAGGTTCCTTCACCTTGACTGCGCCAAGTCATACCTCGCCCTGTATTATCCGACCTACACCCGCGACAGGGGGGGTACACAAGAGCCAGTGGCGAACACCAACGCCACTGACTGCCTGGCCAAGGGGTGTAGCATCAGTCAAACATAGGAGTCCATCCCTGGGTTAAAACCTCTTCACCTTGGCGGTTACAGGTAAAAGGTGGCCCGCCCTGACCCTTGAATGGGAGGTATATGGAGGTGAGAGAAAGATAGAGATGTTGGGGAGTCTATTGGTTTAGGGGAATGTATGGTTGTCAAGTGAGGCTGTTGGTTGCTTTAGAAATCAGCCCAGAGGATCACTTGGGGAGTCTTTGTTTACTAGTGATCTAGCTGGATTCAAAAATATAATGCAGGTTCCTAAAAAAATGAAGTAAATATATCATGTTTCACTCTAAAATGGAGAACATTGTAAGTTTCTTAGATCTCAGTTTAAAAATGTGTTTCGAGGGTTCAGTAACAAGAAGCGAGCTTGTACGCTTGTACCAGACATCAACCTTGTAGTGATTTTTTTAGTATTCTTCCTGCTTATGTTAGTTCTACAATAGCTAATACATTCCCTCGGTAATGAAACTCGGCGAAGTCACCACCCCTGCTGGGATCCAACTGAATTTCTAGCAACATCGTACGCTTACACAGTTGAGACTACTATGTTTGCCTACCAGTTTGCTCCTTGTGTACTTGATTGTTTTGTTGCTTTTTGGCTGCATTTTCCGTTTGTAGGAAAGCATACTAGAAATTGATCCGTAGGTTCTATCATGACCAATTAGTATAATATATAATGTTAACAAAACTGGGTAACACCTGCCCCTTGTTTAAAAATAAAATGACAAGTTTCGATTTGAAACTTTATTACGACTGCGGTTTATCTTATTAAATTTATTCGATTTGGCACCTTTCAGACATCTTCACATTTGTTCTTGTGCCAGACCTGTTCAACTTTCCTCCATGCTTGAGTGAGGGCTGTGAGGTATGCCAAGGCGTGTGTGCTTTGCTCGCCCGCCAGGGGTGGGTCGGTTTGTTGTCGGTGACCTTTTACAGTGGAGGGTCAGTCCATTATTGCATCAAGGCATCGCTGCTGTTTCTGAAGTGGGATGAAGACTTGGTCTTGGGGTTTGGTGTTGTTCGTTGCTGTTGAAAAAGATGGCATGTGTCAGTGTTAGTTAGTGTATGTTTTTTTAAATGCGTTGGTTTGGATTTGTTTGTTTTAGAAATCGCTTTACGTGTTAGTAGGAAAGAAGAAGTTACTTGTATTATTTTTTGAACTTTCTGTAAAAAACTTTACAGATATTTATTACGTGAATAATTATGACCTTAGTAGAAAAGGTATGATGTTCTTTGGTGTAATATGGTACATAGGCTTCTTATTATGGAAGCACATAATGTAACTATATCATAACGTTCAGTACTTACTGGCTTCAAGATTCTGAATCATCGGATAAAATGAAATTAGGCAAACATCCTTATATTTTTAAACATTTGTTGTACCATTCAATTAGTTGTTTATTGTATGGTATTTTTGGGGGATCACGCATCAATAAATGACCACAACAATCAGCATATATCAGTATTAGCTAAAAAAAAAAAGTAGGATATATTTTTTTTAATGTTTGTTATACACAAAAATATATGTTAATATAATTGACACACAAAATTAATCGCCAATTTTAAATTCATGGGAGTCAAATACTCATGTGACGATTTCCATTACATGTGGTGCCACAAATTCAAACATGACATCTTAATTCCAATATTTATCTTACATGATAGCATTACTATGATATTATACAAAAACTATATTTACTTTAAAAAAATTAAAAATCCACCCTTAGAATAGACCCTATTGAAGAAAATTCCTTTTGAATCAAGCGTTATAAAACACGATTGGGACACAAACAAGAAACGAACCACAACTCTGATTAAACCATCATCTTATACAACGTCTATATAAAAGATCACAAGAACCTCTCTCATACTTTACTAAGTGGGAACAACTATAAATCAAATGATTTTCTTACAATAAGTGCAATGAGGACCGGTTATCTAATATTATAAAACAAGAAATCTGCCCATTTCCAAATAAAATACAGATTAAATACCTTATTATCAAGCACAGTTCAATGCTTTGGTGAATACACACGCGCGTGCTATATGGCTGTCTTCACGTGATTTGACTATTTTACTCATGTGAGATCATCACTGAGCAAAACGACTCACGTCGGGGGAATTGTATGCATGCACGTGTGTATATTCTCACACGGTTTTTATTTACAGTTTTGAATTGTGAGAAATTTTCGAGATAAGCTTGACATTCTTGAATTTATAATTTTGAAAAATTTATATTGGTATGCAGTACAATTCGGTTTGATTAAATTCAAAGTTTAATTCTACGGATTTCTTATTTTTCTATCTAAAGAAATTATTGGAGATTATAACTCAATGAGATTTTAAAATGTTGGTTCACGAATAATATGTAGTTAAATTTTAACACTTAAGATAGTTTAAATTGTATTCTAAAAGTTTTATAATTTCATATATATAAGTATCAAATAAATTTATGATTATATCTACACATTAGCTATTCTTTTAGTTCAGCTAAAAAAAAAACAAGAATAAAAAAATACCAAACACTCTTGTTATTCTTACATTTATGTAGCTATAATTATTTAAAAATGTAAGTTTTACAACTATATTTTAATGTTAACAATATTAATATATGCTCATTTTTTCTTTTTAGGTAAGTGTGAAAATCTTCATTGAAATCAAATTCTTAAAAAGTAAGTTTTATTTATAGTAGAAACGAAAATTACTATATATGTTACAGCTAAATTTAATCACCATTAAATTAAAGTAATAAGAAATTTTTCATAATTGTGGTTATGGTTACTTGCATAAAAAGCTTTGAAACATAAACCCGTAAACCAGGTTTTATAGCAATACACATAATTTAAAATATATACATATAAATTTAAGAATTTTATTAAATTTAAAATTTAAAGCATGGAAAAGTTAATTAAAACTATATACTACAGAAATATAATTTTTAAAAATTTAAGGAATTATATTTTCAGTTAAAAAATTTAATTAAATCTTATGCATTAAAAAAAGTTTACTCCTCAGCCAATTTGCATTTTACTCAGAGGGTTAAACAAAATTCTTATTCATGACATTAATTTTTCTTCATTAGTCTAAGTTGTTGAACAATTAAAGAAAAATACATTGACCTTTAAACAGAATTGGAGAAGTAGAATCATGACCTCTTAAAATAGCATCAAGGTCGTAATTTGGGATGACAAAGGAATTTCCACCCTTTCTGACCGAATTCTGATACAGTGGTGGAAATTGATTTATGAACTGACAGTTTTTTAACAGTATTTCTTTATTAAATGCATTTTTATCGATTTAAATTTTATATACTCTACAGGCTTTGCATTATAAATAATACGCGTAAATAAAATTTTATATAAATTCGTAAACAATTTATTTTGTTGATATTTTAGTTTTAGCATATGGAAATTGATTTATGAACTTTTACATTCAATCTCATTTAATAATTGCTAAAACTATTTTTTGTCGCTAATGCTTCCTTGATTTTGTTTTTCATAGACAACACAAAACTTTGGGTCGAGTTTTGGTCAAGAAATTTGCAGTTTTTTATGATTAAGTCCTTCTATTCCATAACTGATGCACACTTCTTTGAATCATACTCCATTTGAGTAAATTATTCAAACCAATTGATCTCAGACATTATTCTTGGGGTTTAAGTCATGGCTATTGGCAGGATGATCTAAATGAACAACACTTAGTTCATTTAACCAGTCTTCAATTTCATTTGAAATGTGGATACTTGCATTATCATGCATAAAAATCTAATCAAAAGCATAGTTTTGCCATCCAAAAATGAATTAAAGAAACTACCTGCAATAAAGTGATGTTTGTCAGCCCTTTAGAAACATAACCTTGTTTATTCAATCATAAGATATCGATGCCCTAACCATCAAACTTCCACCACTAACATTTCTGCTGAAGACAGATCTTGGTCATTTCCGAAGATCCTTTCAATAACATTATAAACCATCACATCCATCCAAATTGAACTTTTTTTCATCAGCAAATGTCACTTTTTTCAAATTTCTCTCCCTCCACCCCCACCCAATCCATTTTCATGTAGTTACGACTATATTTTAATAGCCTGTTCTTATGGTGAAGAGTAAGCTTTGGACCAGCCTTCATTTTGGAACATTTCAAGTTCGACGACGATATCAATTTTGTCCTAATCTTCTGGGAGTTACAGGAAGTGATTGTTCATAACAAATTCGCCCTGTAATGCAAAAAAGCTGACACAAATGGTAACTTTTTGGGGTACAAGTCCAATAATCCTGCTTTTGTCCCTCATCTCACGAGGGTTACACCTTTTTTAATGATGGTTTTTGCCAAAGTCAGAATGATTCTTCAAATATTTATGAATTATATTTATTGATCGTTTAATTAATATGCTAATTTCACTTAAAGATTTGTTAAAATATTATATAAAGAACATTTTTTAAATTTTTAGCTTCAGGCAGTCCCGCAAGCTTTCCTATTTAGCAAAATGGGAATAAAACAGATAAATTTCAACAAATTTGACCTTAATCTTATTTATAAACACTGATAGTAAGCTCCCCTGAAGTTCAAATGAAGAACTAGCAAAAATATTTGGTACCTGGGTTCAAAATAAATTTGAGTTCATAAATCAATTTCCACCATTTGACATGCTTAAAAACTAAAATTAGATATATTTTTACTTAATATCATTTTTTGAAAAAAATTATGTGCGAAAATCCTTTATTATACTCTGAATATCCAACACACAAAATTTGAATTGTTAGCACTTAATACAAAGCGATATCTGGTGAAAAGAATGTTAGTTCATAAATCAATTTCCACCACTGTAGGTAACACAAATTTAAACTTCGCACTTTATTATATTACTGCTTTACAATAGTTCATGAACATAATTTGTACGTTTTATAAAGTGCAAATGTGATTTAAGCAGTAGCGATTTTAAAAATTTAGGAAATTTTATCAAAATATATTACTTATGGGAAATTAGGTATTAAACACTATGACATGTATAATTCTGTACAAAAGATACATGATATTCTGCACAGAATATATATGATTAGGAGTTTACTAACTAATTTAAGTTTATTATTTGATATAAAATGAAACCTTTTTACTGTTAGTTAATATGACTCTTTAATTTAATTAAATTTCATTTTATATTATTAATTTTAATTCTTTTAAAATTATGAAATCTAAAATTAATTCCCGCTATTAACCAAGTGAATAAAAACTAGATTCAACCCTCTGAGAGATACAACGGTATAAACTCAACAGCTTTAACACATGACTGCCAAGCTTTTCATCAACAAGCATAATTATTTAATTTTTAAAAGTACAATTTTTATAATTTATATAATTTAAATAAGTTTTAAATTTTTTTAATATGAATCAGAAATTTATAATTATCTGCTACAGGAATAAAATTTAAAACAATAAAAAACATTTATTCAAATTATTAAATTTTAATCTTAAGCAATGAAAATAAGTTTACTCTTCAACCAAATCGCGTACTTCACAAAGCGTTAAAAAAATTCTCACAATCAACACTAGACAATTAAAAATGCAATTACATACAAAAAATAATATTTTATCTTAAAAATTAATGCTAATAATTATAAAACACTCTCAATTGAAAAAACAGACCCCAATTTTCTGGTACAACCAACACTATTACCACACCGACCTTGCTTTTAGTAGTGACTCCCTAATTTGTCCTATTCCCCTACTACGCATTTATCCCATGCATTGGAAATCAAAGCCGCTCTTGTAACAGAGGATGTAAACAACGCTTGGTCGCCCATCAAGCAATTAAGAAAATGGACACCATGGTTTTAATCTACCCTAACACAAAAAAAACAGAATCATTTGGCGTTTAGATTCAGGTGAGCAGCCGTGTTTGGCGATGTTATCGCCGCTTTGAAGCGTTTATCGTTTCATCTCGTTAACAATGATCCTTTTATTTGTTGGCGTAATGAATTTGTTTCGGTAATTGAGAGGGATCTTTTTTAGGGTTGGTTTAATGTGTGATTGCAGTTTAGCGTGATGGATAGTGGCATTAATGTGATGTAATTTGCTTTGTAAAAAAATTAAATCGATATTTATAAAAATTCGTATTGCCTGTTTTTTTGGTGAAATAGGTATTCATTAATGAAGAAAGAGAAATAACTGATTGCATAAAAGATATTTTAAGATGATTTACAAAAAAAAAGGAAATTAAAATAAAATTACTTAACAAATTTTAGTAAATATTATAGTAGAGAATTTAAAACTTTGTAAGCAAGTTGAAAGTATCGAAAGAAGGTATCATATTCTCCTTTAATAAAAATAAATATATAAAATTAAGTACCTAAAAGCATTTATTATAAATTTTTAAACTAAGTTAATTATTAAATTATGTATTTGTCTTACATTTAAAACTATAAAAAATGTAATTGAGTTCCACTCTTAAATATTATATAAAATATTTCTTATTGATTACTTTCATGAGAGCTACTAGATTGACTCTCTCTAGATATTTTAACCAATTTTTTTAAAACCAATTTACTGAAATAAAAACGTCAACCCATATAATTTATTACTCCTAAAGAAAAAAATTAGAAAATTATAAGAGCCCGACTTTAATCAAAACACAGACTTAATTTCCAAAACTTCCACAAAAAGAAAACTCAAAGAACCTCTCAAAAGCGCCTTTATACAATAATATTAAAATAATCAAAAGTTATTCATATTTTTATTTCTTTGCAAGTTCTGAAGTAATTTTATTTAGCGTGCACTTGCGATCTCCCAAATTATATACGTTAACAACATTACAATCGATGACCTTTAATCTCAATCTGAGATCGTAATAGTGGTCAAACACTGTTACCGGCTTTCAATTATTTTCAAATTTGAAAAAAAAGAAAAATGTGATGCCAATGGGTTCAAAAGAAATTGAAATTCTTTTTTGTTTAAAGATTCGGGTATAAATCAACGCTTGAAGTGTAATGAACTTGTGTTATTTCAGTGGATTATTCAAAAAGTCTCGAAACATGTTATTAGGCTAGAAATTTTACATTTGGCCCTGATTTTTTATAGATAAAGTGAAGTTTTAATCAAATAGAAAAAAGTGCAAAGAAATATTTCGGAAGAGAAATGCATTAATTATTCCATACCTATATACACTTTAAGCTGTCGGAACATGTTTCCGCAAATGACTGTGGATGCATAAGATTTTTATAAATTAGGATATTTTGTTGTTTCACAGTATTGAACATAAAATTTTACAATGCATACATATAGAAATATTAACTTCGAGGCTAAAACTTTTTTCTATTTACTCTTATGTATTAGAAAACATGTACAAATGGTAGTTAAATTTAATTTTCTCAAATTTTCTAATGCTGATTAGGCATTGAAAACCAAATATATTTTTTAATTATTTATATCCTTTCTACACTTAAAATGCCTCATTCCCTAGATAGATCCGTTTTAAAAAATTTAATACAGTGTACTTGCTTTTAATATAATTTTACCATCACATTAAATCGAAGTTATTTCAAGGAAATCAACAACTTAAATATCTCATTCTATTTTCCAACACCAAAATATATTCAGGTGTTGGCTCGTCACTTGACTGTTGTTCTAAAAATACGACGCCCGTCGCCAATAGCCCTCGTGTAGCTCTAGTGCGACGATAATTCAAACCTAACCTAACCAAAAAACCTCGCCAACTATTCAAAAACTCCGCCAACATCCCCGCCACTAAAATGACCAAACCTCGCCACACCCGAGCACTCCCTGGTCAGCCAGCACACACCTTTGCGTCACCACTTATTTTTTACTTTATTTCATCCCATCCGGTGCTTCCTGGGTACTCAGGAATCGGTCACAAGGGGGGATAATGGACCTCCGCGAAAGGAAACGGCAATTTTTTGACCCCTACAATCACCGAGAGTACTCCCACGGGTCCGAAAGCACCGGCGTATTTAGTCATGGCTAACAACCCGTGGACAAAATCGCCAAAATCGTAGAAAGTGGGCGTGGGGGTAGTCCCATCCTGAGATTGTCTCAATAGCCCTTCACGGACTACCGGGTTTCCTCAGTGCTAATATTGTCAGGTTTTTTATTTGTTTTATTTGCTTCTTTTTTTTTTGTTGTTTGCGGTTGTTTGAAGGTAGTAAATTTCTTCGACTTGAAATTCAGTGGCTGTGGGCTTAGAAGTTTAGATTTCTTGAGACATCCGGACGGTGAAATTATAGTCCTTCCGTCCCACTCTTGTCACAAATCATTGCTTATTCATTTTAAGAATGACCTATGCTTAAACTTTATCTTCAAAAATTTGGAATTACGTTTTTAATTGATTATCTGGTACCATCATAAAACATTGTTCCAAAAATATGCAGTCAAAATATCATATTAACTGAAGATTTTACAACTGCGTTATACGTTACTATGACATTAAAAAATGTGCAAATGAAAGTTTCTATGTAATTCTTTCTAACGTTTTTTTATTATTATTATCGTTTATAACAAGAGCACTAACGCTACATCAAAATATTAAAAGCATGGCGCCTGATCCATAAAAAAATAAGAATCACTTTTAATAAAAAAAAATGGTTTACAAGCAAGTCAAGTAACTATTCATCTGAGGATTTAAATTAAACAATAAAAATTTATATTAAATAATTAAACAGACTCATAAGTAAACATTTAGGGTATTTTTCTTCTATTTTTTTTAAATAACCCTTTTAAAATGTAGCTTGCAAACAACCATAATTGTCAACCAAATTCCCATATTATACAACGAAAATACACTTCCTTATTTTTCTCTCACTATTCTTCCCATTCGAAGTCCTACTCATCCGTTTTTAACTATATCTCCTAATCCTAGCATTATGCTATCATTTTCCCATTCACCTTACTGAATTACCCATTTCAAATTCCTCCAAAAAGACGCACATTACAGAGTTATCCGTAGAAACAATCGTAATAATAACAACTACTCGGCAATCTTCAGAGTGTCCATAATTCATATCGGAATGCGGCTGTCTCCGCCTGGATGGATCCCAGGCTTGTGACCAGCACGCGAGCAGCCAGCAATTTGCGACCAGATATCGGACCTGCAGGCTACAAAACCCGATCCAGCATCGGGCCATCCACGAGCCATTGATACGTCCAAATTCAATTGAAGAGCTTAGTGGAAGAACGTGCTAAGTGACATTTTTGAAAATTTTAGATTTTTGTGTCATCGAACAGATTACTAACTTCTTTAACGATAACAAGCTCCCAATTTTTCATAAACATTAAGTTAAGTATATTTTTTAAGGTTTGCAAGTAATACTTTCAGCAGATCTGAGTGAAAACTAAAAACTTTAAAACTCATTTTCTCGTTTTCAACTCACTGTCACTTAGAACGTTCTTCCACTAAGTTCTACAATTGCTTCCTCGATCGGTTCGAATATCTTTCGAATGTTGAACTTTTTGTCTTTGCGTAAAAAGATATCCCTTGAGGTGATTTTTCTTTTCTCTGCACGCGTTTAAAGGGTTAAAAGAAATGCTTCAATGATCTGATTATCTGACAACAAAAAATTCTCTCACAAAGTTCTTTTTTCTGTTCGCTTTTTTCTTTCTTTAATGTGTGTGTGTCTGTGCGATGGTCCGTCATAGCCGCTGTCATTCATCGTTGTGTGACCATCCACGGTAGAACTGCTTGTCGAAAAAAGAATCGCCAAGCTAGCCGAAGCAAGCGAAATATCCGAATATCTGAAAAAAAATGTCGATAAAAATAACTTAAAATTTGGCTGACCATTGCCCTTTTGTTTCAATATATAGCATATCTATTAAAATTTTCCGAAATTTGTGACAGCAATTGTGTTTCCTTTCTCTCACTACTTTCTGTTTCTCCTTTTTTCGCACTTTCTATCATGCCCTTTAGGAAAATAGGAAAACGTTTTACAAAAAAAAATTCTTTACGGCCTGTATCAAATACTTTAATTCATAATTTGAAAAAAAGGAAATATATATTCCTTTATCAGCCCTTAATATTTGAACCATCTTTTATCATCAACTGTAAAATTTTGAAGAAAAAAAAGTTTCACATTGTTTAAGTAATGCAGCGATCTTAACAGGTTGCAGTTCCTCATAGCTAAGTTATTTGCAAAGTATTCAGTTTATAAAGCAATAAATGGCGTTCCTTATAGCAAAACAAAACCTCACATTATTGTTCCTAGTTACAGTTCCTAAGATACTGTTTTATTAAATAATTTTCGTGCAACTTAAAAGCGGTACTACAATGAAATATTTAAACTAAATAAAAACTTTCAATCCAGTAAATTTAAACAAAACCAAACTGAGTGATTTTATGCCAAAACTGGAAGCATCGTACCAACTGCAACGATTTGGCATTTGTTCTCTTTTTTTTTCGTGATGTGATGTGTAATGACAGATGTTTTGGCGAGAAGAATGAGACGTGCTGGTGCCAAACGAGAGACGACATTTTCATGATGTATCGCTAGATCCATGTGAAAATTCAGATGACTAGACATACAAGATACTTAATGGCAAACTGGGATCATATATTGCCACTGGATATTTTCAATATTTTTCGTTTAAAGGCGATGCTTTCGGTCACAAAAAGTCTAAAAAAATTGATTAACGAAACTCAAAAAAATATTCATCATTATACTATATTATTATACCTATATTTTACTATATTTTACCTTAATTAGTGAAATAAGTTTTTGAATAAATTCACCTATCCACGCAAGAAATCCATTTTATACTTGCGTGTGCACCTAAACTTTTGGATTTAAATCTAAACATTTTGATTTAATAATTGTTTCATCTTTTTTATTACTTTTTAATCATATTTAATTTTCATTATTTTTAAATTTTCTTAATAATTATCTCAATGTAGTTGCATATTATTTTTCACATAAAATTAAAATAATTGTTTCAGAATTCAAAGAATATTAAATGATTTTTTTAATAAATGCTTACATGAAAATTTTCAGTCCTAATATTAAAATTTTAAAGGTATCTGCATAATAATTTAAAATTGAAAAAAAGTTCTCAAACCTAAAAAACGCGAAATGAATATGGGCAACAATTATTTATTCACTTATTTTAAGTTATTAAAATATGTACAATTACCAAAGAAGGAGTAATTCTACCATACAGTTTTCAACTATTAAAGAGTTTTTCAGGATACAACCGTGGTATTTAAGTTTATAAAATAGTATGGTCATCTCTTTTCGAAACAGGAAACAGCAAAAGCAAATCGCGTGAAATACCCCTCCAGAATTCCCCATTTCCTTTCGCCTGACATAAACGCCTCATCACAATATGCGTCTGAGGTTCCTTAACCCTTTTCCATGTCCACTTTTCACATGCGCCCTCGTATTATTACAAGGGACGCCTCTCCGATTTGACTCATCTACCCTCCTAATCGTCGACTGCCCGCGGTAATTTCGCGATATTCCTACATATCTGCTGGAATTTTTTCCGGGGAAGCCTTCTTGAGTGTGACGAATCGCTGCACGCGCTCTTGATCACTGCAAGAAAGTATCCAGACGTTATTTGGGGATGTTAAGGGATGCAGCAAACTTCTTGTGTGTATGCGTTCCTCAGAATCATGAGGATTTTGAGGGCTGTTAATTTAAGGTGTAGAGTAACCTTTGTTCACATGAGATACTTAAAAAAAATCAGAATTCAAAAATTGGTGATAAAAATAATTTTCTGTGTCAGTACATTGTTTTTAGCTTCAACAGAACTGCGACGTTTTTTGAGCTAAATATCGGTTACATTTATTAAGTTGCACAATTATTATTCAATTTACATTACTCTTTAAGGAATTCAGACGCCTAAACTATCAAGTTTTACAACAACACAAATATGTATTTTTTAATTAAGAATTTTATACGTTTACTTAACTTTAAAATTGGAAAAACTGTGGAGTCATTTGTAATCATCTGAAACAGAAATATATTTTTTAAAAATGTGAATAAGTCAAAATTTTCAATTAAAGATTAAAATTTTTATATCATGCAGGGAAAAGTAGTTTACACTTTAGTCAACTTAGTTACCTCTCAGAGAATCAGAAATTCATGACATTTTTTTAAAGAAACAAACTATTTTTAAACGTTTTCTGTAAAAAACAACTAATTCATTATGCCAATTAAGGTTTCAAAAATGAATTAGGAGGCTAAGGACATTTTACTGATTTTAAAATTTTAAAATGTTGCTGTGCTGTAAGAGTTCCTGAAAAGTGCACATGTAGCTAAAAGCATCGGATCTCTAAAAAGAACGTAACATGTTTCATTTTTAACTTTTACACCAAAAACCCCTTCTCTCCAACCTAGCTTGTCTAAATGGCCATGACGGCAAGGAGCTTTCTTAAAGGAATTTTTTCCCAATTCGGATATTTTCTTTTATAAAAAAAATCCCAATGTTTTCTCGCCATAAGGATAGCACGGTGAGAAAAAAAGTTGACAAAGTCTCAAGTTTTTGTTAAACATGATCGGTCAAGGGTCTGATTATTATGATGATGTTTTTCGTCTTCTTCAGCTGTTGTCTCGACGTCCCGTCGTGCGTTTAATTTATCTCAAGAAGAAGTAATAATAGTAAAGAAAGATTTCAGATGGTTTTTTGGCTTGTAGAATTCCATTTCGAATATGGTTAATTAATGCAAATTGCTGCTTTGGATGGGTGACATTCCGATAGCTTTAAAATGTAACATAACGTGAGGTTCTCGGGAGAGTTTGCAAGTGTTTGGAAATTGAATTTGAATAATCGGCATGGTAGACATGAAATATTACGTTCAAGAATGACATTAAGCTACTTAAGAGTTTTCGATTCTTTCATGCTTGATTTGTTTAGTATTGTTACCGAACTCAAAAAAGTGCAAAATTGAATTTTTGTGTGTAATGTACATATGCATTGCGTAATTTTTCTAGTCGTCTGTTGCTTTTTCAAATATAACACAAACTCAAAAATCTGATCCGGTTTGCAGAACTAATCAGTTCATGAATTGACAAAAATATTTTGTTTTCGTATCACTGGCTTGAAATCTATACAAAAATACAGAACAAATTTTTTTTAAATCATGAAATTTAGGAGCAAACCAATATTTTCTCTTATTTTAATGTTATTGTAAACGAAATAATATTATTCCTCATTTTAATTTGAATTCAAATTTGACGAAAATGAAGGAATTAAGTTTTGTTTCTTTCTAGCCCATATATTAAGTACGAACAATGTATAATGGACCCATATAAGTGGATACTATAAAAAATTTACTATGCAAACATTTACAGTTTATACAATTAATAAAAATAATTTTTTTAAAAAACAAACAAAATGGACATGCAGTGGAAAAGCCATATTTAATTAATACAAAATAGCTTAATGTTTTCCTGAGATTAATAATTAGCAAGGCGATTAAATTAACCTTAAAATTAATTTACTTTGTGGTATAAATAAATACAAAACATAGTTTGAACCGAATTTTTGTGGATTAGCTTAAAAATTGACCCAGAACTCTTGATCTTCATCATATGCCTACAACACGCAATCGCATTCGGCGAGTATGCTTCTAATTAATGAAAATTGAAGCTCACGCTACAAGTACCCAAAGATTACAACGCTTAAAAAAATTAAGAATAATTAACTCCAGTTGTCCCTTCCGCGTCAAGGTCCTTCAAAGAATTCTGTAAATTGCACTTTTATTTTCTGCCATCTTCTCCTCTAAGCCTTTAATCAGTTTCTTCCGAGTTACAGCACTGAATTTGATACCCTGGATAGCTCGGCGACACGTAAAGTTTGTCAAATGGCAACAATATCAGTTTTTACTTTATTTTTACGACACCGTGTAATGACTTCTTAATTAAAAGGAAAAGGGGGGAGATACTTTGTAAATGGCGGGTGGAATGGAGTTCTGCGAGCAATATGCCACTTTTAACAGCTGTTGCCATCGTCTCCCGAAGTAAAAATTAAGATTTTTCTGGTCTTTTGTTTGGACGTTGTCGTTTGCGATAGCAAAATAATTGACGTGTCGATAAAATGGGTATATACGGAAACGTTTTCTTGTGTGTGCTGCGAGCAAATAGTGTCGGGAACTTTAACGTTTGGTTTTGTTGGTAAAAAGACGTAATTAAAACGACACGCTGATGCTGCTTTTCCGTTGTTTCATTTTTGTGAGGGGGTTCGTGTAAACTGTGCAAGAAACAGCGTGTCACGGAAAATGGATAATGTCTGGCCTTTTGAATGGCATTAGAGACTTGTCTTTTTATATCTGTACTTATTAACCTCAAATATGTACGTAGATAAATGGAAATATGCAAATAAAGCTGTGGGATATCTGTTAAAGAGAATACAAGCACGAATCAGTTTGTTATCAGCAAAATTAGAAAAGTCCTATAAAAATAATGACACGAAATGCTAAATTAAGTAACTAGGATTAATCAGTTTCAAATAAAAATTAAATGGGATTTATTCGTGAAAATATATCATAAAAATGAAACTTTTAGAAAGACTCTTTTTTTAAGTATAAATATTCAATGCGGCAATTTGATTACATTTATGTGTCCAACGATTTCTACAATATAAAAATTTAATATTGTACAAAAAACGTAAAAAGTAGACACATTTCCGCACAAAAGTAATTCACATAAGGCATTTAATTTTATTTATAAAAATGTTTAAATGCACTTACATGAAATATAATAGAATGTTTTTTAAAATAATTTGATCTAAATATTCTAAATCCAATCAATTTAAAACATAACATTCAGTACCGCAATTACATTACTAAAACATGTTCCTCTGAGGTTGCTTTGTTATTCGAAAGTATATTTTTCTAATGTTATTACTTTCAAGAATTCCTGAACACCTTTTTCTCTTTCTCCCTCTTTTTTAAAAAAAATGCATTCTCTCTGTCTTTACGTCGTGTTAGTTTTTCTTTTTTCCACATTCTTTTGATTTATCGTTTGCTAAGCTTTAATTAATTCAACAAGCATCTAAACCCCAAAAACGAACCGTTTTGGGATTGTTTTCTAACTTCAACACTTTTCTATTTTTTCTTCATTTTAGTTTTCTTACCTTCTTTATTCTGAGGATTGTTCGAAGAGAACGATAGTGTCAGAACTTCGCAATAACTTCTTTTTTCGACGTTCTCTTCGAGATGTTATCGCTTGATGTCTTTTCTCTTTTGTGGTTTACCTTCGAACAAATGTCCACTGTTTTGTGGATATAATTGGTAGTATTTTTTATATGAAAGTATTTTCAATTTTTAAAACTCTTCATATTTAAAATTTCTTTTATTTTTTGATAACTTCAAAACGTATAGTTTTTTTTTGTTCCAAAAAATGTTCAGTTGTTAATTTAAAAAAAAAACATAATATTGCCTTTAAATATTAAATAATTCTGACGATTCTTCCACTTTATGCTTAGTGGATAAGCATAAAGAATATTTTTGAATTTTTTGTAATTATACATATGAATAAAAGCATGTCAAAACTATAAATATTTCATGACAATTAAAATGAAAAAAATGTGCGATTAATTAACAAAATGCCTAAAAATTATAATCTACTTTGACATTTTAACTTTACCACTAAATCGCTCATAAGTTCAAGGAAATATTTTCAACTAAATGTACGAAAGATAGGTTGAAAAACTAAATTTAAAGATTAGAAAAATATTTTTTTTGCGTTTTCCAGTTGATTATGCTACCGCGACAATTTGTAGCAAATCATAAATTTGAAATTCATAAATCAAGAATGCATGAACTGTTTTTATGAACATTAAATATTAAAAAAATTAATTAATTTGAACGATTATGCATGATAAATAAAAAAATATATAAACACCAAAATTGCTATCAATCTAATAAGCATTTAATACAGTAGTCAATTAACACTAGAATAAAGAAAATATTTATTCACGTTACATTTTATAAGCTAAGAATAATCAAACTGCATACATAATCAAGTAGAACATCAAAACACTCTAACTGACACTATTGCAAGAAATGCTTATCAGTTTTCTCCCTTGTTTAAATTTTTCGTTTTTACATCGAATTCCAGCACAAAATATCACAAGGTTTTCAGACCATCATTTTTTTTTTGTCTACTTTAATTACCGGTAATGAAATTTTCGCGTGACTTTTTATACGCTTAAGGGAACCTTAAGATAACGTTAAATATGTTTTTCTATTATTTTGTTCTTTAAATCCTTTTTGCTTTCTTTTAATGTGCTGTTTCGAGTGTTGTGTAATTACCATTTTTTTTTTTTTGGGGGGGGGGGTTGTTTATGTTTAGAACAAAAGTCTCTGAAATTAACAAAAAATTAGAAGAAAAATTATTCACACTATATTAAAAATAAACTGATATTGTTTTGTATAGAACTCTATTGAGCTTGTACTTTTGCACCATTATAAAACCCTTTCTTAAAAATTAAAAAATTAAACTTTTCTAAAAACATAAAGCATAATTCAAATTTCAAATCATAACATTATACTTTCACAACTAATAATAATATAAATTGCAAGTATTAGTGCGCTTTGTAAGGAAGTGCTTTACATTAAAAAAAACACAACCCATGAATTTCAACACAAAAAGAAAAAAAAAATCGATTTTGGTTTCATATAATGCGTTATAAAAACACCGGTTTTCATTTTAAAGACAAAAGTTCACTAAGATTCATTCATACATGAATGCCCACTGCCCCTTCTCAGTGTATTTCATTCTTTTAAATTGCCATTCTATTGTTTTGATTTTTGTAGCGTAAAGTTTAAAAAGAAATATTTTTTTGATGGCTTGAGATCCATTAATTGAATTTTTAGTTTTTCTTTTTTTTAACTGGGCTCAAACAACCAAGCGAAAAGAAGATAAGGGTAGCAAATTACTTTCTCTCAGTACCAGCCCTTTCCAAATGTATATTATTTTATTAATTATATATTAGTATACAATATAAATATATAGGGGAGAGTGTTGTACCTTGGGACGCTTGTACCTTGGGACACCGTCAATTTCTAAGAATCTATTGGCAATATTCATACATTGTTTATTTCTAATAGTAGCCTTAACCAACAGACATCATCATAATAAAATTTAACACTAGCATCATTGAATTGATGAAATGGTGACAAAAAATAATATTTCATTACCCCAAAGTAAATATTTTTCTCATTCTAATATAATTTTTTACCTTAGTACTCTTACAAAAAGTCAACTGCATTTTATTTTCTTCATAAAAGAGAAGATTTTAAAATATTTTGGTTATGAGAAAATAATGATTATGCATTTGGATTGGCCACTATCTTGCTTTTGTTTAAACCATGTAGCGTGTTGTACCTTGGGACAGTATTAATAATTTGATTAAATTCTTAATAATTTGGATAAATAAAAATATCTTTATTATTTATTTTAAGAGCAATTCCACAAAACATGTAAAATACAACTCAGCTTTGTTTTGGATATATTTTATAATGATTGAAGTTTGAAAATATGATTCTGGCAACACCTGATAAATATTTTTCCTTCCGTGTGATGAAATGTTCTAAAGAGCACATTTTCTGATGTATTTTGAAATGAAGTTTGTTTCCTGACACAAATTAATTCAAGTGTATGACTATTGACTGAATTATAAAGCCTGTCCCAAGGTACAACACCATGTTGTACCTTGGGACAGTTTATCCTCTCTACTTTAAATGAGTGGCAATTTTTTAATTTCAAGCTGCCAGAATTTAAAAATATATATTATAGAGGAATATATTGGTGTGTTGAAATGCTGCTTTGAAATTTTTATTTTGACAATAATTATCGAAGAAAAAAATTAAAATGTAAAAATTGTCCCAAGGTACAACACTCTCCCCTATTATAGATATTAGTTAGTTATAAAAAAATCCAAATATATATTATTTTGAAGCCATTAAAATTGGAATTTACAGTTTAGACATTCACGTTATTTTGCAGGTGAATGTTGCAGAACAGCATAAAAAAATTGAGAGGATTTTTCTCTTAATTTGGTGTAGTAAGCTTACTCCAGAATTAGTGTAACGTTGCACGCAAAAGTCAAGATATTTTAAACATTTTTTAACAGTACATGAACTATCTTCAGGTCTGGTTTTCATTTTAAAAAAATTTAATTTACTTAAATAAAAAAATATCCAAAAAACATAGGACTTCTGACAGCTTCCCAATCAGTCGAGGACAATAACTTTTACTTGAATAAAGTCGCCATACTACACTCCTTGCTAACCTAAGTTGGCTAAATAGAAATTATGCTGTGGAGAAGATCCTTCCGCGCAGTTAAGAGTTAAATAAATTATTTGTGAATCCATCCAGAAAACATGTTTAAAACATTAATTTAGTTTAAGGTTTGACAGATTTCAATATTATTTGAGAAAATTTCGCAATTTTATTAGAATGAAAAGTGTATTTTGCTCAAACTGTATTAAGATCATTTTGTATGTAAATATTACCTTACAAGTTAGGTTGGTAAGGAGTGTAGTCGCCAATGGAAACATAAACTATTAAAATTCCTCCAATAGATCGGTATTTCGAACTCAACTTCATCGGTTCACAATATGGTATGATATGGTATGGTAGGTACATATATTTTCCAGCTTGTGTGCTTGTTCAGAGGACCGATTATAAGCTTTCGTCAAGTGGGACAAACACAGAAAGAATTTTTACAGTCACAAAGAAGGGAATAACACATAGACAAATAACAGCATTAAGCAGCACAAACATCCACGCCTGACCGGGATTCGAATCCGACCCCAGCAGCTCCAAAGGCCAGCATCCTAACGATTGAGCCACCGGGGCGGCTCGGTTCACAATATTTTACTTAACTTTAATCAGTAACTGACTCAGGACATATTCTCACCACAACCAAACTATAATCTCAGCCCAATGACCCTCTAGCAGGGAGTGTGGCACCAAATCCAACAGGGATTTTCCTGACTCATGGGCTGCTTTCATGCGACTCCCACACTGCAAACCAAATAATGACGAAGGCGAATGAACAAGAAGAGGACCTCACCCATGGGCGGATGGATGACTACCTTAATTCTCGAGACAAGGATCAGCCCTCTTGGACTTCTGGCAGCTTGCCCATCAGTGGAGGACAATAACTATTGAATGAATGAAGTCGCCAAACTAGTCGCCAATAGAAGAATCAAATTTTTAAAATCTTGAAAAAATGACTACGTTCTTTGTATCCGATATTTAAAATTGAAAAGATCATATTATGTTATCGTGATAAGATCTGAATCCAACCTCATTCGAAAAATTAATTTTTTCATTAATTTGTTACTTTAACGGGCTTTTCTAAACTAAAAACACTGTTTTTTTTCACATTTATCTCATTACAGACTTCGCATTTAAGACTTTGAAAAATAGTAGGAGTTATTATTATTTAACAATACAAGGTAACAACGTGCAGAACTAAACATTTTCAATGAATGGGGAATGAAATTAGATACACGATAGCCCTAGCTACGCGCACTTTCCAAAAAAAAATTTTAAGTATTAAAAAACGGAAAAAAAACGGTCTGATCAAGATACACAAGAGAATATTGGATACAAAAAAGCCAGACTTGGAAAATTATAAGATTATGTCTTCAGTCGATTAGTGTGAGGTCAGCAGTAAAGTCAGTTGTAAATCATCTGTGCCGATTTTAAAAAACGTTTTAAAATAAAATGCTAGTTAATAACACAACAACATGTAACTCTTTAGGTTGAAACCAGTGCCAAATGAAGCATTCGCTATTCTCTTTCACCAAATTTGGCTCTTTTTGTCATGCACACCTCCTGAGTGGGACACCGCGCATGACCTCTGGCATCATTGAAGGGTGGAAGACTGTCCCTCATTACATCTTTTTCTGGACCTCGCCCTCATTGTGCTCGTTTGGGTGTCTTCTTTCCTATCCCCCACCCCGCCTTCGAACACCCTGACCGTGAACCATGTCCGCACTTTTTCCTACACCCGCGCTTGACCTGGATGGCACTTTGCAAGTAGACGCCCAAATCGGAATGCTTTGACTTCTTCTGCTGTTGACTTTCGCACCTGTGGCTCGAGACACCAATGCAAATTGAAATGAGACTCAAATGAATAAATCTCTTTTTATTTTTCTTGACTAGCATTCTCGGCCTACTTTGTTCGTTTGAGGTTTCTTATACTTAGCATGTAAATGCGTTACGCTCATTAATGTAACTTTAATTTGTGTTCAGTTATTTATTCTAAGGTATCCTGACTTTTCTATGCTAACAGCCAGTCCACTACTCTTTGTCTAAAAGATTCGCTTTTCTGGAGAATCTCTACAGCTTCCATATCCAAAGACAACATTTAATACTATTCGAAAATAAGTTGAAAAGAAATGGTTGTAATATAACGCTTAAAGCACGTTAATAAATGGAATTTGTTTCTATAAATATTTCCAAATCAAATCAACAATTTATCTCTATTGTATTATAGAAACTTACGATCAGGTTTGAATTGGGTCTTACATAAATTAATCTTTATCACTTGACCCTACTCTCCTTTTTAATTGCATATTTACATATTCATAAGACACCAATACAAAAATTACATAAAAACCCTTCCAATACCACCACACCCTTCATCAACAAGTACTCGCCTATATATTCTTCACCTGTGTCATCCTTACCTGACTGGACACAGTCTCGGTCCATAATGTAGCACTATACGTGGAAAAGTGACACTTATCCCATTGACTTAACATAGCAGAATGGTTACTTTACTACGCATGGTGTAATGCGTTTTGGGTATTTTACTCACTCGGACGTGAAGCTTGTTAAGGACTAATGAATTGGACACAGGAAGTTTCACAAATGGTTGTTTTCTTCAACTCTTAAGAGATCCTCTTTTCTCCTCTTATTACCTCATTAGAGCGTTTATTTTTATGCAATTTTTTTATGTGGCGCGTGGCAGAACATTTTTATCGTCTGGTTGATACTTGTTATGGTACTTTGTTTTCCAGTAACGCGTGAAAGAGTCCATAGAAAAATCATTGCTGTTATGGTGGTTTGGTTTCTTGGGTGGATTGGACACATGAAAAGAGGGTTAAAAAGCATACGCATGCGAAAAATGACCAAATATTTGTAGAATAAAGCTATTTACACCCAGATTCAACAAACATTACAATATTAACATGGTGACCAGTATTATCTTGAACAAAGATTTCAATTGCAAAATACGTCTTTTATCCTTGACAAAAGCTTTTCTAAACGGTGTCTCTGATCAAGCACACAAGCCGGAATATATATGTACCCTGTACTTTTATCATGGTCTAGTAGGGTGTATTGATGTTAATAGAGTAAAAGAATTTATGCGTTGTCGAGTTTAGACGATAAGGTTGCACCTTTTAAAAACTGTAAGATAATAGCTTTTTGATAGGAAAGCATTTAAAGTCGAATGAAAGCAGATAAAAGTTGCCTAAAATCTAAAATAAAATGTCACCAAAAAAGTTAGGAATTGATATGAAGCGTACTAAATACATGACTATAAACTCTTAATGAAAAGAGCACTTTTAGTATTTATTGTAATTTATCAAATATTACATAATTTAATTAAACTGAAAGCATCAAAAACAAAAATGCAATGGTACTAAGCTAAAAGCAAATCCTTGATGCAATTAACTAATAATTTCGATTTTAAACTATTTTAAACTTGGTCCCCCTTTTTTAATTTTAAACCCCCTGTATACACTCCCACTCTGCCACAACAGCATTCTCCTACTGCTAACTCTCATTCCAGCATGAGACAATACCGCCTTTAACGATCCCCCGTAAATTGCGCCAAAAACTGATTCTTCTCCAGTAATCACATTGTGCGGAAGGCGAGCCAATTCATTTTCATAGTCCGCAGTGATAAGGCGCAGGGGCTATTCCCATGCATATTTTACGTCCTCGAGAATCGGCCCTCTAAAATGATCATAAAAATCACGTTTATGATCGGCATTCACCTCAAACGAAGCTACCGTTTATGTGGGAGCTGAGCTTAAAGAAATGTGATTTGAATCGGGGAAGGGGGATAGGGGCTAGGATGGATAGTTTATCTCATTTGGCGAGCGATTTTAAGGAAAACTTGGTATTTTTCGATTAATTGAAACGAAAATATGGTAATGAATTCGATGTTAAGAATTTAATTTTTTTCAATATAACCTAAGTTTTCCAGATTATAGATCCAGAGATTATTGAACGATTTTCCAGATATAGAGATTATTGAGCGATTATTGTTTGTGAACTGGGAAAATATTTACGAAAACTTAAAAAAGATAAAATGTTTCAAAAGTTTAAAAAAAAATCCCTTCACTTACCAGTTCATATCAAGATTTCCATTAAATCTATTTGTGTATTTAAATGGTTTAAAGTTAATGACAACTGAATTTATATGCTATCATTTTAAAAATTCTTTGTACAAAGTTTTTTAATTTGTGAATCAGAAATTTGCATTGTAGCATAAAAATGTTGCGTAAAATTTAAATCGAAATAATTTCTTAAAAGATCTTATAGAAAATATTTATTGAAAATAAAATTACACGATTGGGTTCCCTATATTTCAATAACCTAAAGTCATGGCTGAAGCTTACCTTGGCGAGAATTTTCTAAGCAACCCTTCTTGAAACAAGCTTCTCTTTCATTTTATTCCTGCCAATATATTAGTAAAATACAGCAAATCGACTGATAAGTATAACTTAAAGAAGGCTTACTTTTATTGCTCAAAACATCATTAAAAGTTACATTCTCTTACCGTTATGCCTGTCACTATATAACATTAAGGAATTTATGGCTCCGTAAACTACCTGATTTATTACTGTAAAGGAAAATTTTAGTCCTATGCGTTTTGATGCTTTGACGCGTGTTTGTGAATGTACTTTATAGAGAAATTCCATGTTGTAATTTACTGTGTTAAAAGTGAGAAGCAAGACTGAAATTAGGCTGTTTTCTATAACGTTTATTTAAATGCTATAATTCTTCATAAATATCAAATAATTTGATTAATTTAAATACTTTTTATGCATGAATTATTTTAATTTTTTATGTGTAAATTTAATCAAATATCATTGATATATTCATTTAGTAATTACGGGAATATCTTGCCAGTGGACATACAAAAATTATTTTAATGTAAATTGCTCTTTTTGATTGTTTCTATAGGCAGTATAAAATATTAATTTATTTAATCATATTAAGATAAATCATCAATTTTGGTACTTAAAAAAGGATTTGTTGGATTTTTCTTATCCCCCCTTTGAAGATACAGACGCACAAACCCGTCACCTGACAGTCAAACTTTCTAGCAACACACAGAATTTCTTTGAAACATAATAAATAAAAATTTTAATTTTTCACTGAATTTTAAAATAAAGTATGTAGAAGTAATTACTTATCCTATGCTACACTAATACAATTCAAAGAAAATTAAGGAAATTAAATATTTAGTTAGTTAGAAGTATAAATATTAACCTTATAAGCAGCGAAAACAAGTTGATCCTTCACCGAGTTTGAGCATCCTTCAGAGAACAAAACTAATTTAAACTAAACATAATTCGTCACAAAAGTGAACATCACTTAAAATACCCAGTCTTTTTTCTTTTCTTGAATACGGACGAGCACAGGTACAAAAGCACAGGTGCAGCCTCTCTTCTCTATCTTTACACTGTCCCTTTTCACATTCGGCCATAACGCAACCCTTCGGTTATCTAGGCTAGGTTCGCAAATGCCCGCAATTTGCATACGCGGACTTTCGCCCCATGCTTTTTTAAACTGTAGCCGGGGGCTGTCCAAAACATATTTCCTCCCCGCAAACATTCTCAATGTTGCCAAACTTAAATACCAGGGACGGACGCTGGGAGGGGAAAAAATATGCAAATAAGCGAAGAAAAGCCATAAAAAAGGACCTACTCTTTAGGTATATGACATTTTACCTCTTGCTCTAAAAAGAGCAGAGTGGCTTGGGGGCAACCACTCTTATAAGGTGGGCACTGGGGAATAAAAGTATAAACATTTATTGTGCTGAGCAAGGAAAAGTGACGTAAGTGAAATTTTTTATTTTGTATTAAAAATTACCTGCATATGCAATATTGTGTATGTCTAGCGAATTTTCCAATTCTTAAAGCGCTTGCACAATTATTTGGCTTCAATAAACACATATAGTGCCATTCCACGCAAGAAAATAAACAGAAACGCAAAACTTCAAAAGACTCTATTCTCTAAAATGTTCTTTTTCGTATCCATCCTGTTTTATATGACATTCTTGTAACTGTAGAACGCTAGCGTTCTTTGGAGTTTACAGTTTTTAATATCGAAAACAAACAACTTTTTGCCCATATTATGTGTTTTCTGTGCAAACGGGCATTAACAAATTTATAATTTGTAAGAATTCTTAAAAAGTCTTAAAGTTAGTTTGTTGAAACTTATTACCAATTAACCTTGCTGTTCAACATTTTAAAGTCAAATATCAAATTTAACTAGTCAAGTTTTATTTCAGCAATTTTAAAGTACAAATTATATTATTTTATGTATAGACATTTTTTTAAATTAAAATTTAAAAAGACAATAATGTCTTAAAAAATCATTTATAAGTATACCCAAAAATAACTACATATTTTGAAGTTATTAAGAATATTAAAAAAAGCAGTCTGTTTGTAACAAAACTAAGTTCTAAAAATCATATATATTGACAAATGAAATTCATAATATATAATGAATAAAAATTAAAAATTTCATACATTCGTGCATTCCAAAATGCTTCAATAAATTTGGAACAATTAAATTCAATGAGTCTTAGATGAGCAAATAATTCATCCATTTCAACTTGAAGCTTTCAAAACTACTTAAATAATGAAGGATACAGCCAAGTTGAACCAAAGAAGGAAAACAAGTCCTCATTTCAACCAACCTATACTAGAGTAAATATTTATAAATTAAAATTCTGTTAAATAAAAATTATAGCATGAAAAGACTGTACGAAGTTTTAGAAGTGTTCAAATGTAAATGTAATTTGGGAAGGAATGCAAGTAACTTAGTAATGTTCAGAAGGTTTACGAAAAAGGAATGGTTGATGAAAACTAAAGGAACTATGTCCGAAATGGATCAGTATTGAATATTTCTCTTATCGGAACAGCTTCATTATTCTAGTTTTAATTTTAAACATACACGATAGATACATAGGTTCATTATTTATTGCTTTTTTTATTTTCATTGGTAAAAAATACTTTTGTTCTAAAAGTGTCCCTGTCAAACTTCATACTTTGTGATCGTTTTACATTGAACTTAAATTATAAGCATCATTCATTTACAAAAGGTAAGGGAATTTAAAACATGTGGAAGTCTTTTCTTGAATAAATAATTACTTTATTCATATAGCTAATTAATTTATAGTTTTAATGAAAGTGACTAATGGGAAATATCGTTTAAATCTTCGAATGTATTATCACAAAAAATATCCTCCAAAAATTAAACTGCAATTTACCATATCAAAAAAAGAACTCTGAAACGAAACTCTCCCGATTGGCGTTTTCCTGCCCGTCAACAACCTGAGTTATTGCGATCTGTGCCTGGAAGGTCCTCCTCTTGCTGCAAAACATTAGGTCCGCATGTCCTGAGCGATTTAAATTCCCAACAACTGGAACGGGCAACGGAGATATCTTGCAGCAATTTTGCAACCAAAGCCTTCTCATTCGAAATACGTTAAAAGGCCCAGACGCGACTCGCGCGTGGCAATAAATAAGCTGTGCCCAGAAGGCGTATACAGCGTGTCCTGTCCTACCTTTTGTCTTCAGATCACCATTCTGAGCAATTTTATATTCCCTGCTATTATTTTAAAGCATTTTGAAGGGCCAATTTCTACGTTTTCTGCCTCTTTCGAGTGATTCCTCGAGTCTTTTGTTTCTCGTCATGGTTGTCACGTGCTGGTGTTTTATTTATTTTGCCAAAGGGGTCGGATTTTTTTCTTTATCTTTTTTATGCTCTTTGGAAGTCCACTACGGATCGATTGGTTACGGTCTAATAGAAATTATCCTTTGAGTTAACAACCGTCATCAAATGGGACATCGCAAATTCTTGTTGAACTATGATCATTTGTTTATGGTTGTTTTGTGAAAGACAATGATCACCTCTATATAGAGTTAATGGGCTCGTTTCCAGTTTGAGGTGATTGAGTCTTAACTTATGGGAGTAAAGGAGATCTAGTTACTGGACCGGAATATGAGGACAGAGCTACTTTCAAATGCTTATTTTTTTGCATCCGTTTTCAAGTAATTGGATATAATTTTATGATAATGTATGTATAGTTATTCTTACAAGTAATGTTTCCTGCAATAAATATTGATCACTTTTGAATCTTTCAAATACTTTTCTAAAGAGTATTTATTTTGGGTAATTGATTTGTTTTTGTATAAGTCATTTAATCTTAGTCTTTTAAGTTTTCAATAACAAAGTTTGAGACGAGGCTTTCATAAGTTAATAAAAGTCATTTTAACAATCTTGAATGCAAAAAGTATTGTTTTTCAAAGAATAACAAAGCCCTTTTATAACTTTATTGACTTACAATAACCTCAAAATCCGATAACTTCTAAATAATTATACTTCAAAATAACTACAATAATTTTCTAAAACACAATAATTATATTCTATTTTAGAACTACTAGTTTACCATTCCTTAGTCTTACACAACTTTAACGATGCCGTATGTTTATTTTTCCTCTTGAAAAGTTTTTGAAGAATGGCCAATTAAATCTGGAGCGCGAACTCCGCAGACAACGCGTTAACACTTCAATAATTCATGACTTCAGTAAGCCCCGTAGTTTTGAGGTAAATGGCATATACCTTGGCATTAAAGAAAACCTAGACCATTCGTCTTTCTAAATGTTATGCTGTTCCTATACTCCCCTTGTCAGATCTCCACAGTCATCATGTCAACCACGTCTCTCATGCCATCTGATGTTTGGTTGACTATCTGGCTTTGACAAGACTTGTATGGTTGTAAGGGCTGTCCACAGCAGGTGGTATAGAAATCTGCGGGCTCCATTTTTTTCTGTATAAAGAGATTTTTTTTAAAGAATTATTCTATTCTTGAAAGTTGAATGGAGAAAATGTTACATGCAGAGAAAGATTCTTATCAGTCTGCAGTCTAAAGATTCAGTGATATTAACAATCGTCTATAAGAAATTAATCGTTAAAGTCCACAGAGACTGTGTTTGCCTGTGGATTAAAGTATTTATTAACAGATCCTCCTTCTAGATTAGCTTATTGTCATTTGCTCACACCTTAAAATGAAAAAATAAAATAAGTAATAAATATAATTTACGGATAAAGTGATAACACTTTCAAACACAAGACAATAATAATGAAAAATAAATATGTAAGTTCATATATCTCAACAATTGCTCCTACATTTATAGACCACCTAAATTTTATTAAATACGTTACCTCATTGTTGCTATATTATTTACGATTTTTTTTAAAAATGTGTTACAAAATTAAAACAACTTAATTCATTAGTTTAAAAGTCAATGTCCGTATAATAAAATACCTAAGGTTAGACAGCCTTCTGTCACAAATGAGTGCCGCTAAATAGAATCTTCGAAACTATGTACCATGCGACCAAGTTTATACAAAGTCCCAAGCAAACAAACTTACTCGAGAAAAATGAGCCCCAGAGCTAAACCCATCAACACCACCAAGTCAAAAGTGATAAAAACGTCAATTCCATGGCTAAATTCTCAACTTAAACCAACCCAACCGATTCTATCTGGGCAGCGAACCCTGCCAAAGATCCCCACAGAGATTCAAATTGGGAACAGAAACTGCAAATGGAATTTGAAGCATACCAGCATCTTCTGGATGAAGATGACACTTGAGCAAGCAGGAGTCTTCCTCGGCAGAATCTATCGAATAAACAAAGCAGAAAACGATGCCGAAATATGAGGAGGAATCATAGCCTCAGGCCACATAAGTATTATTTTCTCTGTCCTATTCATCACCCATGTCATGAGGCAGCGGCTACTACCTACTACAGCTACCTTTTGAATTTATTGAAGAAAGGTGTACGTTGTTTTTTAGCAACGGTTAAACCTTGTTCTTCTTTTATTTTTTAAAGACTGCACGATTCAAAAGACCTATGTCTTTTTAGAGGGGGGAAAGAAATAGCAGTACAATTTTTTCATGGTATTTTTTGGTAAATAACAAATGTTTTTTAGAGTTTTAAAATGAAATAGTTAATAAAAAATTTCATAAATTTTAATGTTACAATATTTTATAAGTTTTCTGGTTTTTAGGTACTGACAAATGAACGATAATCAAAGTGCTGAAGTAATCATTTTTTTGAGATGCACAAAATTAAATTTGAATTTCTTTTTAACAAAATCCTTTGCTTATTATTTAATTTCATTAAAAATTTCAATTTCCTTTTCTATGTTTGAAAGCTAAACTTTAATGCAAAAACCTCATATAATAGTAACCAATTTATTAATAAACAAATCAATGTGGTTTTAAAGGAAACTTACAACAATAATCGATCTGCATTTAAAATATAATATTCATCAGAGTTTAGAAGGCAAACTAATTATCATTACTTTATCGTGTCATAATATCTAAAACTGTTTAAAAGGTATATTTTACGGTTAAAAATATATTAAATCATAACAAAATTATCAATAAAAAATTACAATACAATAAAATAAACATACAATAATCGAATAACTATGCAATAATAGTCTAAAAATATAATATTCGTTAAAAATCAAACTAATTACTTCATTGTGTCATAGTACCTAAAAAATTTGAATCAAAACAAAAACTTAAAAATAAAATTTTAAAAATTCGAATACCACCGACTACATTCAAAACTTATGAAAAATAACCTAATGTTCTTTCTTCCACGTCCCTTATTACAAAAGAAGAAGAACGCCTCGTCTAAGAAGACCTGCACCCACTTTCGGCGTGTCTTCGGCACACCCCTGTTGCGCGTGCCAAACACACGACTCGGAACTGGTTCCTTTTTATAGTGGCTCAGGTGGTCTCTAATACTCTTCTGGGCTTATAATCAATACACCTGTGGGCCCTAATGATGAGGGCCCTTCGTGACAGAGAGAAGTTCTGTTGATGAACATGTCTTGGGATCTGATGGGAGGAGTGTTGTCTGATAGAGGATACATATCAGAGTAGTTGTCTTTTGATTGTAAACATAATCTTTTGATTGTGGATAGATTGTTTAATTGTAATGGATATTGAATTCTTAAGTTGTTGTCTTTAATTTACTAAGCGTAGAGAAAAAGGATGTGCTGAATTTGTCGTGATCTCTTTTGATTGTGAGCAAATTCATGAAATGTGAAATTAAAATTAAAATAAATTTCAAATAGATAAATGTTTACTTATATCTTTGAAAAATTCAAATAAATTTAGTGGCACGACATACCATCCGACTCGGAGCTGGTTCTTTTTCATGATGGCTCTGGGGGTCTCTAATACTTTTCTGGTCTTGTAATCAATACACCTGTGGACCCTAATAATGAGGGCCCTTCATGATGACTTAGTGAAGTTCTGTTTAAGAGCTTGTCTTGAAATCTGATAGGAGGAGATTCTTGTGGAAGACATACATCATTGCAGAAATATGTCGATTGTGAGCAGATTGTTTAATTTTAACTGATATTGAAGGCTTAGGATTGTAGTGTAATCTTTCAGCTATTCATTTTTGATGATGAACTTGCCTTGAAATTTGATGTGAAGGCTGGTCTTCTGGAGGATATATATCATTATATATAGTGTTGCTCTGAAATCTTTTGATTTTGAACAGATTGTTTAATTAAGTAATTGGTATTGAAATCATAGGTTTGTGGTAATAGGCTTCAGGTATCAATTTATTAAATGTGAAAGTTTTAAAAAAGTACTAACGTCCATATCACTAAAAGAGAAACTATACAATTTTTAACTATTTATTTTGTTTAAAAATAAAATGTCAAACCCTGTAAATAAATTACTATTGTATTTAACTAACATTAAAATAAAAATTCACAAAACCTTAAACACTACCGACAAAGTGAAAAAGCTGAGATTCAAAAAGATATATCACTTAATTGACGAGCAATAATCTGACGTTAAATGTGCCGACTAATTTGCTGCTTTGTAACCATCCCCCAATCTCAACCCTAAAGTTCTCACGGAAGCGAGCAATAAACAAATCACCTTTTTTTTTTCAGACGATACTCACTTCTGCGGCACCCTCGAACCACATCTAATCTTTCATCGTCCTGTAATAATCGTAACCGTAACTTATGAGCCAGATAAAAAAAAAAGTGAATATATCGAAGCGAAGTGAAAAAAAATTCCGGTCGTAGGCCTTAGAAGACAATGGAGTGGAACGCGACACGTTCCGGGTTTTTGAGCGAAACGTTCCGTAAAATTGGAAAACTTGTTGCGACCGTGTCCAGAGGAACTGTTAATTGGCAATTGGCTCTCAGAGAGCACCCTGGGCTCTTTAGTTTTTGTATAAAATATTCTATTTAGAGCCAAAGGGCCGATCTTCTCAACATAAAGTATAATTTCCGAAATCGAAGGGTATGATTTGTAAAATTCTAACTTGTTGCATTCTTGCATCCAAGAACTAATATGAAATTCTAATATGGGATTGTTCCTGGAGCGTCGATTGGCATTGAGAGGGAGCCCAGGGATTTTCTATGATTGTAGAAAATATTCTATTTAGAGCCAAAGGGTGTAATCCTGGTCTTATAAGTTCTCAACGCGATGTATAATTTACAAAATCCCAACATACAATTTATAAAATTCTTAGTTGTCGCAATTTTAGTTTGAAGAACTGATATGAAATTCTAATATTGGAATTTTTTTTAATCTGTTAATTGGCCTTTAGAGGGCATCCAAGGATCTTTTATGAATGTACAAAAAAATACCTTTTTGAAATATTCGAAGAGTAATTGTATATTTTCAACCCCACAAGGAAACTATAGTTTATATAAAAATGTATATTTTATAAAATTCTCATATGGAGCTTCTAATGATATTTTGAAAAATAAAATTTTTCATTGTCAATTCATTGTTTCCAAAATTTTCAACTCCTCATTTTTTGTGATTTTGTTTAAAAATATGCGTTTTATATATAAAGTACAATATAAATAATATAAAAAATATTTTAATAAAAATAAAAAGGTTTCAAATAATATTTCATATATAATACGTAAAATCTTCAAAGGGTATTATATTTTTCTATTTTTTAGAACTTCGCAAGAGAACATGTAAAAAAGGCTTTAAGTATAAATTTAAAATATATATTATACAATGCAAGCATAATACAAGATTTTTTCTTATAACATTAATTCTTAATTTTTAAGGTATTCTGCATGGTATAAATGCGAAATCATATTTCAATTATAATAACCTTTCCAATAAACTTTCAAATCGTACAGAAGAGCATGATATTTTTTATTACTTGTGATACAAAGCTACTATAGTTGATTTTTACTGTAATTTTTTTTAATTTTAAAGAGCAGATTATTAAAGAAATATTTTTGATGTCTTCTTATATAACGACTAAAAATTTATGTATCAACATAAGTGTGGGAATTTGTGCCTTTCAACATAATCAAATTATTCATATTAAAATTAAATCGTTAAAACGTCATTCACGGAAATATAAACCTCTGCCTCTGAAATACACAAGTGTTTGCGCCTCGGTGATTGATAATACGTCTACGGTTGCTAAACAACAGAGATGTGTTTTAAATGTCACGCGTTTTTTGATTGAAAGGTTGTTACTTAGGAAATTATCTTTCACAGATTGGTCTTGAAAAATTGTTTTAGTAATGAGCTGATATTATCGAAGACTTTATGGTTCGTTTGTTTAAGCCGAAACAAAACGCGCAAAAAACATCAATCTTAATCTTAAAGCGTGATAGCTTGGAATCGACAACGTTTAATCCTCTATTTTGAAAATATTTTTTTCTGCAATTATAAAATTTTGGTATAAAGTTAATAATTTTGGAACAAGATTGCTCTTAAATCATGAAATTTCTAGCTGGCATTTATTTACCACTTTTGCGATATGTGGCAGCTAGGTTGCTCCAAGATTCTGGTATAATCTTGAACTTTACTTTTTACTTTTTAACAGCGTAGTATTGAGTTGAAGACTCTAATAGTAAAATGATAAATCAACTTTTATAAATTGATAAATATGTTTACAATGGCATATGGAGTTACCACACTATTTGGGTTGGTTTGAACCTAGCATATAAAGTTAGTGAAGAAATAAAACGGTCCCTTAATGTTGGGCCATTGCCATCGTAGAGAAAAGTGTGATGTTCCATGAGGTGTAAGGAGAAAACAACATACTGAGGAGAAAAATTGCATTGGTATTTTGACAGGGCAGAGCATTTTTTAAAGTGGGTATTTCTATGGTAAATCTTAAATGTTGTACTTTTTAAGGTATATAAACGATTTCTTCTGGAGGATTTGAATTTCTTTAACTTGCTCAACCTGTAAACTTTTTTTACTGTTTTTGGTTTTTACTTCTTAAATGCCTTAAACGTAGCCCACGATGGAAAATTATGCCTTCGACAGGTCAAACACTATATCTGTAAAAATATGTGAGGCTATTTTTTTAAATAATATATAACATAAGAAAATGTAATAAAAATGAGAAATATACCACTGAAACTGTTACACTGTTACCACTCATGACTTAAAATCTGTCCACCACTCTCAAGTGAATTTTTAAAATGTATCTAAGCATTATCCGAATATGAAAAAAAAATCCCTAATCAAACAATCAAAAACCACCCCAGCCCAAGAAAGAAACGAATGACTGCATCTCCGAACGGGGCTCCTCCTCACAAAGTGTGACCCATCGCAAGTAGTATGAGTTTCTTCCGAACAGGTTTTTTCATTCTTCTCTCGCGAAAACTCTAAACGCGTTGCGGGCTCGCTAGCACCCAGAGCTACACAAAACGTAGGAAGGGAGATAGAGAGAGAGGATGTTTTTTTCCGACCGAATACATCTGCGTTTGAGGCACGGCGTTTGATGCCGTGAATTGCCTGGCTAGAACTGTGGATTTTTGTTGTTGTTGTGTGGAATTGTGTTGGTGTGATGTGTTGATGAATGGGATATCGATATGAAAGGTAAGTTTAATGAAGATATTTTTAATTTATTAAGTTGTGGAGATATGGACTTAATCTCTAAGCTGGTTCTTGGTTGACATAGTCCTGGTATTCCGATATTTCTGATGGAACAATATCGTCAATAAAACATTTTTAAGTTTTGAATAATTTGATAACTAGGAGATAAATATTTTATAAAGACTTTTCGCTTAAGTAATATCAAATTAAGTAGAAATATCTAAAAAGTAATCTTAGAAAAATTGACTCTAATATCTTAAAAAATTATTCCATAATACAATAACTAAACATTTTATAAAAAAATTCTCTGCGGTAAATATTTAATAAATCTGGTCAAATACAATTTTAAATTATTTTTATTTAAGGTTGTAGTAAATTACTTTATAATGAAAATAAACAAATCTGTGTTGATAAACTTAAGGTATCAAAGTAGCTATGCACTTGATTATGCTAACTAGGAAGCATTTAATGACCAGAATGCAAGCAATGTTAATAGTACAAACCACTAAAATAATTCCCTATGATGTGAAAATAATTTAACATGAATATTTTATCCTGCGCAGATGATTGTAATTTTATGCATTTAAAGCACAGCCATTTTTCTCTGCTAATGTAAAGTAGGATTTTATAAATTCCTTTTAATAATTTTGTTTAAAAAATAAATCTAAACCTAATTTATTTTAAGATAATTTGCAAATGACTTTCCACTTTACTTATAAAAATCAAACGCAGTAAATAAATAATATTTCATTTGATCACAGCTACGAAAACCAAAGCATTATGAAAGCCCTCCCCCCCTTTAAAAACAACAAGCATTAAAATTTTTCTGGAAAACGAAGTATCCAAGAATCTTTATTTGCTTAGATCATTACAATTTTATTTTAATAAGAATTTGATCTAAACAACATGCAATGTAGTTAAGCTCAAATTGATTATTTTATACTATATAATATGCAAAACAAAATAGTTCATTTTTCAAAAAGCCGGGTGCATAACATTAAAACAATTAGTAAAGACAAAAGTAAATTTTATAAATTTATAAATGCGTTAATATAACTCATTGAAATACAAATATGAATATTCATAAATATTTATTTTCCAACTATTTAACTGCTTTTCATATTTTTCCTTTACGAATATAAACACTTATCAAAATGAGTTTAATGGAACTTATACAATTGAGATTCACGTTACCTAGGATTATTTTATTTTTCATAGGTAAATAAATAAATTACATCTTTTAAATAATTAGCGCTAAACATAAATCGCCTAGAATTTTCTTTAAAATGCATTTTGTAGCAAATTATTGAAACTTTTGTACAGCTGCGGATAAAATGACTCTCCATACATTTTTTCTTGGCTACTATTGAATAAATATTGTAAAGAAATAAATATTTTCAAGCGAGACGTTATTTTCAAGTCCAAAAGTGTAGAGTTAATCAGGTTAAAAGTTAGAGTTTTGTATCAAATTTTGCTTAAGGGGCGTTTTTAACTAATCTGCGTATTAAAATAACTACCAACTTTTTGAAATCCAATGGCAAAACCCTTTTTTAGATAAAAATGTTAACCACTGTAGAAATACCCCAAATATGATTTTAATTTAGCTTTCAAACTATATTTTCTGACTTATTAGCATTCAAACTTTTTCTAATATCTCACTATCATTGTATAATAGACTATTGCATATTTATATTTGAATAAAAATGAAAGGCTTTTTAATTTCTGGAAAAAAATAAGCTCGAATAGATAATATCACTTTAGTATTGAAGTTATACCTATAAAATACACAAGAGTGATTCAAAAATTAAAAGCATCAATAAGAACACAGTGAGTTCCTCTAAGTTTTTCAATCATTAAATAGTGCGAAATATAATCTGGCATTACAGAATTTTGAAAAAAAATACAAAAAACAAGCTTATTGCATTAATAATACACATAAGTGTAAAATAAAGTATAAAAGCTATACGTAAAACACAACTTATGATTAAAAATGCCAGAAAACTGATTTGGCCTATTGAATTATTATTAATTATACGTACAAGAATATTTAACACTAAAAATATTTATAATTTTAATACTAGAATTAAAAATGTGCTATATTTTTATAAAATCTCTTTCTACTCTAAAAAAGGCACTTTCAAATATGTTTTTTTTAAATACTCATATCTGAGTTAGTCGCATAGACTAAATAGCTCCGAGTTATTGTTGCTCAAGTTCGAAAATTGCATAGACTCTTGTATTATACACAGAAGAAAACACCTGTTGATAATTTTTGAGCTCGTTCATGTTTCAAAAATTATCAAATTATATTGAAATAGACTTTATGGTGCTCATTTTTGAGTATATTCTTGCTTCAAAATTGAGTATAAATTTGAGAAGTATCATGACAATGGTCAGTTATGAACCTTCGCCTTCCAGAGAAAATTTCATCTTGAATCCAATACTGTTACCATTCGGCCAACTACCCTGGTGAAATATAATGCATTTAACGAATGAGAAGAAATCTTGTTTGAAACTCAGTATGTGTCTGGTATTTTAGAATTTAAAACATTGAGTCGTCATATTTGAAACAAAATGTTTCATTAAAAAGACATAAGTTTACTCATATTTGAGAGTGAAATTTGCAGCAGTGGTATTTTAAGAAAAAATGCATTTAATATTTCTACTGTCTTTTAAACAATTATCAAAAGACTCGTTTTAAAACCTTTTATAAGACCATTTATCTTTCATCCAACCACTTTATTCTTCTCTCTATAAATAGCATCGACTAAAAGACCCGAACACTTAACCCAATTAAAAAACAAATTCATAAAACCTATTAAAACACCTAATGAAATCAATACCCAATTTACAAGACCATTTTCTCCTTGTCATCAAATTTATCTCAAAAATTCAATTTTATCCAACGCCAAATTTTTCGTCCTAAATTATTTAAACATCAGTAACCCAGAGTATTTTTGAATAATCACCCAAAAGATGAAGAACTCTACATCAAATTATAATGTGGGGGAGGTGGGGGGATTGAAAAGTTGTGAGGGGGTTCAATACCCCTTTCATCCCCCCCTTTGGCAAGGCCGTATGTTAATGAGCTGTATGTTAAAGCTATCAGAATGAAATGCTACGCTAATGGAAGTTATGGAAAGGGTAGGACTTTATTGCGTGGGGGACTTTATGTGGAATAAAATTAAAATCAAGTATCTGAACATAACGACTAATAGTGGATATTTGTTTTCACCTGTTTTAGTTGATAAAGGTTGTATAGATTGAGTTTTGTATGCATGTAAATGCATTTAGTTGTTTCAAATAAATCGATAGAAAGAAACCACTTGTTGGTTTGTTTCTTTTTTTTCATGAATCGAACTTTACTTTATGTAGAAAAAATAAGGTATTTTTCCTAACTTCTAGAAAGCAATTATATGAAAGTACTTTTTCTAAACGGTTTAGCAAAAGTTCGTTTAACTTAAACAATGTCTTATTTCGATAAGTTAAGTTCCCTCATATAAAACTGTTGTTTGTCTTGGTACATGGTTTTTGTACTGAATAAAATTTTACCATGATTAAAGTATTAAAAACTTATAAGCAAATTAAAAGTTGATTTTGACATCTGTCGTACATGTATATAATTTTTTAAAGTAAACTGTTACAAATTGAGCTCCAAGTTTTAGTAAATGTTTTAAATTCTTCGTAAGAAATTTTTCATTTTTAGTTTTTAAATTAAATCTCATATCAAGTTTATAACATGCTTATAGTATAAGTTTAAAAAGATATAAGAGTACAAAATTTTCATGTAAGGTCCTAATATACGGACGAAATTCAAAATACACTAAAAAACTTTTAATCTGTGAAAGGAGAGGATCCTTTGTGTGTTAAACTTCTAACAGGATCGCTCCAAACGAGTGATTTCAACTCAGTCTGATTCACTCCTTTCCAGTGTCGAAAATGCACTTCTCCAACTGGAATGGATTTCACTCTTTTGTTTTAAGAGTGTAGTTTATGTTAACCGCTCTTATTTTTTAAGGGGTTTTTGCTCCAAATGAATGTATATTTTTTGTATATTTCATGGGTGTTTCGGTGATTTAACTCAATAGCTGTTTTTATTATTTTTTTTCTTTTGTGTTGCTGTGAAAACTGAATACTAATCGAGGGAATAAGTGAATTACATTTTATTTATTTTTTAATTTCAATTTCCCCCTTCTCATATCTAGTTAAAGTTACTTAGATGATTTAATCTTCATAAGTCTTGTACTTCACACTGACAGCAGGCTGGAGCCATGTAAATATTTCTAATTATTCAAATAGATTAACTACAACACAACATCCAAAATGAAATGTATCTTATATCGTTCGTCAAATGACACCACGAACGTGCAAAACCACAAAGATGGAAAATTGGATACGGATTTGCCCACCTTTTTTTAAAAACCGCAACTCTCTAGAATTTGCACATTAGTGGTTTTGTCATTTGACCGACGCGACGGTATGTACACTAATGCGTCTTTTGGTCTCCGAAATTACTATTTAAATAGTTGAAACATTAGATCTTAAAATAAATTTTCGCACCACACAATATTCTACCAAGTTGTTAATTTGTTTCCTTAAATTTCTAAAATATTCATTAAATGAACTTAAATTACTCATTAACCTTACTTTTTTTTTCTCCAGCACGCAATCGAAGCGCATACCAAAAACCCAAATCAACTGGGTTATTCAATTTGCGGCCCCACGCAGGCACCAACCAAAGCATCAAAAAGACCACTAGGTTCATTAAACTTTTCCACCGAAAGAAAGACCATCAGCGTCAGACAAATTCATCTGAGTGGCGATTCCAAATGGTCCCATATGAATAGGAATCGCGAATGAATGGCAAAGATATCTCTTGCTGGGACTCGTAATTTACGAACGCGGGTCACGGCTACCTGGGACCGCGGAAACTGGGCGTTTTAGTAGTGTGTCCCTGGCGATATTTATGCACGGCCCCCCTGGTGTTCCACAGACCCCGATCCGACCCTCATTTGCAATTCTAATGAGGGTGTGCAGAAACACATACACACATCCACTCGCTGTCTGCCGCAACTTTCAACCCTTTTTCGAAATCCCCCGATTCTGGGCAGAAGTGGTACGCACAAGTGCTGAGTTTGAGACAGTTTGACTGAAAGTAGAAGGTCCTCGAATTGCTTGTATATAACCACTTCTGGTTAATTTTTTTAAAAAAATGAATGCTATTTTTAAAGGGATGTTTATAATACAGGTATATACATTTCGGTAAATCAATCGCATTAAATAGTGGCTCTTGGCTCAACTTATAATCCCTGCTCAGCAAATTTCAATTCCGTTTTTTAACCCTTTCAGTCCCAATGACAATGAGGCATCATCATTTTACAAAAAAAAAAATCTGATCGTCTATTTTGCCATTTATGATATCAAAAGGCACATCATTCAATTCTTCGAACTTTTTCTATTGGAAAATATTTTTTATTAATCCCAAATGATGTCCAAAAATGTCCCTATAACTTTTTTTAATTATGATCAGAAGCGCGATAATGCCAAATGGCATCACCGGGACTGAAAGGGTTAAGAAAGTCCCGATTTCGTCCAGAAGTGATACTCAAGTGGTTTGCGATTTTGAAGTTGCCTTTCTGACGATTGAAGTCTTTTTACAACAAAAATTTTTAGTTTTTAAAAACCAAAGTGGAATAAGTTAATTGAGGTTTTATACGTAAGATATCTTTTAATACTTTAAAAACATAAAAGTGACACTGGTGCTATATATTTTGTATAAGTTTGGGAAAATAATTTGCGAAATTTAACATTTGAAGCTGAACAGTTTCAAAACGCAAAAATTAATATTTTTTAATCAGTTTTTTTAATAATTAATATTATGTAACAGGTTCTTTTATTAGAATAACAAAAAATCCAACATCGTCCCGGTTATATGCTGCAAAATATTATTTAAAAAATAATATTAAACCTCTTAATAGTTTGCAAATTGAGCTATTAGTTGTGATCTTAGGACACTAATAATTTAGTTATTTAAATTTTAAGTTTGGTAAACATTTTGTTAAACTCGTTATTGAAGTTTTCAATGTATATTGATGTTGCATATTCCAATATTCCAATTTATTTTCTTATTCAACTAATGATTAAAATCTAAAATTTATAAAATGTGGCAATAATGGTTATTTGACTAATAACGTTTGATTATTTGACACTCAGTTCCCAAAATGAGCACCGTTGACATTTTACTCCATCTCAAACAAAATATTCTATTTTTTATTTTAGATTGACCTGGCATAAATATAGTTGCTAAAAATTCCAGGGAAAAAAATATATCGAATCAGGCTCTCGAGTAACAAAAATTTTGAAACATTCGCCTTAACACACATTCATTTAACAATACAATCTCGTCCCTAACAACCATTATAAATCCAAAATCCCCCGCGTTCTCTTCTCCAAATTAGAACGACCCCCACAAACAAAACATTCTAAGCGTCCATTCCAAACGAGCGTCATTAATATGAATCGTTAGGCAAGTGGGGTGTCTATCCAGGAACGTTGCTCGGGATATATTTCCGGAGTTTTCCACTTCCTAAATCTCGGGATGACGCGCAAAATAGCCTGGATGTGTTTAGAAGGGCAAGATAAGGGACGAACGGGACAGAGTCACATGTGATTAGCGCGTTCTAATGCTGGGAATTTTGCCGGGGAGTTTCTGCTAAAAAGTTCCGTTGGCAAAAGTGGTGTGGATTTAGAAATTGGGGGTCTGACCGAAACTGGAGGGTTTTACAGTGAGGCATTTTACTAATTTTATCATTTTAAAAGATACTAAAACTTATATTAACAGAACTAAAAAAAGTATCCATTATATAAGTTTAGTGTTGGAAGTTGGCGTAAAAATAATGTATTACGGGAATTTTTTTTTACTTTACACAGCCGTAATTTAAGAAAGAGTGTCAATTCCATAGACCAAATGCACTATTTCAGAAATCATACCTGTATAGAGATTCCTTTAAAATGTAAGCATTTTTTCAGTGGTAACAACAAAACAAATTTTGATCAGCAATTGATGATCAACAAAACAAATTTGATGAGCAAATATATCACTCGAATATGTGATAAAAAAAATTTGGGGAAAAATTAAATATACATATTTCCCGAAAACCTTTTTTGACTAAAAAATATTCATAGCAATTACATCTCACACTCGAGTAATATGGGTGTGTTATTACACATTTTTTGTTTAACCAAAACTAAAGCTTTATTTTTATTTCTACAAGTGTATTCACTTAATTTAAAATCATTTCAATCTGCATCTTATGAATATTTTTATTAATGTTAACGAAAATTTCGTAAGACAAAGAACATCAATCTAAAAAGGCGCGCATTGGAAATGGCAAACGGTCCCCTTCTTTCAGGAGTAGGGTGGGTGGAGACAAAAGGGTTAATTACTCGGTTAACAGCTCGTGAAATCGTCCAGTCAATCTGTTCTTCTTCTTCTCCCGCTTTTCGCCAATTAATGAAACGGCTTCACAATGGCCCCCTTCTTCCCTTTTCAAAACGTCCGGAGAGCCATTTTCTGAATTTTCTGGGACGGCGGAACATTTTATTATTTCGTCAACCCCCCCCCCCAAAATGAACAATGGTCTGGTAGATTAATGGATACCACAGTCATTTCGGGATCTGCTTGAAGTGTTGGAATTGTCATTTGTTAACTCTGGGATGATTTGGAAGAGAAAAATCATGGTCGAAAATTTTGTTGCTGTGTATGCTTTCATGTGGGGTCGTCCAAATAGAAAAGTAAACACTAAACGGTTTGTGAATGCGCCTTTTTAATAAGATCAAATTCATTCAAATTTTGCTATTTTCATATTCTTCGTCTATTATTTAATGCGTTGAAGATTAATAGCAAGTATAAGATCTAAATAATTCTTAAAAAATCAAATCTAATTTAACATCATTCAAGTGACAGTAATAATTAAGACTTTATTAACTATACTAATATATGTTTAATGCACTTGCAAGAAAAATATCGTTTAGCTTCAATTTTTATAGTTCATAAATTTTTAAAAATACAAACGATAATTGAACATGGACTTCAAATGTCGCTTCCAAACATCGATGAATGTCCATCCTAATCAAAAGAGGACCGATAGGATTTGCAAACTCTTTAATGACTAAATACCTTCAAGCCTTATGGTCTAAATCTAACTTTTGCTGCAGTTATAGCTAGGTATAACTTTCGCCACATCTGTGATTTGGATAAGAATCTGGTTGGAAGAAAAGTTCTATACAGAAATTATGTACGTATGGTAACTGCTAGTGACATACTACAAGACTTTGTATGAAAAACAATTGTAACAATATGTAATACACACATTTATAAACACTATGCGTACCCGTATTAAACAAAGCCCGTTCCTAATTTATCTTCTTCTCCTTGCAGCCGAAGCCGAACTCCTCCAGGACACGCTGACATGCGGCTCGTGCCAGAAGGTCTTCGTCCTGGCCGAGATCGTCAAGTTCATCCAGCACAAGGTCCACTCGTGCAACAAGGAGAACAACTTCATCATCCTCGATGGGGGCCACCAGGACAGCGACCAGGACGAGGGCCCCTTGGCCCCTTTACCACGGGGGGCCCCGTCCATCTCGGCCCCCATCCGCAAGGGGCCCCCTGCCAGGAGGAAGTTGGGCCCCACGGATGAGGAGGACTTCTTCGACAGCAAGAAGGCAGTGCCGCTCATCAAGCAGGAGGTGAAAGATCCGTCTCTAAGATGTAGTCCTAAGATCACGGTCAACGCCTACACGAACACGATCATTACTGGTGAGTTTAAGATCTTCTTTTGTACTAGAGTCATGACATCTTTCATAAAGCCTGGGCCTACTAACCCCTACATTTTACGGGCCCGTAAATTTCAGTTTCTTTTATGCTAAATACTGTGCCCCCCCCCCCAAAGTATATCAGTGTATTTTATAATTTTTTATGCCTCACCTTGTATTAAGCTTGACTTTGACATTTACTTATCGTGATTCTTTGACATTTACTTACCGCGATTAGTCTGATCAAAATAATAAGGCAAATGATAGAAAAATAAAATACTTCAGCCAACTAACACTATTATTAAGAGTAATAATACACACAAACTTTTGTAGAGGACCCACAATAACTGTTGTGCCTATTGTCTGTGTTTACCTAGGCAAGGCTAGAAACTATGAGTATCGGCTTGTACGGATGCGCACAGACTAATGTACTTTTTGAGAGATAGAAAAGCTTCTCTTCAATACCCCAAATAATTTAGTTCCTCTAAACTAATAGCATAGTCGTAGGCAGTGACAAGCGTATGATGAACGCAACGAGCACTTTTTACAAACTTTGTGCTGTAGAAATTAAATACCCAACAAAACTACTTCAAAATCGTTTTGTATCTAAATTAAACAAAAAAATCATGAAAACCCTGGCACTTTCAGCCAACGGCAATAAAATTTTAAAAAAAAAACTCCACGTCACTAAAACAGATAATAGAACAACTAGAACTTAATGATACCTTACTTGAGTATAAATTATTATCCATTTCTATATTTTGAAAAATGGCAACAATTATCACACCTTGTTTGTTTGCTTTGCGTATGTGAATTTAACATTATTTTGCCCTTTCGTGGCCTAGTGGTTATGATGTCTGCCTCTAGATTGAAACTTCTCAGAAGTACGGAGAACATTTCTACACCGAGAGAAATTTGAGGCTTTCAGTATATCAGTTAAAACTTATGGTATTTTAATTAGGTACGACGTTTACATAAATCCTTCTTATTTTGTTAATATTAATATAAAAATGAAAGTTAATGTGACAAAATTCAAGTGTTCATTAAATTAAGATGCTTCAAATTAAGTTGAATTCACGAAATTTTTCATCAAAACATTATGAGTTCTCGTTACAAAAAATATTTGCAATGACTTGTTATCTTTATTTAAAAGATAATTAATGCACCAAAAAGTTGTTTATCTTTCACAAATTAGAAATGCATGACTTCGAAAAATCACTGTTTCTTTGTGTTACTACAGGTTTTTTTTTAATTTGTGTTAAACTGTTTACATAAGAAAAAATCTTTTATTGATACCTATGTTTTTGTTGTTTTAATATTTAAATTTGCCGTAAACTCAAATTTTATATTTCCAATTAAACAAATATTTTTGAAGCTTTATTTAATGTGCCTACATTAAAAGGATAACTTCTTTAAAGGACATTGTTTATTATTAATGATATTGCATTTCTATAGAAAAAACAATTTTAAGAGCATAAAGTTAATTAAATCACATTATTAATTGATAGCACCGACATTCAAATACTAATAAAAACATTTGAACAAAGAAAACATTTGAGTTTATCCTTAATCTCATAATCAGGGGTAAAAATAAGCATGAGAACTTTGAGTAGTTGATTATTTTGAAGTTTTAAAATATATTTTTTGGACAAGTGTCTGTCACTTTAAAAGACAATAAGAAAGCTATCTTAATTAACTTTTTTTATGTATTATTCGCAATTAATAAATCCTGTCGATCATATTTTAATGTTAAAAAAGCCGTTATTATCGGTTTTTTCTTAGATATTTATTTAAAAAAAAATAAGGGCAAGAAAGCACATTAAAAAACAAGTTAATACCCCTCAAATTCATCATTCATCATTCATTGGCTGAAGTATTAAATGTTATTACCTAAGACAAAGCAAACAACTTATTTCCTCGAAAATAGAATATAATATAGATTATAGAATATTTCGATATATTTAAAAAAAAACTTGGGGGGAGGGTTAAATCCCATTTCAATTAATTTTAGTCTCGATGCTTTTTTGGCCCAGTCCCAATGTGCCTCTGCTATTACTATTAAAACCCTGCCTGTCGCAAAGTCAGTAACGCATCGTCTCTCCCATATATCCAAAGAAGGTCTTAAAAAAAAAAGGGACAACGGATTTCAAGGGAAGTACCAGTTTGGTACAGCTCGGGCACTAGGCCCGGTAATGGTGCCTCATAAATATTAGTGGCACCTTATTTTCTGGTGTCTGACACGGCAAAGCCCCGTGGATAGCGGGAGGCCCTTAATGTCGCAATGAAGGTGCCGTGAAATGTATGAATGGGAACTTTGAATTAAAGAGGCGGGTTAGATCGTATTTTTTAGTAGTGAGAAAATGCCGATTTCGGGTCGGGGGACGTGAATTACCTTGAAGATAATGCGGCTTAGAGTGCGGATTGAAGTGAGTTCCAGTATGGGTTTTTTTCGTGACGTTGTGATATGTCTAGATTTTGATCTGGTTGTGGTAATAGTTTATGTGGCATTAAGGAATGCAAATTTTCTTTAAAGGCTAAGTATGGTATATGATCAATTTTCAATTTTCGAAGATATTTATTTTGTAAGATATATTTTTTTGTTATACCAATCCTTCATCTTTTTCTAAGTGATAACTTACACCCAGATTGACTTGTTTCTAATCAACAACTCCATCAATTAGCGATAAAACACAATGTAATAAAAAAAACTTGTATTTCAGTTAATGAATCTCAAACTGAAGAGTATTGGAGTTTCATTGTGCAATCGTACTAAAAATATACAATTGATACTAATATGAGTAAGAATTATAAAAATTATTTTTAAAAAAAACGTATTAAAACTTTATCACTTCTCGTTAAATGAGGATTTGAATCCCCTTATTCCAAAACGACTTCTTGCAAACAACTCACTAAAGCAGTAAAAAACAAAAAATATATACAATTCCACACACAAAAAATCTCAGAACACACTATCCTCGACGCCAATTGTCCTCGTCCACCCGAGAACCCCACACAATCGCCAAATCTACCACCCGTTAAGGCAAGAGTCCCAATAAATGAGACATAACAGACACAGGTGTCAGAAAGAAGTGTGATTTATTCGCGGTGGGCCTTATTTGGCGACTCTTACCTTTAACCCGAGATGACCCACCGAGGAATAAATATCTCAAACCTCTGACGGGTTCTACCTTCGTGTGGTCCTTTTTTTATATCTATGGCTCTTTCTGTGGAGCATGACTGCTCGCCAACAATAAGATGACCTCCATTAGTGGGGGTGGATAAAAAAGATAAAAGACGTTATTTGGTTTTGCTAAAGATTTCGAGGAATACGCCGTTGTAGGTTTATAGGTTTTAGGTAGACGTTTAAAGGATGCATTTTTTATATTGTTTGAATTCAGTTATTTTTATCGAGTTTAATGTATTTAAATTAGATTTTTATGAAAAGAAAATTGGGTTTATTTTATTATATCTTACGATAAAATTACACTTTTCTATCGGTATATTAGGTCTACTTTCCTAAAGGCTATATAGTGTGTTATAGAAATTTCCATTAAATAATGTAAAAAAAAACTAACTTTCATCTAGGTATCATAGCAATTTTAATTATAAAATGTGTCAAATTCTCATAATGAAAAATCAGACGAATGATTTTAATCAGCTTTTCGTACCATTCTACAAGTTAACGAATCTGGAAAGACCCCCAATATCTAAAGAAAAGAAACTTTTGGCATAAAGTTCAGTTATATAGCACATCAAAGGAAACAAATATGTGTCCATCGGTCTTGTGAAACAAAGACTTCCTAAATAATCCTCAATTGGAGTGACATTACTTTTCTACTTTTTCCTTGCACGTATCATTCCTCCTTTGATGATTAGATTAAAATGAGACTTAAGCCCAGTGAACTTTTCACAAGTACATTAGCACCCTGGTTCTTTCTTTTCCTCGTTTCTAATTAATAAGTCTAACGCAGACTCTTTCCTTTCTGACGTGGAACGAAGAACAATAAAAAGTCCGCCATCTTCTTTAAATCGATTACGATGAAAATCTGACTGACATTCATCGAACGCGAATCACTGCCACCAGTTGCTGAAGGAATTACTCCAAAAACAATGCGTGGGGCGTTGTTGGTAGAAATTTCGCCCCTTGCAACTTAATCATTTTATCATTAGCGAGGGTCCCGGGCTTTCTTTTAGCTTTTGTTGTTTATTATCTCGCACACTTCTGCCTAATAACAAGCGAGCCCAAAAGAATCTTTTTGGGGGAAAACTGCCACGGCTCGATTTCTGGGAGGGCGTGTGTGCTCTCGCCCTATGTGTCGCATTTAATCCTCTTAAAAGTTACCTCTCTTGTAATGTCTTTCTGAAAAACAAGTCCTCCGTTTTCCTCCGAGTTTCGCCTTTTCCTTAATTATTTTAATGATGTTGAAGCCCCGTCTCCAGCAACAAACAAGTTTATGTGGCATTGCCGCTCTTCGTCATTACAATGGCATTACCAGCCGTGTTTTAATCATCGCCAACCCTTGGCTCTCTTTGAAATTCCAGGTGAAGAGTAGAAGAAGAAGAATCTTTTGATCCGTATTCTTATAATTATTCCTAGAATCGTCTTTTCTCCCAAATATTTTCTCCAGACGTTCGTCAGGTGTAAACGGATTATAATCCTTGTGTCGTTACTAAAAATGTTTCTCGCTTTTGGTCGCGACCAACAGGGCCGGCTTTAAATTGGGTGGGTTTCTCTGAATTTGTTGAAAAGTAACTTTTTTTCCCTCTCTTATTTTGCAAGAATGAGAGCCGAAGACAGTTTTGAAGTCTTAGCTCTTGAGGAGGTGGTTTTAAGTACGGAACTTGTTTAAAGGCTGGTGTGAAAAGTTGGATTCCGAATAAAGATTTTAACAAAAAGAAAAATTTATTTGTTAGAAAATGTAAAACCTAAATTTTAAGTATCTTTGCGCGCTTTGTTTAGACGCCTTGTGTAATTTCAGGCTAACTTTAAAGAAAATACATAATTAAAGGCAGCATTCGCATTCATTTCATGTAAATTTTTGTCAGATTGTGTAACAATCCAATTAAATGAAATCTTATTCTTGAGTGAGAGAAGAACAAATTTTCAAAAATCCAATTAATTGGTAACTGCTACATTTACCAAACGACATTTGAAAAATACCGGACATTTATTCCAGATACAGGGCAAATTTCAACTTTAAAATCAGCAGTAAAGGGATTTAGTGCATAGTAGAACATCGTACTGAATATTTAGTTCATAGTACTTCTGTGATTCTACATATGATGGACACAAACAAGTCCGGTACTCAATCTGAAATAATAATAAAAAAGAGAGAGAGTTCCTAAAATAGTTGTTCAAAAAGGGGGTGATTTAAAATCGATTTTACGAGAAGAACTTTCTGGAACTTCCGGTCAAGTAATCGTGAAGCAGAACAACGGGAATTTAAAATTAAGCGGCAGGGGAGATGGCTTTTGAACTTTAAAAAAATACGAAACTTCTTTTTAAAAAAAAACGGGATCTTCTTTTATACTCCCATGTGGTGTATCTATAAAGTGTTTTAAATTACTGTAAAATCGATATCCCTCCACTTTTGAGTGTTGAGTCATCATTTTTATCATTTCACAGTTGAATTTTCTGTTTTAGTGTTTGTATTGCAGCATGTTAAAATAAAGCTATCTTTAATAACTAGAGTGGTTTGGAGACATAAAAATTTCTGACAAAATTAAATATATTTAACAAGTGAGTACAAGTAATTTAGTGTGAATTAAATTAACAACTTTAGAACTCGTGTTAAAAAAAACTGTAACTAATTTTTACATTTAACACAAGATTCAAATTCCTGAAAAAATTTTACAAACATTTTACAAATATCTTCACAAAAATTTTAATTTGAACTAATAATTCATTAAGTATGCATTAATTAAAATTTCAAATACACAAAATAATTAATTATAAAGACAAAACAAACTTCTGAAAAATATTCAAAAGAATAGATGTTTCTTAAATTTAGGATTTAAAACATTTTATAACGTTAAGTTATATTTACATTATAGAACTTCTTTTATAAATGACTAGTAACTGCAATAACACTTCTTTATTTAGGAGGAATTCAACAGTTATTCAAAACTAAAAAGACCATAAGATCTAAAATCCCTGAAAACAGCTTTGACTCTGTGTACACGATTTCTTTCTCTTTCGTATTCTACCTCCTTCCAACTATAGGACATTTCAGGGAACTTGAAACACGTGTTGAAATTTTCCGTACCTTAAGAGATTTACGGCTGCAAAAACAATTTCTGGCAGATTTCACGGATCTCACTGAAAGATGACCAAGCGAGAATATTTTTTTGTTCCTATGTTTCCAAATAATATGCCTTGTTCTGCCGAGAACTTCTACTTTTTTTGACATGCGATATAGATGGACTCACTTGAATAAAGATATGAAATTTGTTGCTTTAGGCACTTTAGTTATGCATGTCAATTTTTTTCGAGTGTATTAAATCGTGGAATATTTGAATAAATTAGTGTCTGATAAAGTTAAAAATTATTAAGTGTTCTAAGTATGGAAGTGATCATCTTTCATCTCACATAAATCTACTCTCTTATTGGTTAATTGCTTTACTCATATTATCACTATACATCCCAATACTACTGATTATTAATTAAATTTTCATTTATGTAAATTTTTCACATTCAATCAGCTTAATTAGATTAAAATGCTTATTATACAATTAGTTGATACATTTATATGTCTGAAAAGCTTAATTACGTTTCATTTATAAATATAATTAATATTTAATTTAATTTAAAATATGTGTTGAAGTTTTTTTTTTAAATATCTATCATGCGCTGTGTATACGATTTAAAACAAACACTATTTCATTAAAAAAAAAATCAAAATCACCCGAAAAAACCTCCCTTCCATTCTCCTCTTAGTTTACACATATCATACATACCATCTGTTCGATAGACAGCAGCAATACCACCCCCATCTACTGACCCCTGAAGAATTTAGACAAAAACACTTCAACATCTCCCCCATCCCCACCAGAGAAGTTTCCCAACTCTTAATTCCGATTCTCCCTCCCCCTCTCCCCCCCCCCACCCACAAATTTATTTTACCCTCAATATTTTTACTCCTCAACTAGCCATAAGCAAACTGAATTTTATTGCTTTTTTATTTATTTTGAAAATTATACTACAATAACATAATAACTTTAAAATATATATTTACCTCAGAAGAAAAGTTGTCAATAGCTATTATGACACTAAGCAGCTGTTATTTCTTTTTGTCAGTCCAAAAACGTAAATTATCTCAAACGATTATCCGATATTTCTGTCCAATATCAGGGAAAACTTCTTTATTGTAATTCAAGTTAGCCGTTGATGGTTCTCTTACAATTTTAACAGTTAAAGGCTGTTGCTTTTTAAATGACTTCGTTATTGGATTTTTGTTTCGCTTTTGATAACTTTAAAAATATTTAAAAACGTTAAAAAATTACTATTCATGCAAACATGTTATTATATTTAAAAATATGGCGAAACTGCTACAGATATTATATTTATAATGACTGCAATAACTGTAGCAATGAAGTTCAATTAATATAAATAGTTAAAAGATTTGGATGCATTTTTAAATTAAGTAATATGTTTTAATAATATAAGTTGGAAAAAACTGTTCGGAAATTAAAATGATCGTCTTAATGAAAAAAAAGGACACTAACATGTAACAAAAATAACATTAATAGCATTAATGGCACAAATGTCATATTGGAAAGAAACTTTTTGGTGGTAGTAACATCATGCAATTATAATAACCTACATACTGAGAATGAAAATCAATCTAATATATTTTTTGACAAATTATAGAAAAAAAGTCAGGAATGAATAATTATTGAATTTGTATAAACAGATAATTTCCCAACTTTTTCCTCGTTTTTTTTCTTTTTCAAACGCGTATTTTTAATGGAGTTGTTTCACGGAGAATCTGGCAATAGCTTCGTGGTCATGTTTTCCTTACTCTCGAATGACTTTTGTTTTGGTTAAGTTGGTTGGTTGGTAGACCTATGTTCAGGTTAGTGTGCTTGGTTAGCACACAAACCTAATTATCTCTACCAACCAACCAATTTAACCAAAACATAAGTCATTCTAGAGTAAGGAAAACATGAACGCGAAGCTATTGCCAGATTCCCCGTGAAACAACCCCATTTAAAACCTTTCAGAATATTCAAATCCACTACATCAAGCCTGAAAATATATGTATACCAACCAACTACCCATTGCATCTTTGATGGACATATGTCATTGGTCCACCAAACCTTCTAAATACCCTAGAACCCTCAAACTTCAGCAACCAAGACATCCCCTCTGTCCCTCTTTTTTTATTTTTTTATTTTTTTAAGGAAGTAGTATACTCTCGACAACAGTAGGAGCGTCCATTTAACAAGTGTTTAAAATTTCAATGACGTATCGATTTTCATTCAGAAAAAAAAAGACTCCCTTTGAGTAGTTTCTGGACACAGGGGAGAAGGACGAACAAAACGTCCAACAAAAAAATATATATAAATATAAAAGTTCAACAACAATGAAACGGAAGAAAAAATATAAATAAATAAATAAAAAAGTGGTCACAAGAAGTTTTTGAGTTTTGTCCACTCCAGCCGGTATCCCCCCCTGTAAAAAAGCCAGCTGCGGAATTTGTAACGGGCTTCCCAATTTTAAACATCATTTCTGGCTTTATTTCGGCGGTGCCTATTTCGTTTTTCGTTCATTTTTTAAAGCTTTAAGTGAAAGCTTAAGCTCTTATATATACTTCTCGCCGTGGCTTAATGCCTTAATGCGAGTTGGAGCATGGCGAGGAAATGGTTCGGGCGAGGGGGTGAAGAGAGGATGAGGAACAGATTTAGATTTTAAAAAAATACAAGACCGCGTTGAATTATATGTTTTTGAGGGGGGGATTTTGAAGAAGTGTTTTTTTTTTGTGATTGTTTTATTGTTGTGAAAATCGCCGGTTTGGAAAACTATGAAATACAATTAAGAATTATAAATCTATAAAAATTATTTATTGGTAATGAATACTTTGTACATTTATTGGTAATGAATATTGATAATGATCCATATAGTCTTAAAATTGCTTATAAAAAGCACATCTGTGACCGCCACGTTCTGTTATATAGCAGTACTTTAGTTATTTTTCTCTGAAATTTTTCCATATTTTCAAATCCGTATTTATTTTTTATAAGTATTTATAATAGTTCACATATTCTATACAATCCAAGTTTTTGCTAAAAAATTTTAACTATAGAAAGTAGCAAAATTGTATATACATCTTCTGATAATTTAATAAATGTATGACAAATATAGCAGGGTAAATCTTATAACTTATTTTGATTTTTGTTTTTAAATACGAGACCGCGTTGAATTATATGTTTTGAGGGGGATTTTGAAGAAGTGTTTTTTTTTTGTGATTGTTTTATTGTTGTGAAAATCGCGGGTTTGGAAAACTATGAAATACAATTAAGAATTATAAATCAATAAAAATTATTTATTGGTAATGAATACTTTAATGATCCATATAGTCTTAAAATTGCTTATAAAAAGCACATCTGTGTCCGCCACGTTCTGTTATATAGCAGTGCTTTAGTTATTTCTCTGAAATTTTTCCATATTTTCAAATCCGTATTTATTTTTTATAAGTATTTATAATAGTTCACATATTCTATACAATCCAAGTTTTTGCTAAAAATTTTAACTTGAGAAAGTAGCAAAATTGTATAGACATCTTCTGATAATTTAATAAATGTATGACAAATATAGCAGGGTAAATCTTATAACTTATTTTGATTTTTGTTTTTAAATACGAGACCGCGTTGAATTATATGTTTTGAGGGGGATTTTGAAGAAGTGTTTTTTTTTTGTGATTGTTTTATTGTTGTGAAAATCGCGGGTTTGGAAAACTATGAAATACAATTAAGAATTATAAATCAATAAAAATTATTTATTGGTAATGAATACTTTAATGATCCATATAGTCTTAAAATTGCTTATAAAAAGCACATCTGTGTCCGCCACGTTCTGTTATATAGCAGTGCTTTAGTTATTTCTCTGAAATTTTTCCATATTTTCAAATCCGTATTTATTTTTTATAAGTATTTATAATAGTTCACATATTCTATACAATCCAAGTTTTTGCTAAAAATTTTAACTTGAGAAAGTAGCAAAATTGTATAGACATCTTCTGATAATTTAATAAATGTATGACAAATATAGCAGGGTAAATCTTATAACTTATTTTGATTTTTGTTTTTAAATACGAGACCGCGTTGAATTATATGTTTTGAGGGGGATTTTGAAGAAGTGTTTTTTTTTTGTGATTGTTTTATTGTTGTGAAAATCGCGGGTTTGGAAAACTATGAAATACAATTAAGAATTATAAATCAATAAAAATTATTTATTGGTAATGAATACTTTAATGATCCATATAGTCTTAAAATTGCTTATAAAAAGCACATCTGTGTCCGCCACGTTCTGTTATATAGCAGTGCTTTAGTTATTTCTCTGAAATTTTTCCATATTTTCAAATCCGTATTTATTTTTTATAAGTATTTATAATAGTTCACATATTCTATACAATCCAAGTTTTTGCTAAAAATTTTAACTTGAGAAAGTAGCAAAATTGTATAGACATCTTCTGATAATTTAATAAATGTATGAAAAATATAGCAGAGTAAATCTTATAACTTATTTTGATTTTTTTTAAAAATACGAGACCGCGTTGAATTATATGTTTTGGGGGGGGGGGGGGATTTTGAAGAAGTGTTTTTTGTGATTGTTTTATTGTTGTGAAAATCGCCGGTTTGGAAAACTATGAAATACAATTAAGAATTATAAATATCGTTAAAAATCATTTATTAGTAATGAATACTTTAATGCTCCACATAGTCTTAAAATTGATGATAAAAAGCACGTCTGTGTCCACCACGTTCTGTTATGTAGCAGCAGTATTTTAGTTATTTCTCTGAAATTTAAAAATCCGTATTTATTTTCTATAAGTATGTAAAGTATAATAATAGTTCACATATTCCATACAAAGTTTTTGCTAAAATGTTTAGCTAGGGAAAGTAGCAAAATTGTATATACTCTTCTGTTGGAATGGAATGGAATGCAAATGCGCCCTCTAGAAGGGAAGGGCGTAGGCTATGTAGCCCATTACCCCACTCGCCTGAAGGAACAGTCACAGGAGACACACAAAGAAAGGACGACACAAACACATAGACAAATAACAACATTTATTGACAAGTACAAATATCCATGCCTGATCGGGATTCGAACCCGACCTCAGCAGCTCCAAAGGTCAGTACACTAACCATTCAGCCACCGAGGCGGCATACTCTTCTGTTAATTTAATAAATGTATGAAAAATATAGAAGGGCAACTTATTTAGATTTTTAAAAAAAAATCCAAGACTATGTTTTGAGGGGGATTTAGAAGAAGTAAAAAATACACGACCGCGTTGAAATATTTGTTTTGAGTGGGCATTTTCAGAAGGTGTTTTTTGTGATTCCTGTTAGGTTTGACGGTTTGGAATACTATGAATGAAATAAAATTAAGAATTAACAAATGTTTTAAACCGTCTTATTCCACACAAAGCTTTTACAAAAAAAAATCGATAACTAAGGAATGAAGCAAAATTAGGATTAAATCTTCTGTTAATTTAATAAATGTGTTTAAGAAAATGAAAGATAATATAAGGGAACAGATTTCTCTCAATTTTTTAAAAAATGCAATAAGAGTTGAATTATATGTTTTGAGGGGTATTTTTAAGAAGTGTTTTTTTGTGATTGTTTTATTCTTTTTAAAATCGCCGATTTGGAAAACTATGAAATAAAATTAAGAATTTTAAATATCCTTAAGTACTGATCATTTTTGGTAAAAAAAAAATACTTTAATTCTCCTTGCATTCAAAATGTTTTTATAAAATGTGCGTCGATGTCATATGCATTTTAGTTTACATTTACTATTTTAGCTTTCTTTTACTTTTGTTCCTTCTTACTTTCTTCAATATGCAGTGTTTTAGTTATTCTCCAGCAAAAATATTTAAAATTCATCTTTAAATTTTTAACAATTTAACAATTAATAGTTTGCATATTCTTCACAAAACATTAACAAAAATGAGAAATATATAAAGTAACAAATTATAAAATATGTTACTTTATTTAGTTGTTATCAAATATAAATTTAAGAATGAATGTAAAATAAAAATTATACTAGAAAAAAATGCCTCAATTAACATTATATTTAATTTTAGATAGAATCAGAAAATTTTGGAGGGGGGACGGTATTAAATAATAGGAAGAATTTATTATTTGTCCCTTAATTTTACTTTTTCAAAATGTAAAAACGCTGTAACGCTTCAAAGATCACTAGTTTAAAAGCAAGGTGGGACATCACATGAGAATTCTAAAAGTGATATAAATTCAATAATACTGTATTGCATCAATGTCACAGCTAAGTTCAAAACTTCATTTCATAAATCGAGAAAACGCCTCTGGCCCACTTTTCTCAATCAATGAAGCCATTTCTAACGAGCGAGAATCGCATGAGATTATTTGAGACGGAATCTTTCAACTTTATTTTTATTCTCGCTTTTATTGATTTCTTCAAAAGTTCCCAATTTTTTTTCCACAACAAAATGTCACCCAGAAAAGTTTCAGTCAAATATAAAGACTTTTATTAATATTCACACTTAGTTTTTTTTTACAATTTTAACGATGAAAAATGTTTATTATATAAAAGATTTTATATTAGTTCATTAAAACATAAGTTTATTATGATAAAAATATAATGTCGATTGTTTCTTTCTTTTTGGCAAATTAGTGGTGTTATTTTGAAGTAATTAATTTTTATATTTTATTGTAGTTAAAAAAATTTACAGAATTCAAGCTTTCCTTGTACTTAAAATTGTTTTTAAATACATTATCTTATTACCCACCTCCCCAATGTCAAACATATTCTGACAGTGTAAAAACGATATTCCTCGAAAAAGTTATTTCAATTATCAAAAACACTAACTTTTTAAAAATACGTTTGTTCCCAATTAATATTAGAGTATGTAAAATGATACATAAAAATTACATTAGTTTTATATTTTGTCATTCTCGAATTTTATATTCAGTTAAGTTATTTGCTTGGAGATGTGTATTGCTGCTAGTGATAAATGCAAAGAATCAAACATATTTTTCTAACCGTTGCAGACTATAAAACTAAAATAATTTTAAATGTGTTCCATTTTGTTTTATTTATGAATAAACATTTTGTTTCACATATTATTCATGTGTTTTATAACAAAGCTGTTAAAACGTTGAATACTATTGAAGCCCTAATATATTTCGAAATCAAAACACATTTACAAAAAAGAACTTTTCCTCTAAGAAAATTGTATGTTCAAATATTATTGCCATCTAACTTCATCTAAGATGAGGACAGTCACAAAGTTACTTATTTTTTAAGCAATCATTTCTACGCTAAATCGCAATTCCTTTCAGGAAATTAAGCAAACAACGTTATGATTGGAAGAACTAAAATTAATGTTTTTTTTTTCTTTCTCTATTACATTCCTTTTGCCACTTCTATTTACCTGTTGTTCCAGAACACACCCGATTCATGGAAAAGTTAATTATGCATACAAGCAATTGCTCGAGAAAAATAACTTCGCTTTTGTTTGGTGGCTGCATGGCAGTTTGAGCATCGCCAAAAAGATCACAGCGCCCCCTTCTGAAGACGATTTCTTTCCTTCCCCCTCGGCCAAAAAGATCTGCTTGGAAAAATAATTAAGTATTTTGAATTTTTATTAATTAACGTTCAATCGTGTTTTATCATAAGCCAAACTAGAAAACTTAATTAGCCGAGGAAAAGCTTTGAGAGGGTTAAAATTCATTAAATAAGCGAAATTAGTTTCTTCGGCATTGTTAGCACAGGCGAGGAGGGGAATTGGAAGCTGTGGGTGTTTGGAATAAAAAAAACTGATTTAATCTAGACGCCGATCCTATGGCAATTATCGAAATAAAGCTCTTTAATCTTTGGGAGCTTTTAAAACGATTTTGTCTCTTCATTTTGTCTTGGCGGTATTTACTCGCAAGAGTATTATTTCAAGCAGGGAACATCAAAATGTCATGTTGACGCACAGATACTTGGCTGCAGATGTCAGACTTTTAAATTAGTTCCTTCCGTAGAACATAGTTCGAAATCGATTTCGAAGAACACACCTTTTGACTTGATGTCACTGCTGGGGTAGAACAGGACTAATTAGATGTCTGTTTTAAAGTGATATTCGTAATCGAAAGAACGTTAGATTGTTGTTTGGACACTTTAATTTGGAATGTGGAAAGCTTTTTGTGTGGGAGCACGCGACCAATGTGCAATGTGATAAGAACTTTTCTGATTTCGGATTGAGGGAAATTGCGCTAAACAAGATTATCTGTGTCAAAAGTCTTTTATTTGGAAATAAATCTCAGGGAATTGTTAAAACAATATGGCAATGCAAATTTAACTAGATCACAGCATCATTTAAATTTATTCTAACTATGGTGGAAAGTTCCACAAAATTAAGTTACTCAAATTAGAAAGAGATGATATTTACATAAACATATAAAGATATTTACAAATACAACAGATGTTGAGATTTGTTATTGAATTGTAGCAATCTTATATTATTATATCAGAGATCTAAAATAAAATTTATTTTTTGAAAATTAGATTAGAACGTATTTAATATACGGCGTGTAAAAAATGTATTCATTAATTAAAAATAAAATTTATGGAAAAAATTATAATTGACCTTACGCCATACCTTTACCTCAAATAAGCCAAAGAGAACACTACTGACGATACTGAAGACATATTTCAATAATGATGTTTTTAGAGGCATCCCTGCCCGTAAACAAATTTATAACACAAATTTACCAGTGACTTTCTAATCAAATATAAAGGTTAAATACACTGGGAAATAAATTAAATACTTAAGGGAAATTTGTTTTATCTATAAAAATTTGGGTGTAAAACTCCCTACGCTCTTAAAACAAACGAGTGATTTTAACTTAGTCTGAGTTAATTTTCACTCCTTTCTAGTGTCGAAAATGCACTTATCCTATAGGAGTGGATTTCACTCTCTTGTTTTGTTAAACCTCCGACCGGATCACTCCAGACGAGTGATTTTAACTCAGTCTAAGTTAATTTTCACTCCTTTCCAGTGTCTCAAATGCACTTCTCCTATAGGAGTGGATTTCACTCTTTTGTTTTAAGAGTGTATGTAAGTGCGCCTGAGTTAAAGAAAACATCAAACTTTTCACCTAAAAAATACATCTCCTTAGCATAGATGATAAAAACAGGAATCAAATTCAATTCACCAGATTAACCTTCAAATATTACAATGACAAAAGGGCAATCAAAAACCTCAAACACACCCTAAACGTCAATGGACACAACATACCCCTTTTGTCCCGAACGCATGTACAAGAAAAGGGTTTCTCGCATCAGAGATGCATGCGAAGAATGGCCTACATGTCAACCGGTGCCGGACAAATGACCGACAGATTGTTATATGCGTGCGGCCGGACCTCAAAGCGCAGGAAGATGTCCAGAACGGGCGTCAAAGGATGTCCAGCGATCTGTGAATGAAGGGTTGGACAATGGGTCGAGACACCCTTTTGGACCCGGAGCCCCCGCACTTTGGTCCTTATTCCGATGTTTCTTATTCCATTTTGGATTTGGTTTGGCGCTTATTTTTGAAGGTGTTGATGTGGTCAGTTTTGGTTGGGATGAGTTGGAACCCCCCCCCCCCTTTTTTTGTAAGTGTCATTGAACTTTATGATGTGGACTTTGCTTTAATTGTTTGATTTTTGCATCGTTCTCCCTTAAGCAAACAAAATGCTCAATACTTAAGAAACGCATTTATTAATGTAATCGAATGGGGTAGCTTTGGCCAAAACATAATATCCTAATACTGATATGCCAAAACAGTGTTGTCATTAACTTAAAATAGGCAAGCAAATTTTTAAAGAGAGCGGTTTAGTGTTCTTTACCCAAATCTGAATTCGGTTATACTTACTTTTTACTCTTTCACTACTGAAGCGGCAGACGACGGCCGTCTGACTAAGGATTCGATAATGATATTCCTATCACGTATTACGAGGAAACAAAAATTCCTCATAGAGAATGGCCAATAATTGCAGAGAAAGTACTTTTTAAAATATATGTGATTTATAACCAGGCGAATGAAGCATAGCAAATGATTTTTTGCGCTTAAAAAACATTAGCAAATAATTCACTTTTACAGTTCACACTTATATCAATGTCTTTAAGCTTTAAAGTTTAAAAAAAAGATGTTGCCTTTATGTTAAAAGAAAACGCTCTTTACACGTGAATAATGACTTTAAAGAAAGATTTTTTTAAATCTCTCTTTTTACGAATCTCTTACAAAGAGTTCGTTACTAAAATCAATGTACTACCTACCAAATTAATGCAATTACTAGAGGCAAACACTACAGATTAATGACAAACGCAAGCCTCTACTTTAACACCCGTTAACTTCCATATCAAAACCCTTGCTAAGTATAATCACCATCCCATAACAAAAACACGCCACCGCAAACACCCATTTGTACGACGCTTTGGTCAACAACACGTAATTGCAACGGTCCGTTCCACATAAACACCCAATATCACACTTTTTTATTTGAAAAAAAAGCGCCATCTGGCGACGCATCTTTGTCTTTCCAGCGATTCAAACGTCAAGGAGGGAATCATTAATCCATGGAGGGGGTGTATGGCTGTCCAAGCGGCCACCTATCCATCAGAACGGCCATACATCAAATGTATGGCCTATATACATGGGGGGGGGGGGTATGCAAAAAGGGGCATCTTGTCTCCTGACCTTAAGGTTCATGCATGGGTGGCAGGGGCCGAAACACCCATGTGGGTGTTTGGTCTCGAAGGGCCTTTGCACAAATTGTATGGGTGATGATGTTTTTTGGCTATCAAGTTAATTGGATTTTTAGTGAGTTTTGTTGTAATTCTATTTCTAAAATTCCCTATTTTTAAATCTTCGACTAGGGCAATTTTTGTGTGATTGTCACAAAATCTAATCTCAAGTGATTATCAAAATACAATAGGTTTTTCATTAGGATTAATTTTTCTACTTTTTATATGGTTGGATGAACCACCATGTTGCAAAAAAAATTCTAATAAGGAGAGCCCACACTGCCCATAGTCAAAGTTAAAAAATAATAAATATAAACAACTGATTAAAGTATGATTATAACATCTATCATTAAAAAAATATAATTTACTAGTAATATAAAACAGATAAAGTATAATTTAATGATACTTAAATATTCTTTATTATTTATTAATACTGAGACAATGTCTTAAATTAATTGCTATCAATAAGTTAAATCAGTAACTTCCAATATTCACACATTCAACTGCATGACTTTCTTTAATTGATCTGGCTCTAAATTCATCTATCATAGATACTTATAAACTACATCTATGCATATACTTATAAACTTTCAAACAGTAATAAACCAAAATTAATTCTTACATGAATGTACTTTTTAATTAGGTTAAAAATTAAATTATATCGTTTTCAAATCTTCAATTTCAAATATTCTTATTTTGCAAATACAGTGTAAATAAAGCTGAATTTCCATCAATATGAAACCGACCCCTTACTTCCGGAAGGGACCACGACGAAGTGTGACAATTTGTTGTCCTGTATAATTGTCAGTTCTTCTGAAACCCGGCAGCTGCAGAGCGGAGGGTGGATGGGTGCAATATAATGTAAAATAAACAAGAACCGACTTTCAACGGTAAAATGATGGATATGGCCACAATGCCTTACAAAACAGATGGAAGCGTCGCAGCAGCATACGTGTCCTTTTTCTTCCTCAGACATGGTGAGCGGATGTTTGGTTAAAAGTTGTTCTTTGGGGTGTTGGATGGTGGTGTGGGCAAGAATTACAACGTTCTTGACAGTGGGCAAATATTTGGTGGAATTTTAAGTATGTCGCACGAGTTGACCTGTAGATATTTTGGAAATAGTTGTATGCATTTGGTAAACTTTTATTTTCTTTCTTTAATACAGCTTCCATAAGCATTTGAATACTATGCTTTATTTTATACAATACATACTTCGCAATTTAGAAATCTGCACCAGAATAGCTGTTAACCAGAACCTTTGACCACGAGTAGATTTAACCACACTAACCGCGGAACTTAATTTGTTTTTCTCTAAACTTTCAGTAAGCTTTGAATGTTTTAATAATAAACTATTTTTTTATATAATAGTAGCCAAGAAACATTTAATATATTTTTTTTTATTTGGAAACTAAATGTTTTTTATTGTCTTGGCTAAAACTTTAAGTAACCCCAAACTCTGGTAAAATACTTATAACCACCTTCGGATATTTCAATCCATTAAAAACTTTACATATTCACTTAGAGATTTTCTCCTACTGGGTGAGTCATAAAAACAATAAAACGAAACCCCTTTCATGCAAATTTTATCATTTTCTCTCACTCCATCTCTCTCTAAATGAGAAAAACTGCGTTTGCCATAAGAAAAAAAGCCAGAATGGGAGGGAGATTAGATGCAATTTTTAGTCTGGTGGCTCGCCTCGACCAAATGGAAGGGCTGACTGGCCCTGACAGTGATTGATGCACGCCGCACGATCTTAGGAATATTTTAATTTCCTGTCCGACCCCCTTCGTCACTGGACATGCACCCCAGCTCGACGACGTTTTTTTTTGTAAACAGCTTTTTATTCCCTCACAAGAAACGTATTGGACTTCTTCAGCGCTATCCTAAAACGAGCAATCTCGCGGTTGAATTTTTTTTTTCACAGCTCAAGAAGTGATAGTATTGAGGCTTATTTGGAATAACAGATTTTATTCTCATGTGTTCTTTTTAAAGTTAGTTTTCTTTAAAAACTGGCTTTTCAATTACAAAAGTGGTATTGTTTTGAATTCAATTATTTTATAAAATATAAATTTATTCACATCTATAAATTGCAATTATATTATACCGTACAGTTTTGAAAATCACGATAAAAAGCCATTTTACAGAAAGAGGTGTAAAAAATCCATCTTCATTTCCTTAACATCTTTTAGAATTGCTTCATAGATTAAGGATGCAACCAACGACAGATTGGTTTGAATTATTAGGTAGGGATGGGTTTTGGAGAAAGCTCGGAGAAAATGAATCAGTTCCCCATATTTGATATTGCGTTGCAGAATTTGGGATAAAATAAATATATAATTCTTGTTATATTTTAGGCTTACTGTAATTTATTATAGAAAATAAGTTTAGTACACATGTGTAAGTTTAATAAACAGTTTTTCAAAGAGTTATCTCAGTATTTACTACTTTTTATTATACATGAAATGACATTTTCAATACAAAATATGGGTGTCATTAATAAAAGTGTTTTGCCACTGTTTCTTTAGTATAGTATGGTAAAAATGAAATAATTCATAATCATCTAGATATTTACATTTGTGTCTTATTTCTTATTTTCAGAACCCAGTACTTATACGTGCAGTACGTGTAAGCAGACCTTTAACTCAGCGTGGGTGCTGGTGCAACATGCCCAGCACATGCATGGAATGAAGATATACTTAGTGACTCCCTATCATGGAAGCCGGAGCTCATCCACCTCTGCTACGTCGGTGCTGCCCCCTGCTGGGCCGCCCCCGAGTCTCATCAACAGCAACAGCACTCTGGGCATTCCCCTGCCCCCGGTGCTGCCTCCTTGTTCGATGAATGGACCTACTCACCACGCTCATCACCACAGCGTTCTGTCCCAGCAAGGACTGTCTCTGGAGAACCATCCGGCTCTGCAGTTGCTGAGGATGCCACTGAGCGAGAGACAGTTTCCTCCGACTTCGCTCAGCGCCCCTGGCATATTCGCTCGACCCTCTAGTCAAGACTTTCGCGTGGACATGCTAGCGACCTCGTCGTCCACGAGTGGTGGCAACAATTCGGAAGGCAGTCAGCAGTTCCACCGACTGAACCACCACCCGCCCCATCTTCCTCCGCACAACGCGCCGTCGCTTCCACCGGGCATGGGCATCGGCACTTTTGAGCCCCACAATCCGTTCATCGACAGGGGACCGCTGGGTTTGGACAGCAGACCCAGACAGCCCCCTTTGAGCTTAGGCTTTGAGCCACAAATGGACTTCTACTCGCAAAGACTGAGGCAATTGGCGGGAGCCACCAGCCCTACTGCAGTCCCAGCTTCACCCAGGAAGCTAACACCCCCTTTCACACATCCTCCAATGTCTTCCTCTTCACAGCCTTCCACTCCCACATCCACACCACAACCGGTTTTAAATCTTCACAACAACTCCTCTAGTAGAAATCCTACACCTGCACCCAACTCTCAGAACAATAATAATCCAACTCATCGTGGATCTTCTGCATCCTCAACGAGTAGCAAAGGTGGTGGGGTGACGGATGTCGCAGATGGCTCCCCCAAATTGCTCAAGTCCTGGTCATGCGAATTTTGTGGCAAAGCCTTCCGGTTCCAAAGCAATCTAATAGTCCACAGACGATCCCATACCGGTGAAAAACCCTACAAATGCCCAATTTGTAGGCACTCTTGCACTCAAGCTAGCAAACTGAAGAGACACATGAAGACGCATCAAGATAACAATGACATTGACAAATCAGCATTGGGTTCAGAAAACAATAGTCTTGCATCGCCCAGATCAACGCCCGACTCTACCTCAGAAAATGGTAAAGAAATTAATAGAGAAAGGCGAAGAAGCATTGATGAAGATGAAGATGCTTCTGATGGGCAGACTGCTGACAATGAAGAGGAAGAAGAAGATTTAGACGACGAAGATGAAGAAGAAGAGGATGAAATGGATGACGAAGACCTCGATGATAGCATGATGGCGGAAGATCTTAGCACAAGGGGACCAAATTCATCTACGCCTGTTCCTAGGGGATCACCGAATTCAGACCAGAGCAAAACTGCAAAAGCAAGCTCTGAAGAAGTGGTAGCAAACAACGATAATAGTAGCAACACCATCAGTATTAGTAATGGAGAAAATGGTACAAATGAGGAAAAAGAAAGCCCGAAGCCAGAACAAAGGCATTCCTTACTGAGTGAAGTCATGGATAAAATAGGACTAAGTAACATTCAACAGTACAACGAAGCCTATAAGAAAGCGCTTGAGGAAAGTTCCTTAAAAAACTCTTTCAAAGAAGAAACAGAAAGAAAGTCCCGCAAACCAATTACAGAAAACGGTCCAGAAAAACTGAACAACAATCGCGAGGACACCAACAGCAACATTAGCAATCACGTGAACAACAACAACACCAAATCCCTAGTCCTGCATCAGCACGCAATGGAATTCGGTCACGGTTTCTTCGGTGCCTTCGACTACAACCACCACCATCACTACGAAGCCAGCAAGCGCCTGAAGATGGACATCGCCGACCACCTGAGGAACAGCAACGACCGCGACTCGCTGTACGCTGGTCTGTGGCTGCCCTCGGTGCACGGGTCGTCCCACAGAGACGTCTACGACCTGACCGACAGATCGCGACACAACAAATCTTCCTCCTCTGAAAGTGCCTTGAAGTCCGTGACCCCCACCAACATGTGCAGCCGGTCGCTGAGCCCGAGACCCGGCACCAGCGGCGGGGGCCAGTCTGTGACGCCGATCCCCGGGCTGCTGGTCAACAGCTCATCCAAAAACAACAGCACCAGCAACAATGGCACGAGCAACAGCAAGGAGCAGCGGCGCAACGATACCTGCGAGTATTGCGGCAAGGTTTTCAAGAACTGCAGCAACCTCACCGTGCACCGGAGATCGCACACGGGTGAGAAGCCGTACAAATGCGAACTTTGCAGCTATGCATGCGCCCAGAGCTCGAAGCTGACCCGCCACATGAAGACGCACGGCCGCCTGGGCAAGGACGTGTACCGGTGCCGGTTCTGCGACATGCCTTTTTCGGTGCCCAGTACTCTGGAGAAGCACATGCGCAAGTGCGTCGTCAACCAGAACGCGGCCGCCTACATGGACAGGGACTCCGACTCCAAAGAACTCACCTCGTGAGAGACCACTGGACAATGCAAAGAGGAGGTTTTGATTTGCGTGAATCTTGATGTGATCTGGAAAAAAAGATGTAATTGATATTTTAAATGAAATTTGGTTGATAGTAAAGTTCTTTATGTATGACACAGCAAACCATATTCAAGTTAAATTAGCTAATTCCACAATGATGAAACTGTCAATGTATGGATACAACCCATGCATTGATGTTTCACAAATAGAGAATTGGAGTATACTTGGAATTTTATATGCTAAATTGTTAAATAGCAACAAATTAATATAAATGCTCAAAATCAATTTGTTATATTTAAAGCTTTATAATTAAATCATTTTGAAAAATTCTAAACGAAAACATTTTCAATTTACTTCTAATTTCAAAGTTTTCGATTCTTTAGTTCCATAATATCAAGCGTAATATTGTCAATATTTAAATAAGATTAAGGCTCAAACACATTGAGGAATCCCTTATTTATTAGACTTTAGAGTGTATAATCATGCTTTATAATTTATTGGAAGTTTAAAGAATATTTATGTGTTTTATAATTGTATATCTAGTGGGTAGATTTTGTTAAGGACAATTTTCGGCTATTATTATCTTTTAGATTAAAAATTAAATAAACAATACTTATCCTTTTGCATTAACATTTGAAAGCATAAGTATCGTTCTTTACTATCAACCGAATTTCATTTAAAGTATTAATTACATTTTTTAAAAATCATTACGAAAATCACGCAAAACAAAAACGTTGAGTTCCTTATTCAAAACCTACCTACTCTTCTTGAAATTGAAGAAGGATCTATTGAACAAATTACATTATTTTTCAATTTCTTCAACAAACTTTTACTTATGCGTGCGTGTGCGTGTAACGTGGATATTTTATTTCTGAAGGCCCATCTTAGGCTTTGCGAATTCAGGCGTTGACACTTGGACAATTCGCCTATGCATGTGTTTTTCGGTGTGTCGGTTATGAACCTAAATCACACACTATCCTATAAATATTTGAAAAAAGAGAAATAATGAATATACAAGCCTTCCCTCACTGTTGTAAATGATGACATGTTAAATTTTTTCTATGTGTGGCTAAAGCTCGACTTTTAAAGTAATGAGTTTTTAGATGAATAAGAAACGTTTGAGAATTTGTTAGGTCTAGTTATAGTGTGTTTTTGAAATGTATTTTTAGCGTTTTGATATAAAAAAAATGGATGATGGTTGCCAAAAATTTCAAGAAAAAAAATTTCATGCTTTGTTTATATTTAACTTTTTGATGCTGCTTTTTGAAAAATAACCTCTTAGTTTTACTTCTTTAAATTTCGAAAGATAAACAGCCGAATCCAGCAATTAACAAAATGTATTAAAACAAAAATAAAATTGAGATTAAAACATAATTTTAATAATTTTTCATTACGCATGTTAATATAATATTCAATTTTATATTTTTTAAAAGGATTATTTAAAGCAAAATCGTTTGAAAGAGCAGCTTCTATAAAAAAAATTGAAAAAGTTTAGATTTCAAAGAAGTACTTGTTTGTTGAATTTTTCTTACAATCACTGATAGAGTATTTTCAAAATTAGTTTACGTAATTCAAAGCGATGTCCGATGTTATTTTTTGTAAATGTAAGAGAAAAATAGAATGCTATGTATAACTAAAATATATGTGGTAAACGAAACTTGAAAAACCAGCTAGTTCATTGTCAATTACACCATTGAATTGTCTTTTAAATATTTTTATCGATCAAAGTTCATTTCTGTATCTAAATATATTATATACAAAGGAGTGATATAGTTAAACTGCGAATGGTTTCACTAAATTCTTGTTCACTCTCAACGTTTTGAAATTTTGCATTTTTAGAGAAAGGAAATTTGGTCGATAATTTTGTATTCAGGAATTGTAAACTTTGTGGCAATAATATTGGTGACTTTTTATTGTGACTGTATTCATAATATATTTCAATATATTTGGGTGTTACTGAAAAACCCAAGTAACCGAAATACCTCTTTTAAATTCCTATACGCAGGAATGATCTCGGACGCAGTCATTGTTTCTAATCTTGATCCAAACTTAATAATATCAATTTTTTTCTTGAAAAAAATTACTTTTTGTAGCAAACTCCTTATTACGTTAAACTATGCAATACAATATTAAAGATTGACTATCAACAATTATGCAAGTTAATTTTGTTTCCATGTAAACTAACCTGCAATTTCTTTATTAAATGACACTAAAACGGTGATTCAATTACAATCTTAAATTATGAATGAATGGTAACCGAAATTTGACTTGTAATAAAACTTATCACACACAAAAAAAGAATTATAGTAAAAAAATATATATTTGTAGATTTTATGTAGTCTTAATAACCTCAAGTACAGGCATTAGGTCTCTGTTCTACGATCCCCCATTCTCCAAAAATGTTTTTCTTTCGAATGTTCTAGTAAGGCATTTCGAGGTCTTCCTGCGTCAGTCCTAGCTTGTCAAGGTGTCGGGTATGTACTTCATCTTGAGTACTTGATTAAAAAGATTCCTATTATCTGGTATATATGCAAGAGTACACCACTGAATGAGTAAACGACAGTCTGTGATATTTTTTCAATCGATTCTTAGTTTATTTGCTGGATTATCCTTTTGATTTTATCCACAGAGGATATGACAATAAACATTTGGTACATATTAATACTCGTAAGCTGAGTGTAAACACTAAAGTAGAACAAGGTTGGGAAAACCTCGTTATATTGGGAAAATAAACTTCATGATATTGTCCACAAATTATTTAAAATCCTAGCGTAGAAAACCTGCTGGTTCGTTGTTTAGTGCCGTGAAACCCTGGTTCTAAAAGTTTGGAATTGTGTGCAGCATTTTATAATGAATTAAACTTTTTTATTTTCTCTAAATAAGATAGTGGATCTGTTAGAGTCGGCTAAAGATATTATCATTTCAAAAAGTTTCTTCCAAAAAGTTAATATTAATCAAGTATGATCTGGATAATTTTTAAAACAAAAGAATTTTTCTCAATGTCTTCAAATAAAAAGCAATAGGTACCTTGAAATTAGGGAGACTATGAAATAGAATCGACTATGAAAAGATATCACAGACAGTCGCAAAGAGAGGCTGTGTTCTCTGAATGGTTGTTTCGTATTGGCCTGGTGGTTGTACTCTACGTTTCCTATTTCGGACCTCATGACTAACAGTTTGCTCTATGCATGGAGCAGCTAAAACTATTGTAACCTACCTCTCTAAACAATCTATGAATAATAATGGTGTGTGGTCTAATTTCATATGCTTTACTAACTATTTTTACTGCACGTTTCGAAATATTTAAATGGACTATCTTTCATGAACTATTATATCTACCACAAGTCTCGTTATCAATTGAAAAAAAAAGAGGGGGATTTTGCTTTTGATATTCGTGTGGCGTGTGTTGAATGTGATGAGTGTGCAGAACAAAATTACCAATGGACAATTCGAACGGGAATGCTTGACGTCACTGTAGGCGTGGCTGTTTCAATTGTCCATCTTCATTCTTGTACAGATTAAAGTTGGTGTTGTTTCGATTTAAGGTCTGCCACTTACGTTTGCAAAGCAATCCGGTGTATAACATTATATTTTGATGAAGTATTGAGTTTTCAATCGAATGTCTTTTAGGAATTATGTTTGAAAAACTAATCTTTTAATTAGGACTATGGTCTAAATTCTCCTATCTACTTGCTCAAACAGTGTACAATACATCCATACAGAGTGGCTGGCTTGAAACGTATTGTTCGTGTTTGTAATATTTGCTAACATTTTTGATCAACACAAAACGATTAATCAGTCAAAATTTTATTCTATTCACTTTAAACATCTCAGACACACTGTTGTACATACATTTTCTTAACTAAAACAATCACATTGTAAATATCGAAAATCGAACAAATATATTTAAGAAAATGTTAGCATAAAATACATTACAAACACAAACATTAATTCTACTAAACTTATTTGTGTAAGTTGTACATACTATAAAGCATAGTATTAACTCCTAAATTTAGTTTCACTTACTGAAAGTATTTATAAAATACTAAAAAATCCATTTTAATTAAAACCTGGCAACTTGGAAAGCCCAAAGTGAAAACTATCATCACTAAAATTTTGCATATCGTAATGGCGCCATCTGTTGGGGAATATTGTTACTGAACATCGTGATGTTTGCCAAAAAAAACCCAATTTGTTAAAACTATGCTTTAAAAATTGAAAACAAGGTTCATATTCACTTATTAAGTATTGTGATTTGAATTACTTTAAAATTTATTTGACAATATGTTGTTATCCAAGTTCTTCCAGTACAGTTGTCGCACAGAAATTGTCAACGACCTTAGTTATATTTCTAAAATTTGTATCCTGATTTTATATACGATGAGGATATACTATGTAAACTAATTCATAAAAGTGCAATATGTAAATTTAAATCCCCAATTTTCATAACGGGAACAACTACTGATTTTGTACTTGGTTAGTATAAACGAACAATGTGATGGTGTTTAAGATATGTTTTACGATATAATGTAGTTTAAATATTATTGTTAAACATTTTTGGGTGTCATGAGTAAAGGTAGCGAACTAGTTACCGCTTTTACACTTTGACTATTTTGCACATGGTTCATCGCAATTAGTTCATTAAATTCATATATAAAGGTAACCAAAAATTTGCTTTATAGAAAAGATTTACATCAATTATGATTTAAATTTTTATTGATTAAATCGTAATCGATTGAAGTAAATTGGTTGGAAAATTGATTGAAAAATTCCTATGACTATTGTGCAATTCTTGTGTTTTACGCAATGCCATGACAATATTTTTAAGAAATCATTTAAACTATATACAACAATTAAAAGACTTTCATTATTTCCACAACTTACTATATTTATTTGTATCACATAATTGATTAAATAATATATTTTCATATAAACGAATTGCAACTTTCTACTACTTATTTATAGTTTGAGTATTGCACGTATTGTATGACTGGTTTGGTTTTGTTTATTCTGAATTTCATAACAATATAAAATTATAATGATCATACAAATAATGTGGTTTGCCATTGATTTCTAACAGTAAGTCTGGTAGTTGTGATTTCATAGATTTCTTTTATTGTCTTTAGATCTGATAAACAATATTTTTAAGAAATCATTTAAAATTTATACAACAATTAAAAGACTTTCATTATTACAACAACTTACTATATTTATTTGCATCACATAATTCATTAAATAATATTTTCATACAAACGAATTAAAACTTTCCACCACTTATTTATAGTTTGAGTATTGCACGTATTGTATGACTGGTTTGGTTTTGTTTATTCTGATTTTCATAGCAATATTAAAATATAATGATCATACAAATAATGTGGTTTGCCATTGATTTTTAAAAGTAAGTCTGGCAGTTGTGATTTCTTTTATTGTCTTCAGAACTGATAAACACCATAACAAATCCAGCAGTGGTACAGCAAGTTGTCTTGTTGAACTTGTGTTCATTATTTTTGAAGAAATTTGTTATTTCGCCCAGTTTATTATGATTATTAAATGCATGTTCTTGTACATTACTATGTTGTGAAAAAGATTTTTATTTATGGAAGGAGAATGAAAATTAAATTACAATCTTGATGGAATGGAAATTTCTTTATTTTATTGTCTCATATACAATAAGCTTTACACTGAAAACACAAAATGATTCACGAGGGCACTTTCCCAACACCATAAAAAATTTTAGTTGATATTACTCCACTGGCCCAGCTTTACAGATTAACGTTACATCATTAGGCAGTGTTACACCAAATCTCCGAATTTAAGTGAAATTGAACTTAATTTAGTATAATAACACTATAGCAGGGTAGGGTAGGGTGGGTACATATATATTCCGGCTTGTGTGCTTGATCAGAAACCCGCTTAAGCATTCGTCTAGTAAGACAGACACAGAAAGAGTTTTTACTGTCACAGATAAAGGAAGTTCACCCAGGTCGAAGGTGGGAATCGAACCCGCACCCGTTACAGAACCTATATTTAATTTATATTTAATTAATCACAATATTAAACTTCATTACTACAACAACAAAAAAGAACAAAAAACGATAAAAAATATATACTGTGGCATGCCAAAGGGGAAGTACCATACAAGCGAGCAAAAAAGATAGTGAAATTTAACACAAAAAACCTAAACAAATATAATGGAACATGAAGTGTAATTAGATGGTACACTATATGATTAAAATGTTTTAAATTAAAGTGCAATACAGAGATATAAGTCATCAACATTGGTTGAAAAATCATTTTTAAAAAAACACACACAATTATTATTTATAATTGTCAAATAAATAGAAATTTTATTGCAAAACTTAATGGCAAAAAAGAATGAATGTTTAGTAAATATAGTTCCTCGGACAGAATTGGAATTTGAAATTTCCATTCTATCTGATGTTATGAGATTTATCTTTAGGTTCACAAATAGAGCTTTATTGTGATAGTGGAGCAGGCACAATCGAAAGAAAGCATTATAGCGTAAAAGGAATAAATTAAGCATTCAAACACATAGAAAGTTAAGGTAGGAGAGTACCCAAAATTCTCAAATTTTTACTATTACTTTAATCTTTTCATTTAACATTTATTCATTTTAACATTCATTTTAAAAAATTTCTTAATAACTTCTTTTTTTGTAATTTGTATGTAACTCTAGAGGGCTATTGCATGCATCGGTTCAAAACGAAGAATTTAACACATAATTAATTTTTATAGGATGAAAATTCAATGTAGTACACATGTTAGCGTAAACCTCTTTTTTAGTAGAAAAACACATTTTTAAAATAAATAAATTATATTTAGATTTTTAAAAAAATGCCTAAATAGTATTATTCATTATATTTGAAATCCCTTTGCCAAATTTGGAAAAGATTAAAGTAATAGTAAAAAATTTAGAATTTTGGGTAATTTCGGGTATTCGCCTACCTTAAGTGATTCTTAGTTTAAGAGTTCAAAAACGGGTATTTTGTATTGAAATAATTGGATGTAAATTAGATCTGTGTTCTCCGCCCCAAATTATAATACCATAATTAATCAAAGAGTAAAACCAATCATAGTATAGGATTTCTTTTAAAAGTCACATGCACTTTACTTTAGATATGATACAGTTTAACCAAAATAAAATATAGTTTATTCCCCAGGTTATTGATATGAGTTTTCCATTTCAAATTAGAATCAATAAACTAAGCTAAATATTTGATGCTGTCAACAGATTGAAGTTTATGAAGCAGACATTTAAGATTCGATCCATTGCAAGATAAAGTGTGATATTTCAAATTTATATTTAATTCCGATTGCCTCAAGCCATGAGGAATATACTTAGTTTTATTTAGATTTAGATCGTTTGCATTAAACCAAATTTCAATTTAAATTAAGTCTGGTTTGTTTTGGATAACTGGATCATTTAAATTTAAGCAGGCAAAGAGTAAAACTGTATCATCTGTGCTTACGTTGATATTTTGCTAAATAGTTTCAGTTTAAGCATGTCATTGATAAGAGTTTATTGTAATAAAAGACCTTAGATAAAACCTTAGGGCACTTCCCTATTCGTCAGAATGCATTCGCGTACTTATACACTCTGATTAAATAAGATGTAAACCATTTCAAAAAATCACCTCTAAAACCAGAATTTTACAATTTATGAATTAAAATGAATTATTCACGTTATCAAAAGCTTTTTATATCGGTCCGTCCGTGGCCGAGTAGTTAAGGCATCAGCCTCAAGATTCAACCTTCTCAGATAAATCGGATAATATCTGTACTAGGAAAAGCTGAAAAATCCAATAACTCATGAAGGATGGGCCCGAGTACACTGGGACATATGTGCTCGTTAAATCTGTGGAGTCCAAAGTCCCGACAGCGTCAGCGTACGATGTCGCTCGAAGTTCCGTTGGGTGCCCGCTCAGGTGTCGACCTCGTTAATTGACCATTGTTTTAAATTACGAGGCGTTATTGGCTGTGTTAAAGCTCCTAACGGAGGCTGGAAATAGGTAGCCGGAAACGATTACATTACCTTACCTTACCTTTTTATATCAAAAAAATTTGAACCGGTAATTTTACTGTTATCAATACTTTTGTTAATAAATTTAGGAATTTTCAAAAACCACCATTACAGTAGACCGTACAGAAATAAAACTAATTGATTACTTGCAAAAAAAAGTGACGTGGTTCCAAAAAATCAAACATCTTTTTGCTACAGTTTTTTTTTTTTTAACTAACTTTGAAAAAGAGTGTAAAATTGAGATGTAATGCTAATTAGACAGAATATACACTGCTCAAAACAATTAGGGGAGCACTTTTTAATTCTAACTTTAACTTCACTCCCAACTTTTTAATTTTTATCCTATAAATCTAAAATTTGTTAAATAGGTTCACTATGCATTCGAAATTAAATAGTATAAAACAGGAGAAAAAAAGTTTTTAATACTTAAATTTAAAGGGGGGAAATGGAATAATAACTTTTTAATAAATTATAACAATAATTTTTTAAAAACTTTTTTGTTAAAAATAGTTGAAATATATTTGTAAACATCTAAAAAATGCAAGCATGAAAAATTTAGGGTAAATTTATTTTCTAAAACTGTTTTAAAGTTAAATTTATTTTACCATATTTTTCATATTTTCATTAATATAAATATATATATATATATATTAAATTCTTCAAAATACGTTTTTCTTCCATCTAACGATGTATTTAACGATACATAAGTGGCGAATTTAACTTAGGAATTCACTGGTTAAAAAGGATGAATGAATTAATTTTGTTTTAAACTCGACATTATTTAAAGAAATAAGTTTCAAAGTTATTCATCTATCTGCTTGTTTTTTATAAAACTTTTTTAACAGTCGAAATAAAAAAAATACAATTTTTACTTTTGCTATAATGTAAATGAATTGTTTTCTTTTGGTAATATGTAAAGGTGTAAGGTATTTTTTTATTATTTTATAAATTATTCTAAGGAATTTAAATTTATATTTTAGAATGGTTTTAAAATGAGCAATAATAGAAGGAATGATTTGAAATAAGATATCTATGCCGCAATACTCAATAAATTAGCTCTTATTTTTTGAAACTAAATACAAGATTTAAAAAAAAACTCTGCAATGGGCAATAGGACAAATAAATAAGCAAATAAAAAGTATCGCATGGTTTATAATACTGTCGTGGTCAGATCAAAGGGCAGTCTATTCGGACACTGCCATTTTACATCACTCTAACCTGTAATCGCTGTTTTACAGTAATTTTAAAATGCGATTTTAATTACAACGACAAAATTGCGATAAAATCGAAATCAGGAACAAATATTCATCAACTCCTACCACAGTAACACCTTACACAACAAATTCCCAAGCAGAACATAACTTTCCATACGACATCAAACTCCAGTATGAACACCTTGCCGAAACGAACTTCCAACCCCCAAAAAACTACATAAAAAATATCGGAAGATAGGTGAGGAAAATGCAAAACAGTCCAACCTAGTAATATAAGATGGGCTTGGAGGGTCTTGACGTTATAAAGGGTGAGTCTATTCAGACAGGGCAATTTTATATCATTCTGACCCGTAATAGTTGTTTTACAGTTATTTTAAAATATAAATTTAATTACTATCACCTTTATACGACACTAACGATATCGAAACTTGAAACTAATCATGATGACTTTTCAACCACAGTGTGTAACACCTTACACAACAAATTTCCCAGCAGCACATAACTTTCCATGCGACATCCCACTCCAATATGAACACTTGCAGAAACGAACTTCCAAGCCCCTTAAAAAACTACATAAAAATATCGGAAAAGAGGAGAGGAAAATGCAGAACAGTTTAACCTAGTACAGTAGACTCCCTCTTAACCGGCTTAAACGGGACCCATGGTAAGCCGGTTAAACGAAAATCCGGTTAAACCGGAGAAATTAAATAAATTGAAATTTAGATGTTTATTTGATTGCACTTCTGATTATTGATGATATTTGCCTCATGAAATACATGTACAATTGAAATAGGATGTCATTTTTCAGGTTATTTTATATATTATTTATTAGTATTTTGCATTTTTGATTACATACCTTTCAAAAAATCTGATTTTTTTTTGTCGAAGTTTGGAAATTTGACGACTTGACGGTCGATCCCCATAGCCTTCCAATGTCAACAAGTGCCCCCCCCCCCCCCATTCTCTCCAACAAACCACGCGTTTGAAACATGTGCGACACTGAAAACCGATTGAAATAACCAAAAACTTGTAATTTTAGCTATTTTTAACATTTTAAGGGTGGGAATTTTCAGCCCGGTTAAAGCGGAGATCCGGTTAAACGGAGGCCGGTTAAGTGGGAGTCTACTGTAATATAAGATGGTTTTGGCGGGTCTTGGCGTTTTAAAGGGCGAGTCTATTCGGACATGGCAATTTTACATCATTCTGACCCGTAATCGTTTTTTATAGTCATTTAAAATGCAACTTTAATTGCAAATACCCTGTATATACAACAATTCCATAAAATTGAAATTTGAAACTAATCTTGATGACCTTCCTACCACACCTTACACAACAAATTCCCAGCAGCATATAACTTTCCACTCCAATATGAACACTTGCCGAAAACCCCCCAAAAAAACTACATAAAAATATCGGAAGAGAGGTGAGGAAAATGCAAAACAGTCCAACCTAGTAATATAAGATGGGCTTGGCGGGTCTTGACGTTATGAAGAGAAAAAATATCGAGTCGCATGCCACCTGTGATCTAGGGAGGACACCATTTGCATACGTTGTTACGTGTTTCTTAGGAACACTCTAGGTAGAAAAAAGTTCCTCCAGCTGTCGTTTTTAAGGCGTGCGCACGATGGTCCAGAATCCTTGATGGAATGGATGAGGAAGATGATGTGGGATGCTTCTCTCTCTCTCTCTCCCCTCTGACGATCCCTTTGCTCCCGGACCTCTTTTTTGCTTCTTCTTCTTCTCCAATTTGATTCGTTGGTTTGACATTATTGTAACTAAAGTACCGGAGAATGATATCCCACGTACACTCTCAGAACTTAATGATCAAAAACGACGAAATTTTCCTTAATTTTGACGACTCCGTTACTGGCAAATTTTCCGAGTTTTCGTTTCCTCAAAGTGAGGAAATTTGATACGTCATTTTTATGAGGATTTGAATGTCGTCTAAAATCTAAAGAAATATTTCGTCATTTTTTGAACATGTGATTACAACAATGAGATTCAATTTCCTCAAAATCAAGATACAGAATCGTCAAATCACGATCGTAAAAGTGAGGATTCACGTTTACTCAAAAGTCTCGTGATAGTTTGACGAAACAATCCTCAAAATTAACGAAATGAGGCTTGAGGATTCATGAATCGTCAAAAATGAAAGTGTTATTTCTGAGAGTGTAGATGGAGTGTATGTTGAAAATTCTTTAAAGTCCCGTGTCGTGTACTATCTGGCCCTAAAGTAGCGATGGGTACCAGATTTCAGCTCTTCACTTGACTATAGTTCTAAATTGCGATGCCTGTCTCCAATAGCCCTCAAAATTAGCTCTAGTACGACGATAACTAAATTCAACTCAACTCAATTATAACTAAAGGTATGCTATTTTTTTAATACATTAGGTTGTAAAATAAAAAAATATATTTAGATTTTTTTGCAGCACACTACTTAAAGGTTTAAAAATTCAAAGGAGTAAATTAACAGTTTTGATTTAGTAAATAGCTCACTTGGGTTGGTTGTTCGGATTTAAGTCAGAGAGACTGTAGCGCTATTTAGACAAATCATTTGCTATATGGGGGGGAGTAGAATAAATATACATATTTGAATAATAACAAATCTGATGTCAACCATTTCATAAATATAACAACTAAAATAACATAAACATAAAGCACTTGTTTGTTTCTGAACATATAAACAGTATGTTTCCAGAGCCTAAGTTATTTTCATTTATGTCATTTTTTTAGCTAACACATTAAATTTTTACAAAAAATCTAAAAGTCTAATGTCAGTAACAATTTTGTTCTACCGACCTTGAGAATTGCTTATTCCGCTGGCTTGCACGAAGATGCTAATGAAGCTGCTGCTGGCAGTGAGGTGGTGTATGCAAATGCCAGCGCTGCACGTTCACTAAATATCAAAACCCCGAAGGGTCTAGATGCAAAACTCGCATTCTCCAAAGTATAACTAAGATATAGGGCCCGTCTGCTTTATTGGCGAGTACGTCAAATTGAATTTACCCTCATCAAAAGTCGCCAATAAACGGACCGGACCCTATATCTTAGTCATACTTCGGAAATTGTGAGCTTTGCGACTAGACCCTTCATATTCAATGGGCAGGAGGAAACTTACTTACCGTTTTCTCAGGAGGGGATCATTATGGACTTGAGAGTGCATGAAAAAGCTCGCTGGGGATACATCTTTTGGAAAGTGGAGGGTTATTGGCGATGGAAAGTGGTGAAAAATTCATTTCATATCGTTCGATACAAGTTGATATGAAATATTTTCTTGTGTAGTTGTTTAAAAATAAAATATGGAGATGCTTCTTAAGGGAATGTGACAGCAAAATTTAGCAAAAAGGTGACTCTAATATATGACACTAATATTAGTAATAAATGGTGTAATCATTTAGTTGAACTAGTCTTATACTAAAGCTAAACAATCATAACTATTTTTTTGACACTTTGGTAGAAGTTTGGAGAAAAAATTCAATATAGCAAATATTTTCTATAAAACCTATTGCAAAGTATGATTATATAGATTTTAAAACTTTAACGAATAAATTATCAAAAAAAGGAATAAAGGTTTCATAAATTTAAAATTAAAAATTATGAAGTAACTCCTTTTATTCATCTAAATTAACACTTAAAAAAATTAATTCGAAATGTCTTACTAACAATTGTAATTATAATTCAAACGCATTAGTAGCCTAGACTGACTTTTGACAGATATTTAATCAGTTGAGTCTATTTGTCTAATCAATTGTATTTACTGCGTTGGTATTGTTGTTGCTAAATCTCCATGATCTAGATCAACAATATCAACTCCAGGATATCGCACACCCTCAAAAAATCCATAACTTGGTCAGGATTTTCCACTAAGTCAGTCTTATCCAGCTCCATACAAGCAAGGAGGTGGTTAGGGAGACCCGGTGCCAAACTACATTTTGTACACAATTAAAAAAGTGTCTTGAAACCCTGATCAAAGAGATTTAATGTAGCCACTAATAAATCTAGTAAATATTGTCTGCATTGCCCTATGACCAACGAACTAAAGGGCAACTCATGTGTGATCAGCATGATACCATTCATGTGTTGACGATGAAGATACGGTTGATATATGAAGAGTACACGGGAAGAACCACTTGATTTCTTAGGAGTCTTACCTTATGTGCCTGCTTGAACATTGCCGACAGGTAACCGGTTTTTCTTTTGGTTCTCTTCAATCGCGTTAAAAACGTGTTACTTGTGTCCATTGATCTCTGGCGTAAATCAGGGTTGCCGCGAAAGAAAAACAAAGCGAGTAACCGGTTTCTTCATACCAGTTTAGGCGATTTCTCGCTATCATTGCCAGAGAGGCCTATTGAGGAAAGCCTTCTACGAAATCAAGTGGTTTTTCCCTTGTACTCTTCATATAAGAATGACCGAGACGTCTCCATTGGTGCATGTTTCTTCCTTCGCCAGACAGTCAGCTACTTCTATACCATATAAGTCAACGTGTGAATGGAATCCATTGAATATGAAATATCACCCTGTCAGAATGCATCGTAAGTTTCAGCACAACGTCAATGCTTGTCTGGTCATATTTACTGTTTTAATAGAAAAAGGTCGCTAATTTTTACAACTTATGCATATTCGACTTCAAATCCTTAATTACAAACTCCCGTTTCATGTTTTAAGCACCGAAACTTACCCAAAATCATCCTTAAAAATACTACTTCTGTAAATTTCACGAAACCTCAACAAGGAAGTAGCCTCTCACGATAATACACGTCATAAAACTACTGCACCAAAAAAGCACCCCAATTTCCATGTACCACCTAAACCTTACCTCTATCATCATCCACCTACCCCCAACATAAAAACTCAAAAAAAGGAAAGAACCCCTTATCTTTAATAAAAGGATGAGACTGAAATTACCGAACGTCCTTTGCAATTCCTTTTTCACCATAGAGATTAGAATAAGGTGTTGTGGTTGTTGCGAAATAAAGTGAAGCCATTAAAAATTCGCCAAATAACCCTATAGTAAGCCAAAACAAAACTTTAGTTCAATGTAAAACGCATTGTTTTAATCCTTAACAAGTGTTAGTTAAAAAAATGACTGTTGAACAGTTGTAGGCTGCACTACACTCCTTGCCATGCTAAGTTGGGTAAATAGATATGGAGAAGATCCTGCAGCGGATGTAAAGAGTTCCATAAATGATTTGTGAATCACTTCAAAAAACTTGTTTAAAACATTAATTTCATTTCAGGTCTAACAGATTTGAATATTATTTGAGAAAATTTGGCAATTTTATAGAATGAAAAGTGTATTTTGGTCGAATTGTATCAATATCATTTTGTATGTATATTACCTTTACAAGATTTCCAACTAGCGGACCAATTAGCGCTTTTCCCTCTCCCTTTTTACTCTTTGTTTTTACCCTAGTTAGGCTGGCACGGAGTGTAGATCTAAATTTACACAAGTTGTTAGTAATTTCCTTCACAGATGCGTTGTAATTTTAGTTTTTTATTCGAATCGGAAATCGCCAAGTCGTTGCAGTAAGACTATATAAACCCCTCTGTAAAATAGCTCCAAATACTTCACCGAGATCGTATGGTATGGTATGATATGGTATGGTATGATATGGTATGGTACATATATATTCCAGCTTATGTGCTTGTTCAGAGAACCGCTTATAAGCTTTCGTCAAGTGGGACAGACACAGAAAGAATTTTTACAGTCACAAAAAAAAAATAACATATAGACAAATAACAACATTTATTGACGGTCACAAACATCCATGCCTGACCGGGATTCGAATCCGACCCCAGCAGAGATCGTTTATTTGGGCTTACCAAAAAGCGATAGGCAGCTTCACATGGCGAATCTAATTTTGTACTGGTTTCTATCCTGGAAGCATCTAAATCTTCTTTTTAACTCTATGTTCTTTACCGATCACCGCCAGGCTTTTTTGCATAGGCAGAACCCCCTGTGCACGCGAAGTGGACATTTGCGGTGAGGGGAGATTTATACTACAGCAGCGGCATAAAAAGACCATCGTCCAGTGCACGGAAATTTGTATGATCGGCTTGTGTATCTCTTCTGCATCCGTTTTTCCCCGGTAGATTTGCGTTTTATGGATGAGGGAGTCGATAAGATTTGGGGGTACTTGTCTTGCAGTGCTTTAGTGGCTGGAAGCTACTAGCTTCCAAATACGAACTAATGCTTTTGATGACTGACATGAAATTGCAAGAAAGTTTACTGATTAAAAAATAGTTGTTTGTTATTTAAAATTGCGTTATAATTTAAAACATGAAAACTCCGTATCGTCTAGCGCACCGGCTTCTATGCCTTTTCTGGCTCGTTTTCCAACTTATTTTGCTGAATGTATTTAAGTTTTATAGATATAATGGGGTTGATAAGCTGTGTTTATACTTTTTTTTCATTGGTTTAGTTGCTATTTGTTTTTGTATCACAATCAAGTAACAACTTGGAAGATGTGTGATGAATATAAAAGTATAGAACGTAAACTGATAATGGGTGGATGTTAAGCGCAGCCTGCATGATGACTTTCAGCATAACTTACTGTACACACATTCATAAACTAGTAATAATGATTAATAATTAAACAACATATAAGATTAGTAATAATTACAAAATCTGTAAAATTAAAAATGATTAAACAATCTGTGCAATTAGTAAAAAATTAGTTATAACTCAAAAGGTGACAAATAATCATGCTAATTAATTGTTATTTTAACCCAATTTGTTTTCTTTAGATGTTTTTGAAATTGCAAAACATCTAATGAAAATATTGTGTTTCTTATACCTACCCATTAAAAGAATTATACAGCTCGAAGGAGTGACCCATTTGCAAAAAGAGATTCATTTTGCAAAATATATTTTCCGAGTTTCGCATTCCGTTACATTTTAATTGCGCGTAACCAGTTTTCCCCTGTTCTTGGCTTCACCCCCATGAGTTAACAAGCAACGCAAAAACACATTTACAGGGTAAAGATAATTAACAGTTTCGTTCCACATAACCATATAAGTTTTCCTTTATCCTATTTAAGGAACACCTAGCGTATTCGGGCCGGAATGCTATTTGGCGACTTTTGGCGTCCGGTTGGGCTAGTGTGTTTTTGCTACTTGGCTGCAAAAAGTTAGGCCGCCAAATCGAGACCGGCCCGAATACGCTAGCAGTACCTCAGAGTCCTACATATATAAGTCCCTAATCCTAGTGATGGAGGAAAACTTTTTTAAAAGATGAAAGAAAAAAGGGAGGAGGACATTTAAAATATATATTATTGAAGCATAAAGGGTGAGTACAAAACTTGAGCCGATTTCTTCATAGAAGATTTCTCGATATCGTCCACAGGTTCACCTTTACTGTACGTTAACCATTGGCGCGATTTTCCGATTTGGCGATAAATAGTTTTTGGTGGCAACCTGTCTGACCTGACCGAAACGCATAATTGTTAGATAGGGTTGCCGGAAAACGTCATCGTTGTGAAGAGAGCATGACGTCAAAAGTCGCCAGAATACGGATGGCGCGATTTCGGAAAGTTCGCCAATGGTTACCGTACAGTAAATTTCTACCTCGTCCACATTGTGCAATGTTATAAACTTTTAATTTATGCTGTTTGTTTTCAAATTCAAAATTAATTTCAGCGCGAGCAAATGTAAGTATATACATGTGAGTTTAATTTGTAGAATTATTATTTTAAACAAATTATTTTATTTATTGATTTAAAATCTTGGACCAGCTACGATGTAATGACCGTTCTCCATTTGGCAGTCTACGTAACGTTGCCAAGCAACGAAAATGCAAAATTGCGGTTTGGCTTATGTTTAAATAAGTTAGTTTTTCCAAGACCATCATTAGTAGGTTGTCTAGAGCTTACTTACAACGAAAAAACTATAAAAAAAAATTTGATAAATTCTTTTAATGAATAGTTAATATATTTTTTTATGTGGCGGAATCATAAATTTTAACTTGTTGCAAACACCGATAACTTAAATATCTTAAAACTCAAGCGGCACATGATGCCACGAGAATGGCATTCCATCTAGCAAAAGTCGCCAATGAACAGACCAGCCATTATAACATTGCTGCACCACAAAAATACAATCATTTTATAATAGAAGGACAAGAGTAGTATAACTTAATTTTTTGTAGATCAATTTTTAATATGGTGACCTTAAATTATGCTAATTAATAAAATTGAGAAAAAATAGGTTTACTTCGGCAATTTTATTGACGTTTTAGAAATCCGGAATCGCATTTTAATGTTAGTTGTTTAACATAGTTTAAATTCTCTCTAATGAATATTCTGAACAAAAAAAATTAGACGTAAGAAGTTCATTAGAAATTAGAGTAAAAGTTTATTCCTTTTCATCTTCAAGCTTGGCTTTGGCGTCATCCTCCTTCTCGATAACACCTCCAGACGGCAAGGCAGAAGCAAGCTTCTTCTCAATGTCTTCCTTTCCTTCATTCTTGTCCTTGGCAAGCTTTTCTATTCCTTCTTGAAATTCGTTGAAATCCAATCCTTCTTTCTTTGAGAAATATTTCTTGACATCAGCACCATATAATCCAGGAATGCTGGCCTTCGCGAACCATTTCTGAACAGCATCGGCATCTATTTTGCCGTCTTCGCTTTGACTTAAATTTACGTAAGCAACGAAGGTTTTCTGGATGCTGGGCAAATCTTCGTCCGAAGAAGAATTTTCTTCTTTATGGTCATCATCCTTAATAGTGTCAGAAGAAGAAGAAGACATTTCTGAATTCAACGAAGTTTGTTAATGTCTCTTAAAGCGTCAAAATTTTGTTTGAAAATGCTTGTTCTAAGTTAAATAAAAGTTATTAAGTAATATAGCTCACTAACGTACAGAAATGGTACAGAAAAGAAAATTTGAAAATGGACGCATTTAGAAAAAGAAATCTCGTTCTACAAACATTAACCGTTGCCGAAATTAATAATACAAGTGTAGAGACGAAAATATTAAAATGATAACCAAAAGGGAAAAATTATATAAAAATTTATCTTATTTAAATAGATTTTTTTAATTCGAATTAACATTCCATGTGATTTCGAGAGAATTTCCCATTCTACTCTTAAACTTTTTTCTACATTTTTACTCAGCTCTATGAATCAACTGATTGTCAAATAGATAATCGAAAATAATTATAATTTCATTTCCTAATACTATAAATATAATTCAAAATTATATTTTAAATTAAATTAAACTCGGTAAAATTAATTTATTTCAAGCATTGCAATAAGAAGTGATGACTATTTCATTTTCTCCCATGGTCATCAGGAAGTTACGATAAAATCAATGGTCCGCAATGCTGCTAATGGTTACTTCATTTAGCACCTATATCATTTCCGGCTCTCTCAAGATCAAGAAAGAAATTAAAGATCCTCAACTAAAAAAAGCAGATTTCCTGTTACAGATGTGATCACCTAGGTAAAGCGTTAATGACAGTTCCTTTTAACATATGAGCGCTTTCTTTACCCATCTGGCCACCGCTTTGTGAACTTTTTCCTCGTTCTGTTTATTAGCTCAATTACAACTGACGTCTATCATGCGTTGCTCGCAATTACTCGCTGTTAACACTTTCGCCCTTACTAACGAAATAATGCACACAACTACTTGATAAATATGATTGTTACGTATCAATGACGCATTAAGGTTGTGTTTAATACATATAATATTTAATAATTGATTAAAACGGATACAGTAATTCTGGAAACATCAATATTGGGTGTAAAAATAGTTTGTTATAAAAATGGAGAATAAAAAAATAGGTTGAGTCTTCAGAACTGTGTTTTTCATTTGTAGAAATTAATTACAATTTTTCGCCTCTTATTTTAAATAAGTTAATTATAATGAGGATTTACTGCATTCAAAACATAATGATGTTATAGATATTTTTCGGTTTGGATCGGCTTGATAAATATTTTGAAAATTGTAATGCAACGATTTTTTTTCTTTTTAAGTAAATTGGTTATTAACAAATAATATACAAGTAGGCAAATATTAAATATATAAGAGCGAAACAATACGTGAGCGTCATTGAATTTATCAAGTTTTTGAAACATGAATTTGTGAGTATCAAGACGTTAAACGTTTTAACTCTTTAATTATGGTTTTTTAGAAAATAATTTTTTTCTCATAGCAGTGCTAGTATGGGCCTGATTTCAGAAAGGACAAACAAAGCACCAGGTTTGGAGCTTAATTTTTTTCTTTTTTTAAAGGGTTGTGTCCTAGTAGATTTAAGCTAAATGAATTTTCATTGAAAAATAGTTGAAATTACATACTTTCCATTTTCTGCTTATAAAAGTTTAAATTCTAAAACAAAATTAATGTGCTCTTTTGAGTGTTGGAGAATAAGCTATGAAGTGTTTCACATAAAATAAATTATTCTGAAATTAAATTATTAATTTTCACTGCTTGCTTTAAGTACCCAAAATTCTCTGTGACTTCAAACTTTCAATCATACCAGTCGGACTATTCAAAAATGATTTTAAAACAAACAATAACTTAGTGCCCCGCTCATACACCAAAGAAGGTTAGAATCATCGTAACCAAGTTGTAGCCACATACTATCATGCTGCATCCCTTAATGTGTTTTTTGACGAAAAAAAATCAAAATCTTTCTGGATAAGAAAACAAATATATTTTTGTCCCTGGCTAAAGAAAGCCCTCTTTAAACTCCACTCGGATATCCCATTTTCATGCAAGTTTCTTCTATAAAGAAATCTCTCGATTGCGTTCTTTCACAGCAGGTTGTCATAGCAATATCTGATCTGGAGAAAGAAAGGACACGGTATAAAAAAAACTCAAAGCACAAGCCACCACTTCATTTTTCATCCCACTCGTCCAATTTCGGTGTTGTCGCTATGTGTGTCCCCCCGAAAAATCTTTTCCTCGTAAATCTCTCCGCCAGAATTTGCATGGCCTGAGCACCGAAAAAAAAGCGACCTTTTGATGATAATAAAGCTTGCCAGTCAATCGTCCATATTGGAATCTGCTGGTCTATATTGGAAAGTTAAGCGAAACAGACAAGGGGGGGAGGAGGGGGTCTCGCTCTGTCCTTCGAAATAGAACGCAAGCATGCGTATTCTAAAACGAACGTCCTGTAGTGCACAGGTCGACGTCCCTTCTCTCCCCCTACCCCCCTCCTCCATGATAAATTGACCCGTCCATCGGATGCCTCCCCCCCCCCCCCAAACCTTCGTCACTGTTTATACCCCTATCCTACTTTTTTACAAAATCTTTTTTTTTTTTTTGGCGGGCATTTTTTTTACCCCTCCTCGTTCTTTTCCGGAAGCCTTTTAAGCCAATATAGGGGGCGCTCCAATTTTTTTTTTTTTTTTAAACTGTACCCCTTCCCAATTTTTTTTTTATATACGAATGATTGCATGTGGGTCGGTCGGGGTAAAATAGGGGGAATGAGTTGAATGAAAGAAGGGGTAGAAATGAGAGGGGGTTTTAAAAAAAAAGAGGGGGAGGGGTATGAACTTTATGGCCGACCGCCATATTGGATATCAATGAAAACCCCTTTTTGCCCCTTTGGCGATTTCGGTGTTTAAATCGAATGGAAGATCCCTCTTCGTTATCAGCCTCAGTTTGGACTCCAGCGGAAACCAAACTTGCATGGTAATTTACACCCCGGGTTCTTTTATTATCTCTTTCAACTTCACTGAATTTTATTACCTTCTCTTGAATGAAATGACATGACCAGAACGTGCCCGATGGAAAACTTGTTTCATTTCATTTTTATTTATCAAGAAAATTACAACTGTTATTGGAATTTCCTAAGGACAATGCTTCGAAGATACTATTGAACAATAAACTATTTATATTTTTTTAATTAAAATAAAGTTTAACTTAATTCTAATTAAACTAATTTTTAAGGAATAAAATTAAATTGAAATGAATGAATTAATTAAATAAATTAGAAGTGAATTAATGAAATTCGTTTTAATTGAATCAATTAAATAAAATTGAATTGAACTAATTAAATAAATTTTAAGTGAATTAGTTAAATTCGTTTTATTTGAATTAGTTAAATTCGTTTAAATTGAATTAATTAAAAAATCGTTTTAATTGAATTAATTAAAAAATTCGTTTTGATTGAATTAATTTAAAAAATTCGTTTTAATTGAATTAATTAAAAATCCTTTTAATTGAATCAATTAAAAAATTCGTTGTAATTGAATTAATTAAATTACCTTCAATTAAATTAATTAAATAAATAAATTTTAATTGAAATAAAAAATTTAAAAATTAAATTAAATTGTTTAATGGAAATTTAATGTTTTTCAAAATTTCTAGGCCCAACAGATGAAATCCAATTTTTGCAATACTTAAATTTTAAAAACCGAATCTCTAAATGTTAATAAGGACCGACACTATGTTTTATTTAAAAAAGTAATTGTACTGCATACTATTATCCTTCATTTCAAAACCAAAATCAGGCTAATTCGATATAGCAAACTAATTCGTTATCGGCTTTCGTAAAATACAAAATAGCGTGTTCAAAGAACTTGAGATAGTTTAAAGCCAACTCCATTACATCTATTTCAAGTTAATAATTTTAATTAAACTTATAATATTACTCCCGAAACACTTAATCGCTCACTCCTGTTAATTTTGTTCCTCTCCCTTGTTTAAAGATGCAGAAAAATATTCGATTCAATACCTATATCGCTCATTCGCAATTACCTTTTATCTTATACCAACAGCAATTTTATATGAACTATAGTGCTAGTGGTATACAAAATATGTTAACCCTGTAGTATTTATTTCTAAACAACTCACCAAAGATTTACCAATTCTCAAATATCTTCTGCGACAACCGGACAAAATCTAGAGAAAGAAATCATTTTATCTCAGATTATTGAAAAAAAAGTACAAAAACATTACGGAGAATATTTTATTCATTGACGAACCATTTATAAATACCTATTAACACCTTCTTTATAGAATAAAAACATTAACTTTAATTTTTAAATTACTCTTTTGAGTACTAAATTTGTCCTATGAAACACTTTTAGTGCAATGGTATTTATTTGTCTTAGATTTCGTTTATTTGGAAAAACTTAAGAAAAAGCTTATATTTGCATGGCAAACTTTCTTGCCATTTGTCGTACACAAAACTTTTAGCACCATAGTATTAATTTTTGTCGTAATTTCGTTTACTTAAGTAAACTAAAGCAAAAAGCTTATTTTTACACGGCAAGTTTTCTTGTCAATCGTCATTTGTACCTTAATATTCATATTTTTTTCCCATACAGATCTACATTCATTTTTGTCCAAAAACTCCCTACGAATCCTTATAAGAACCGGACACACCTGGCAAAACCTTCCCCCATTATCTCCACCTCCATTATCCATTCCAATTAACCTCACCGAATAAGTAATGGCTACTCATCCGTTTCCAATAAAAAGAAACACCATTGCAAAACCAAACCGAGGTTACACCCGCTGAGAAGTGCAAGGAACAAACCTCGTCTTCACGAGCCTTGATGGCAAGATATTCGGTTGGTCATTGCATGCCTCTCTGTGGGCGAGATTTTAATGATGCAATTATGCCGGCATAGACGGGCATAAAAATCGCCCTGGACTTCATTTCAAGCTGATCGATAACCTTTTCCCCTTAATGAAGAATCCGATGCATTATACATCGCGTTCCAGAATGCGAGCAAGGAAGGTTACGCTTCTTATACAGAATTGGTTCTCAGAGTAGTTTTTGTGGATATCTTTTCTGCGTTGTGTTTGTTTTAGCTTCCACTTTACGTTTTGTAACGTTTAAAATGGAAGCGTTTGTAAAGGCTGTGTCCGTCTGTCCGTCACCCACTTTTCCTGCCCAAACTACAAAAGCTACAGACAAGTGTGATGCGTCAAAATAAAAATTCAGTGCATCGAACTAATAAAACATGGAAAAACGCAGGAAAAAAATCGAAATGGAAGTACTTAAAATTATTAAAATTCAAGGTTCGATTTTTAGTTTTTTTTTTTTAATTTTAAAAAGCAGGCGTATTTTGTATTTTTCATTTAAACATTTTTCAATTGATAATTACGTTTGATTACTAATTAATCATTTTGGCAAAGTTTTCTTCATTGTCTAAATAGTTCTTTTATTGTTATTTAAAAATCATTCTTCAAAATGCAAATACATAAATTTAGCAAACGTAATTGTATCACAGCCATAGTGATCATAGTTAAAGTATTAGAGTGGAGGATAACGTGACCTCCAATGCTAACGACGCCCGGGACGAGCATGGAGACCACCATGGAGTCCAGAGAAGCTCCAATGGGGCCAGTGTTGCCATCTCTTTGAGGAGAAAAATGCTAAGAAAAAATAAAACGTAATTCTAAAATTAAAAAATATACCGTAAAAATACTAGCTGCATTTTGGAATATTGTTAGTGACTTTAGTAGAACTTGAAACGCTTTTCAAGTATTTTTTTGGTAATTTTTATAGAACTAAATTTTATTTTTTCGTAGTATTCTTTTTCTTAATGTGATGGCAACACTTTCAACTTGCCGCCACCGCCGCCACATTAAGAAGAAGAATACTACGAAAAAATTAATTTAATTCTAAAATTAAAAAAAATATATAAAAATACTAGAAAACGTTTCAAGTTTTTTAAAAGTCACTAAAAATATTCCAAAATGCAGTTAGTATTTTTACGGTATTTATTTTTTTAATTTTAGAATTAAATTTTATTTTTTCTTAACACTTTTCTCCTTAAAGATGTGGCAACACTGGCCCCATTGGGGCTCCTCTGGACTCTATGGCGGTTTCCATGCTCGTCCTGTGCGTCGCTAGCATTAGAGGTCACGTGATCCTAAACTCTAATACTTTAACTATGATGTCTATGATCTCTGTGATTACAGTCAACAATTTGTGTACTATTTTTTATTACCGTTTTATTGATCATGCAAAACCTCATTTCTCAAACCCTAGTGTGTCTGGAGATATTTGAAAGTTTTTGTCATCCATATTTGTTTTCGTACATTGAGCAACCACATTTTTTTAACCCGTTACTTTCTACCAAACAATAATTTACCATGTTCAATTGTTCACGCTACGTCCACACAAATTACACTGGCAATACTTCATAAGTCAGTTTAATAATAGTTATCATTGAAGAAAAAAATAGTAAGACAATCAATTCTCCAAAGAATATGAATTAACTATGGTTTTTAAATTTTGTTTATTTTTTCTCTTTAACCAACAAACAATATTTCAAAATAAAAAACCATGATAGATATTCTCTTGCCTTCTGGACAAGTGCCAGTGGTGTCAGCCACTGAATGACGATAGCGGATTGCTGATATAATTGGTGGGGATTATAAATCCCGATATTAAATCACCCTCTTTCCCATAAACAAAATGCATCCATCAACAAATATCTGCAGTACATTGACATAGTTGTATCAAACACTCAATTGGTTATGAATAAACAAGTTTTAAAATCAAGAATTGTTTAGTTGGTAGAGTTATGTCCGACTTCAAATTAGTTTAGAAGCGTCTGTGTTTTATTACATTCCTCTATGATACCAACGGTTATAAAATGGTTTTGTAGAATAGTCTTACCAATAAATTAGGCTAACTTTCCTATAAAAAATAATCTGCATCTATAAAACTTCAGGGTTTGAAAAAGTTTTAATGAGAAAGTTTCTTGAAATTTTCGACCATCATTCCTCTATAATAGGTAAAACCAGAGAAGGTTATCTAAACTTTAGGAGGAAGCGAAACTGATATTCCTCCAAAGGCAGTGCCAACGCACAAACTCCAATTTATCTAAGACTTTTTGGCCTTTTTCCTAATCAGAATAATGTATTGGTTACAAAATGCTTCCAACTATTTTTCAATACCTTTCGCGAACACACCGTAATTAAGAATTTTATTTCAATATCCATACCTTTAGAAATATTTGAACATTTATTTTTTTAAAAATTATCGTGGTGTTTCTTTTGTTATAACCAATTTTGTCGGAAAGTTATGTGAGATGTTTTTTTTTAAATGGGAATTTCATGAGCCCAAAGCCTCAACAAATGTTTGTTACTTTTTTTAAAAAAAAAAGATTATTTTTATGAATAAAAAAGATGGATTTGTTTTAAATTGCACATGTATTCGGATTTTGTTAATATATTTACAGAAAGAAAGATTTATAAAAAGCCTTTTAACGTTAATAAGTGCAGCAGCGAGCGATACGACACTTACGGCAAAATGTGAGTCCAAGTATGGGATGTATTTTAAAAATACTACACTTTTTATGAAGGAAATATTAGTTATCGTAGTGTCAAAAAACCTGAAAAAAATTGTGTCAATATAATTTGGAATATAAGTACACGAGAAACATTTTTTCTTCAAAAGGGTGCATATTTAAAAGCAAGAAGTTCTAAGAGAACAAAAATAGCATAGTTTCGCTAGCACACAAGCTGGAATAACAGCTGGAACAAGCACACAAGCTGGAATATATATGTACCATACCAGACCATAGTTTCTTGGTACTTAAATACTCACAGAAATTCTTTTAGAAAAACAAGTGTATTTATAACAGTAACTGTTACCAAGAACTGATTCTACACAATATTTATACACCTATAGGGTAAAATCGTCAAATACAGCTTTTAGTTGCAATTTAATCACAGAAAGAACATCCACAGTCACAAAGAAATGAATAACACATAGACAAATAACAACATTTATTGACGGTCACAAACATCCATGCCTGACCGGTATTCGAACCCGACCCCAGCAGCTCCAAAGGCAACCGTACTAATATATGAGTCTTC